>VDFB02000013.1:39572842-39893568 GCA_007258455.2 Sequoia sempervirens | reverse complement strand
ACAGACGCTTGAACTATTTGACAAAATGCTTTGGTAGACATGTATGAAAAATGTGGTAGTATAGACAAGGCAAGGAACTATTTGAAAAAATGCCTCAAAGAAATGTGGTCTCATAGAATGCCATGAAAACCAAATGCAATTGGCAGCTGCTCCTAGTTATTAGTTATGCAATGTGAAGTAATTGCATAACTACTAAGTTGACTTCTTAAAACTATATTGTAATTGAAATTTTGTCATCTATCAGCATCTAGTTATTAGTTATGAAATGTGGCAATGCTTTTCAGTTTGAGAAAAGATGTACAATGTAATGTAATCGCGTTATGAATATAAACTACAAAAATCTATTTTACTAAGTTACCGGTTCGGTTTTGGGTTCGGGTTCGGGTTCAAGAACCCGGTTCGCCGGTTCGGGAATTTTTTTTTTTTTGGGTTGGGTTCGTTTTGGGTTCGGTAATACAAAAACATATAAAAATCAGAAAAATATACATATTTGCAGCAGTAATTAAGTTTAGAATACACCACCATATTAATAATCAAATAACATAGCAAAAATACACCACCACTTTCATAGTGAACTATTGAAATATTAGTGATCTACTCAAAATGTCATGATAAAAATTATAAATTAAAGTTCAAACATAAAATTTCAAGTGGCTACAATCGACCATTATTGATCATGGATCAATCACGAGAAAAGTGTGAACATTTTTACGTGTGGAAGAAACAAAGAAAAGCAGGTGTTACATAATTATTTACATTGTGAAAGAGCCAAAACCTTTTTCTTGCAGATCGTAGAAGAATCTCAGTGATTTTTTGGGTGTCCTTGCCTTGGAACAGAACTATCCTGAGCCATGAATGATTGACCAGGAACTATGAGAAAGAATTAAGATAAATCACATGCAACTTGTTGCAATTTCTTTCCTTGGGAAAAAGGGTAAAGTTTTCTTTTCAGGGAGAATCTCCTTTAGAGTTTGAACATGCATTGATAATTTTCAAGATAGACTTAGCCAAATATGTCATCTAGGTTTGAAGCTCTTAGGTAAAATGTTTGCTTCTTAAAATTTTGTTCAAAATTCAAGATACAGGATCTCCTCCCTTAGGGAAGAGAAGGCCTATAAAACCTAACACTCTTATGCAACACTTCTTAAGTTCTTGTTGATGCAGCATTAGATGCGAAGTTTCAAAATAGGCATGGTTATATAAATTCTCATCTCACAACTATCGTTGCATCAAATTAAGAATTTTCAATCCTTTATGGTCTAGACAAGAGAAGTATGGAGTAGTGTTCCAATGCTAAAGTATTATTGTGAATCTCTTTGCTATGAGTGGTTCAAAAATGATGAATCTGTCTTCTGCACCAAATGAAAAATATTCACAATATGTGCTAGGAAGGAATATAAGTCCATAACATCGAGTATGCAAGAACTGAGAATTGCAAAATTGGCTATAAGATCAAGTATGCAAGAACTGAGAATTGCAAAATTGGCTTACATTTGACTTCCAAACACATAAATTTTCACACTTTTTGATGTTCACACGTAAGTCAATAAGTATATATGTGTAAGTTGTAAAGTATACACTTGAATACACGTAACTCATATCTATTGAACCATGAATTTATAATTTGCAAATATGGACACCATCGATAAAAAATATTTGTATCAAGCAAATAGCCATGTACACATACATCAATATATGTCGATATAAGTATAAAGTATAGTTACAAAATAGCTATATAGGCTTACGAGAATGCCATATAGGCATTCAATGTCAAATATATCCAACACAAAATATGTACAAAATTGCCATGTAGGCATACAACAAAGGGCTCTATGCATTCAAAATTCATTTCTCTCCATGCTCTGGTTCAAATACAATTTTCTTTCCCTTTGCTGGGCAATCCGATGGCGATAATTCTGTCACCCGTTTTTGCTATGCTCGAGGAGTGCTCCTGTTGCTCCTCCTAGGGTTTAGCTCCTGGTGAAGTTTCAACAGTTACAATAAGAAGTAAAGACAGCAATATATAGAAATTACGTTATAAAAATTAATATATTTAACAAAATAATCACTTACAGCCATCTCACGATCACTCTCCTTGATGGAAATATTTGCATGCCGATGCTCAGGCATGCTCAAGCCCTGTATAAACCATCCAAATAGGAATTAAACTACCAATCAATAATGGTTTTATTTTTCACTAGAACTAGTTCATCTATAACAATGAATGTAAATTGAAATTTAGTAATTTTCCTCATACCTCCCCTATCAGAGCCATCGAGGATTGTATAGCGGAGGAAACACCAATATCCATTGCCCTCGTAATGTTTGGCCGTTTTTTTGTCACCAACATCTAAAAATAAAACAAAAAATTATTCAATCACAAAAAAGTTATAATAGCGATCCATGTGATGACTTATAATGTATGAGATCTAATGAACAAAATTTTGAATACACAAGTATTAAACAGATATATTTCTGATTATTAGTTATCGAATTTGAAGTAATGCTTTGAGTTTGAATGATGTGTAATGCAACGTAACCAACAAATGAATATAAACATCACAAATCTATTAAACTTAGTAATTCATTACTTAAGTTCTCTTTAAATTCTATATTACCTCCATGAACATTTGATCAAATCTACTGGCACTCAGAGGTGTTTCTTTGAAACCTCCAATAGTACCCTGTTCAACATCCAAAATCACATATTAAAATACCATTTGTAAAACAATGCTATTAACACATGTAATAAATTTATAATTGTTTACTAACTTTACATACCCCACCGATAGGTGTACTGCAAAAATAAGTAGGTGGATGACTGGTGTATCTAGTCTCTACACTGTGACCCTGCAATTTTATTAAAATAGTAAAACTAAATTAGTTAATCTTGCATTTCACAATCGAAATTTAATAAATTAAATTCAATGAACATGCTGAATTTTACTCGAGTGTCAATGCCATATGCATCATGCAAAATGTCAGCCGTCCTCTCCATCCCCGTAGATGCATATGGATCAGGTTGCGTAGTAGCATATGGATCCTATGTAGCACCCTCTTGAGTGCCGGTAGGGTCATACGAACAAGTCGCTCCGCAAGATTGACACACATGGGTTCGAACGCCACCACCTAAAGACTCCCATAGATGGCGCTGCACATTAGGGCTAGTGTTATGGATGACACTCTGGGTCAAAGTTGTGATCGCCTACAATGTCTCTATGTTAGCACTCTCCTTCGCAATGATAGGCATCACAATCTACTCACGAGGCGGCCTAGCGAAAGGTCATCTCCCTTGCCACATAGGATCCGGCTGTGCACCGGGCCTATCTTGAGTTGACCCCCCACCTCTCCCCTGGAACTCCCTCATATCAAAATAATTTGGGATTTGGTTCAATACAAACTCACTGTATAGTTTCCTAAGAAAATATTGGAGGACTTCACAATTATTGCACGATGGGTAATCAAAGACAATATACCATCTTTCATAAAAATGGTTCTTAATCGCTTGGTGGTGGCACCAATGAATAGGAAACCTCTTTGCATTGAGGGTAAGATTTTGATTTGTTTTAGGGTTAGTGAATAGAGAGCACAAATCACCTTTAGTAATTTTTAAATCTTTTACTTGTTTATATGATAATTTTTCTGCATAATATGCCCTGGTTGTCTGCCTCCTATCTTGCCATCCAGATATTTGTTGGGTGATTGCATCTACATTTTTTAACATGTCTTTCAATGAATTTTCTAGAAGCATTCTTTCTATGGTTGAATCATTTGGATCACTCAACCTACTGATAAGATCCTCAAGTTGTTTTCTATTGTTCTCAATTTCACTCCTCAAATTTTCTTGAGTGCTAGGAGGGAATTGAGAGAATGGTGGGGGAGGTTGATTTTGTTGTTGAGGTTGATTTTGTTGAGGATTTACCTCCTCTTCTTGTTGAGGATTTGTAGGATTTCCTACAAATTAAAAAAATCAAATCAAATCTAACCTAAAACAAACAAAATCAATTTCAAACTAACAAATTCAAAACAAATAGCAAACAATACTTACCTCCCGCATCTCTTCATCGTTGTGGCACCATATTTGCAAACAAAATCCAACTGTTCTTGATGAAATTTGCAGAAATCCTTCCTCCTAGAATACGAGCGTGAAAGTGAGGATTTTTGGCAGCAGGCAAAGCTGAGAAACAGTAAAGAGCAAATGATAAACATTTGACTTTTTTTTTCTTTTAAAATCACATAACGTGCTTGCATTATGTCTTTCCAAATTTTTTTCCCATTTTCCCACAAAAGTGCGACCAACTTCATGCACCCGCCCTTGTTTCCTCCCCAATCTAAATTAATGATAAGTTTGTATATGTGGACATATTCTATGTCATTTCCTATTTTATTCTTTTATGATTTCTTTCATTTTCACTTTGTAAGTGTGGAAACACTTTTTTAGCATGTTGATATTGTTAAAACTTCTCAAAGATGCCTTTTGAAAGGTGGGATAGGATCTCCAACAACAAATGAAGATAACTTTCATCTCATATATGTTTCCCTCCATCAGAGAATGAAAATGTAACTGTAAAGGGAATATATGTTTTAGTGGTCCTGTAGAATGGTGACATGTGTTCTTTGTAGCTTGAAGCTTGATTTCCTCCTTCATTTCTATATGAAGGAATTCAAGGCCAAAAGTAGGGGGTTCATTGTATTGAAATTGATCACAAAGAATTGTGAAAAGAATACTAAGAATATTTTTACTTTTGTCTTAGGTTTTGAGTTTATTAGTATGTATGTAATTTTGATAACAAAACTTGCAAATACAATACAAAATGGTAAAAATTTCATGGCCATCTTCTCTCCTATGTACTTTTTATATGAGTAATGAATAATACAATCAAGGATTATTTTTTTCGTCTCAATTGATTTCTAGTGGATATAGGGTTTTTTTCTTGCTTATTGATTCAAAGAATTAATGTAAATGCTTGAATGAAGCTATTTATTCATATGAATTGAGTGCTAGGATATTCATAAGTGGTTGTCGAGAATATAATGTGGAGATGTTGTAATGCAATATTTTTAAAGATTATATGATGCTATGTGTAAAATTTTTATTAGGTTGCATAGGTTAAGATTGACTCCGTGTTTAGGATAAGGCACTAGTTTGAGTAATATATTCATGATACATTTTCTAGGTCGGTTCAACGGAAAATCACTCTTTATTTAATTTTTTTTCAAATGAGTTACCATCATAGTTATTTTGTGATGAATATCACTATTCTCATGCTCCAAGTGTAAGGCATTGTTAAAAAGAGTAGCCAACTCTTTTGATACACTATGTTGTTGAGTGGTAATATGAGAATTATCTGGTATTTACAATGTATTTTAATGTTAATTGCATAAGTTCTTGAATATACACTATGGGATCATCCTCCTGGGTTTCATAGAGAACAAAGTGTAGGAGGAAATATTTGTTTTTTTCACTCATTTGTTGGCCAATCGCTTTAGATTGCTAAATATTGGAAATGGAAAAGTCCATAGGAAATTCTAAAGATCAACTTGGTTCTTAAAAAATAACCATCATATTGATCATGTTGTTAGTAATACATTGCACATATTGGTCATGCAATTGATCATTCCATTGATTATGGAAACATGTGGATGTTTGTTTGGTTTCCCCTTGCATGATCAATCAAGGTGAGTCCCAACTGGTGTTGTAAAATAACAAAACTTTCTATAAGAAGAGCTTTGCTAAAGATATCAGCAATTTCTTGAAATTTAGGACATAAAATAATAATTTTACTTGTCCATCGTGAATCAAATCACCAATAAAATGATATAATAATTCCATTTGTTTCAATCTAGCATGAAACATTGGATTCTTGGTCATGAAAATAATGCTAGTATTATCACAATAAATAGTTGTTGAGTGTTTCTGAACTGAATGTAGATCTTCCAATATTCTTCTAAGTCATATGACTTGACAACTTCTTGTTGTTGTTGTAATATATTTTTATTTTGTGGAAGAGAAAGCCACGATTGTTTAATTTTTACTACTCCAAGATACAACTCTAGAGCCAAGTGAGAAAACATAACAAGATGATTTTCTATCATTCATTCACCAAGCCCAATCAAAATGTGTGTAATCAACTAGGTCACATTTTTCAATGGTAAAATAATGAATGCCAAAATTGAAGGATACAACAATCTAAAATATAATTATAAACAATAAAAAAATAATATAGAACATAGAAATTGACACCAAAAACCTCAAATCCACATTATCATTGATATAGAATTATATTTATACAAGTTTTCACAAAACCAAATTATATAACTTTCATCAACTATCTTGGTAAAAAATAATAGAAAGTTGATTATGGAAATGTTTATTATCCAACATTCTCCCACATAATAAACATCGGAGAAAAGAGAAAAAAATGGTCATTACAATATTCTCTCCCCCATAATGACCATTTTGATTTGAAGAATTAAACTCCAAAAGATGTGCTACAACACTTTAGCCATCTCCAATCAACAATGCAATTAATTTGCAATCTTAATTAACCATAAATTGAAAACTTGCTAATGTCTTACAATAAAATATTCGACACTCTTTGTAAACTACCAAAATGGTCTTGATTACTCTCATCTTTCATATATGAATATTGATTTGTGTACAACCTTTGCAACATACCTACAATTTTCTTCCAACCTGTTTCAATACTCCATCCACAATTCATGTGTATGCATTATGCATTTGTCTATCTATGCCTACACATTTTCTCACAATGATTAGTTAAACAAAAAATATGACAAGGATTTAAATCCCAACACCTCTCCATTGTATGTTCCTATGAAAATTAGAACACTACACACATTGAATTTTTTGAACAAATTTGTTAGAATCCATAACACCATTCCCTTTTCCTGAGACATAACCCAAACCTTCATACTTTGGCCTCCTAACTAATTCAATTGGTTATCTAATCCCTTATCAGGGAAAACTTTAAGAAACACCCCCTCCGTGAAGGTGTAAAATCATGGCGAATCTTGTATACTTCCCGATAAAAATATTAATTTTAGTGGCAATTTTTTTCATTTTTCGTGAAAAAAATAATAATTTCCATTGGCGAATCTTTTCTAATTGCTAGAAGTCTATGGAAAATCTTGGAAAAATGAAAAAAAAATTAAAACTACTAAATCTTTTCCATTGGTGATTAAAATCTATTTTCAAAGCAATAAAATATTTCAATTGGCAAATTAATCCTGTTTTCAAACCATAATTTTTTTTTTGTTGGGGATTAAAACTTTTTTCCAAACTAAAACATAAAATTCATTGGTGAATTAAACCTATTTTCAAATGATTAAGGAAAAAACATTGGCGAATTAAACATAATATCAAACTAATAAAAAATTTGCATGAAAATAAAGATTATTTGCCTCATTGTTTTCATCAACCATCCAAAAATCACCTACAACTATAACAGTTTTTTCAAAAAAGTATCTTAACATGCTTCATAACAAAAAATGTAACCCTTCCCAACTAAAACCAGTTCACAACTATCTGTATCTACCTTCCATATTTCAACAAGCCAAAAATTTAGTACTAGTCTTGCGTTAATTCTGCAAAAACCTTAAAAGAACTACAAATTCAACTAGTGGTACCCATTTCATAACCAACTTTCCTTGTTGCTTTTCCTTTTATCTTCTGCTTCCTCGTATTATGTCCTTTTTCTTTCATACACTTTTCCTCCACTTTTTCTTTTGCTTCCATGCGCTCTGCCTCTGATTTTTCCTGTGCTATAATTGCTTCCACCTTCATCAACTCGATAAAGAGCTTCAATGCTTGCCAGCCTAACCTTGCTTCTTCCCTACATTGATTTTTAATCTCATCCTTCAGCCAACGCACGAAAGGGATGCATCCTTCTACCCCTTCTAGTTCCACATTTTCAAAGCCTTCCCAGATGTTGAAACCTTCACTTGGAACTGTGCATTCAAGTATTGATTCTAATCCTTCCAAGAAATCTCTATGCACAATCATCTCCATCACTTCTCTCACTATGCTTGTCGATTCCCCCAAGTCCAAACCCCATACTATAATCAAGGAGTATAAATCCATGTTAGTCCTATATCTATGCCTCATATTTCCAAAGGATTTCCCCAAAATCATCCACACACTTTGTACCAACCTCCCATCAGTGAATAAAAAAATACCCATTAATCTTTTGTCAGAAGCTTCACCATAAAATGGGTTTAATTGCCTCCTCGAACACAGAGTGAAGTTGGCCTCCATTTGAAAACTGTTGTAGCTACACCACCACCACCACCACTCTTTCAGAATTTTTGTGTGCCTTCTTCTCCATGCCAAACTCTATTATTAACTTCACTAATTGAGAGTCGAGAGGTAATAATTTTCCAAACTCCACATGTATCGATCTTAATTACCCATCAATCCTCCAGTCATGTCCACTTGCTAAAATGTTCCCACGATCTTCACTTCATAAATGCACTGTCCTTGCCACCTTTCCTATCTTAATTCACCAAATCCAAGATTTTGGTGCTTTTCCTAACCTTAGTTGTCACCTTTCCTATCTTAATTCACCAAAATCGGGATTTTAGTGCTTTTCCTAACCTTAGTTGCAAGTCTTTCTTGGTCATCTTTGTAGTCAGTAGGTCAGAGGTTTTGAAAACTTCAAAACTTCAGAATTTGGTTCTAAGATTCCAAATTTCAGTTACCATGCAACATTATGGACCATGACCATTTGATGAATTTTTGATGGAAAGTTGTAGTTGCATTCTGGAAGTATACCTCTCAAGCACTAGATTTGTGAATTGAAACCTTTGGAATTACACTATATCCGTTAAATATTTTACCATTTAAATATTGGTGCTCTTGTTTACCGTTTAATATTGCCTAAGTTAGACCAAAATATATTATTACAAATCCTTTTATCTTAACTCTTTAATCCTGAGGGTCGATTCTCATCAACCTAGCAATGTCTCCATTTTAAATTATGCACGTGCATAGAGTTTGTTTTAAAAGAAGGTCTGTTCAATGAATTTTTGATGGATGGCTATAGATGCATTCCAAAAGTAAATCCTTGAAGCACTAGACTTGTGAACTGAAACCTCTAGAATAACACTAGAACCGTTAGATTTTTAGAAATCAATGGTTGAGATTTTATTAATTATTTGTGTCAGAAATCAAAATATTGTTATGATCGTAAGTGAGAAAAATTTATTGTGACTTATTAGGACATTGATAATGATTAAGGTAAAATGAGAGATTTAATTATCTCTTTTCAAGGCGTCGAAGTATGCTACCTTTCATTTATTCTATTGAAATTCTCAATTTGGTTGTGGTACTGGGTGGCGGTGCAGATTAATGCCATATGAATAGCCAGAGTGATTGATTGGATAACTTTATATTGAAAACTGCATGATGTACTATAGAATCGTAGATGATGATGTCAATAATCCAATGATTTTGACAATTGACAACTTGTGTGGCATTGCCAATTTTGATAATTGATAGCCTATCAGCTTGAGGTACAGTTTGCAACTTTTCATGTAGCTAGCTTGAGGTACCAATTAAGTTGTATTTTTGGTTTGCACGAATCACAATTATTACTAGTCAGTAGTAACTATACACAACCTCACACGTGACACATGTGAGGTGTACAAGGGACCAGGCTAGTAGTGGCACTTTTGGCCCATAAATAAGGATAGTGAGCACAACTAAAATCATTCATTTAATTGTCACAAGGGGTTTCATTTTGTAGGGTTAATAAATTAATAAGGATTTAGGAAGAAGACGATGCGGTATTATTGGGGATGCTCTAAATTCTCCTACCTCCAGTTATGTAATTATAGAGTAAAAGACCAATTTCCTTCAAGTTCAAAATGTGTGGAATTGGAAAGAAGTTTATTTGGTTCACTTGACTGCTTAGACAAATTTTGAACCAAGATGAGGAGCTCTGATGGACATAAGTGCTATCCCGATGCATGGAGGCTGCAAGTAGAAGATGGGAGTAGGTTTACTACCCCTCATCATCTGCATTGCTGGCCAGGAGAGTCCCTTGGATTTATTTTGAGACACCATGGCCTACCAGGCAAGCTCCATGCATTTATTTTAAGTGCCCATCTTCTACATGGGAGTAATTTTACAACTCCTCATCTTCTGCATGAGTCTAGTTCTGAAAGGGACTAAGTACATTATGTATCTTTACAACTCCCATTTCCACACTTTGATTGGGCCCCATTTCCCCATGCATTTATTTTTAGAGACCATGGATGGCCCGACAAGTCCCATGTGTTTATTTTTAGAGCTCATGGTTAACTTGACAAGTTCCATTTATTTTTAGAGATACATGTATCGCATTTATGTTTTCAACTTTTCACTAGCGATCTAGCAGAATCTTGGCGCTTGTGCTTGCATTTGTATTTGTACTATGTAATAATGTGACATTGTAATTCATTTTATTAATTCCTTTGCAAGTTAAGTGCTATTAATGGTTGTGTAATGTGTTATTAATGTGACATTGTAATTCATTTTATTAAGGCCTTTGCAATGTTAAGTTTCTGGCCCCTTGGCCTTGATGTCAATCCTAGTGGATTAAAGTTCAAGGAAAATTTAAAACACATGTTGTATAGCTTGTTTTGCTGAGGTTTGCAAGTTTTATTTTCAGCTACTGCTAGTAGCTCTATTCTTGTAATTCTTTTGCTTTGTTCAATACAAAAAGAGAAAGTTTAAAGAAAATTTAAACACACATGTTTTATGTTTATTATTTATATCATAAATTACTCAACCATTCGATAAAAAATTGATGTATGGTTGTAGTTGCATTCCGGAATGAAATGCATAGAGTGCTATGCTTGCAAACTTAAACCTCCAGAATCACCTTATAACCATTAGATTAATAAAGATCAATGGTTTAGAATTTGTTGTCAATGTAGGAGTAAATCATTAATGGCTTGTTTTAAATGTTTTCAGCCATATACATTGTACTACCTAATTGTGTACTATGTATTCTGTAAGTAATGAGTAGACGTTTCGATGTCATTCAGTTTGCTCATTGCAGTGCACCACCCTGTTATGGATTCCACAGTTCCACTTCCAACAAAGTCATTCTAGTAACCTAGTTTCAAGTTTCAACCCAGTTTCAACTTCAAGAATCAAAATTCAAAATCCGAGTAAGTTAAAGAATTCCTATGGCTACATTTCATCACTTGATGTTTCTTAAAATATTATTTTGTCAAACTTTGAAGTTTAGGTTTAGGGTTAAGAGGCTTAAGAATTAAGAAAAATTAAGGACTAATAGGGAATTTAAAAATTTCATATTGTTGATTGTATCAACATTTCTACCGCCAGTACCACTAGAGCAATATCAGATAAAAAAATACATTATGCAAAATTGCTTAAAATCCCAGGTTTCATTAATGAATACCGTGATATTTATGATCCTAAAACCTATGGTAGGCATACCTCAGAACTTAGATTTTCATTTGAGAATAAGGATGCAAAGAAAATTCAAATTCAGGTTAATAGTATCAGTGCATTGTGGGTAACTAGAGATTAGGGCGCATGATGTTACATGAAGTTTTCCCTTTCCCAGAATTTATCATGGTCTGTGCCCTAAATTATGATGATAACAAAAGAGAAATTGTTAATAAAGATAGAAAAGAAGAATTGTTATCCATTAATGAAAAAGAAATTGGAAAAGTGTTGGCCTTCGGGTTTACAACCGAAGAATTTGGAAATGTCCACATTGACCTAGAAAAGCTTGCTAGTGATTATGAAGTAGTGGATGAAATGGAGAAAAATTCTTTCTTAAATAGAATAGTTTAGGATAGAAACAAATTGAAAGGTGATCATAATCCTCCTTATGATTTGGATATTTTTAAACCATGGGTTCAGGATACTATTTCCATGCTAGCATTTTGCATTGGACTGGATAGCAATTTGGAAGTGGGTGCATGCCTCCTTGAAATGGTGTATAATATCCATTATGGTGCTCTACATGCCAAATTTAATTTTATTGAGCACATTGTAGAATCCATGCATAATTTTTTTTTAATGATTAAAGGAGGTTCCACCAAGACATTTAGGTTCACAACCTACTTGTGCTATCTATTTCTATTCAAATTTAGAGGAATGTTTTAGACCAACAAGCTTCAGATTCAACCCTATGGTAATTGTAATCCTGAGCAAAAGAAAATGGCTCCAGTATATGAATGGACCACTTTTATAAGGTTGCATGATTCTCGAAGGAACTATAGTCATTTTGTCAACTCCTTTTTGTCTCCATTGCATCAAGCAATTACAAATACTCCAATTCCTAGATTGCCTATGTCATGTAGAAACTGCATTCAACTAGGAAAAGAAATACAATTGGCTAATTGGTACTTAATGGAAGAATATACTTTTCTAAGATTTTATGGATCAGAAGTATAGCCGTACAAACTTCCAATACATGTGACAAAAAGGGGTTTTTCTTTGGAATATGTAAGGCATATGTATAGTACTAATGAAAGAAACTTTAGTGGTCAGGGGAAGAAGAACTTATTTCCTTCTTTACCTTTTTCATTTGGAGGGATGACATTCGATAGAAAAGAATTTAGTGTGGCACATGATCTTTTGATTTTTTTTTATTTTGATGCTATCTATCACTAGCAGTATGATCCATGTGATACCATTAAATCAATGATAGTGCTCAATAAGAATATTGGAAGTAGAATTCAACATCAAAGTAAACCCTTGCTTGAAAACTTGAGAAACAAGGATTCTTAGGATGAGGTCAATGTAGCAATGGAGAAAAGTGCTATTGAGAATGGTATTTCTTTTGAACAATTGTTAGCAGATATTATGGCATTACATCCAAAGATAATTAGGAGGTACAACAATTTTTATGAAAAAAGTCATAAACCATCTAGTAGAGTAAAAATGCCAGATTCTCTAGAGAAGGAAGTTACAGAAAAATATTGGTCACAATAAAAAATTACTACCTTTTGGTCTATGAGGAAGGAGCTAGGTGATCTAAGAGCTCTTGCAGAGTATGGAGATAACAAAGAAGATCTTGAGTTTAGAAAATTATGGAATATAGACAATCTGAATGAACAAGAAGATGAAGAAATCCATGTCAATTTCAAACTTGGTTTAAGTGAGGGCACATAGAAATCATTTACTACAGGAGTAGCCATAGCTAAAAAAATGGGTTATGAAGGTGGTGGTTTGGGGTCCCAAGGACAAGGAATTCTTATAGTAATAGATGTACAACATAGAAAACTAGTTGATAAATCTGGCCTTGGAGCTGATATAGTAGACCAAGGGCAAAAAAGTAGAGCCAAAACAATTCAATTTGTTAGAGCTTCAAATTCTCGTCCTTATGGTCAGAAACAATCACAACTAGGACATGCCCATGGTGGAGGGATTAGTGAAACTAGCACTAGCCTCTGGTGGTGATGGTATGGGTAGTAGTACTAGTAGTGGTCAACACGTGCTACAACAAAAAATTACACATAAGAGGACAACAACACAATATACGATAGACCCACTAGGTGGTCAAGGCATACAGAAGAGGCACAGGATTTTGACAGGTCCAACTCCAAGTCACACTACCAGTGTATCCACCAGAAAGGAGTTATTTCTAGGAACTCCCCGAATGCTAGTTACTCTGCTTGTGACATCATTAGCAACTGCAAATACTCCTATTCCTTCACCATTCAAGCATTCCATTGTTCCTACATCCTTGGGTTTTGATTACATTGAAGAGTTTAAAAAGAAATCAGAATTGAATAAAAAAGAAAAGAAGCAACTGATGGAGAGTGTGTTTGCTCTAACTTCAAATCCTACAACAACCATGGTATTACACACATTTGACACAAGTAAATAAATCATGGAGTACACAATTCTTGTTCCCACAGTTCAAAACAAACCAGAAAATCAGGTGGCTCCATCTGAATTTGAGGTGAAAAATTTTTAATTGGATTTTTCTGGACTCAGAAATACTGACAAAATTAATGTATCAAAGAAGAACAATGAATTTGTGTACACATCATTTCTAAAGAAAGATAGAGAGAAAAAAAGGTTGGAGACTCAAATTGAAAAGTTACGGGAAGACCTAGAAAATGAGAAAGCAAAGCAGAAAGTAGCAAAAAGCAAGAGCAATGAATTAGAAAAAAGAATTAAAAAATCTGCCTCTACATTAACAAGCAAAGAGGATAAGCAGAATGAAACTACAGTGAATGAACTGAAGCAAAGGCTAGATGAGAACAACAAGAAATATGATGAGGAAAAATCCAATTCATAAAAATTAAGACTAAGCATTGCAAATGGAAATTCACAGCGAGAACAAAAATTGGAGAAGGAGAGAAAAAGAAATGAAAGATTGGAGGTAGTGTTGATGGAAGCAAAAAATGAAATTAAGTCTTGTCAAAATAAGTTATCTACATTTTGTAGAGAAACAATGAGGCATATGAAACAAAATATCTAGGATGAAATAATGCAAGGGATTGATCATTTGTGTGACATGTTTCAATTGATTGATGTTATCAGACAACATCATAATAAACTCAACAAATATTTAATGGAGAACAAAAATGTGTTAGCATTAGAGAAATCAGCAAATTAAATTCAACAAATAGTCTACAAAGACAGTGACAATGTTTTGAAATAAAAAGGGATTACTAATCGTCTTGCTACATCAATGACATTATCATCTATCATTCAAAAGTGTTTGAGAATGTGTCAAACAGAGAAATATTTGCATTTGGCTGTAGACAAGATGAAGAAGGTGGATGAAAAGGTAAGGAACTTCATAGAGATTGGTTTACCAGAGGATTTTGACACAAATGAGTTGTTCGTTGGAAATAATGATTTTAGAAAGAAGATGGAGGATGCAAGGAAGATTGATTTGGACTAGTTTCCTCAGAACCCAGACGTGGTGACCTATTGGATTCCATCAAACAATTGCTAACCCTAAATGTAAAATTGACTGAAGAATCCAAGACAGGTTCCAATTTGAATCATGAATTGTTAACAAATCTTCAAGTCAAACAACATTAGTTAGAATAAATGACAATTCCAACACCTGAAGAGTGGAAGTTGCTAGAAAAGGTGATGTAGTGATTTAATTTTTGATAATATGAGTTTCCAAGTTCCAAGTCAGCTCTATGCAGAGTTGTCTTTGAGCAAGATTTTGCATTTCCAATGCCTCTATGTATTCCTTCATGTGATAATCAATTTAAAAGCTCAAATTAAGACTTTAGTAATGTGTTGATGTTCAATTATCTGTATTATTTATTATATCATTTGAAGAAAAAGTCTGGTAGTGGTTTCAACTTCTAGATACACTTTAACCGATTGATGATGTTAATTGTTGTATATGCTACTAATACTATGGTCAATATTTTATTAATTTAATAAGCATTGATTTGAGTGATGAATCGATGAGAACATGCTTAATTTTTACTTTTTAACATAATTAAAATATGAACTATAAGGTGATTTTGATTCAAGGCATCCATAATCTTAGTGAAATTGCATTACAATTCACACATCAATACTAAATCTCCATGACTAATTAGCATATCCACTAAAAATTTATATGAATTCATGCTATGGATTATCTATTATTGGAATTGGAATGATGGATTTTTGGTTAGTTTCATTGTTGTGGTTACTATCACTCAAAGTCACAGTTTTGGTGCTTTTCCTAACCTTAGTCGCTAGTCCTCGAAGTTTTATAACCTCGTCACAGAGCTATAAAATTTCATAACTCCCCAATTCCTTGACATGTTTGATGGTTCACTTTGTTGAGTTGCAAGTTTTTCTTGGTCATCTTTCTAGTCGATGGGTTGGAGGTCTGGAAAACTTTGAAACTTTAGACTTTGGTTTTAAGGTTCCAAGTTTTAGCGACCACGTGACATTATAGACGTATCTTTCCTTAACCTTTCAAAGGCGTCATCATCTAAAACCTCATTGAATGCTATGTATGGACTAATGTAAAATATAAATACAATATAAAATATAAAATATCACAATTTCATGGAATACAAAATAAAATATCAACTATAGTTTGACTTTGGAATATGATTCATGAAGTGCAATGATTCACAATTTCATTGAATTATACAATATAAAATATCATCAGCTATAGTATGGAATAATGGAATCTAATCCTGGGATCCATGAAGTGCAATATAAATACCTAAAAGTTGCTAATTCTCTTCCATTTCCCAAACAGACTTGGGGTCCTCAAACTAGTGTTCATCATCAGATAAAGTAAAAGAGTCATCTTGAATTTGATTCCAAGTTTTCTCTTCATTTTCTTCGGCCTATGTCTCAAATTCAACATTCATTGTGTCATTTTTGTCAATGTCATCTATTTGAGTCCCATTGCCATTGCCAGTGCCACCAGTACCAGCCTTTGGAATTGGAGTGTTGTACAACCTGATCCCTCTTCTTTCACATGTGGACCTCCAGATTGCGAGTGCCCTTTCAAAAGGAAATTTTTTGACATTATACACAGTTCCTTTCATCCTCAAGCAATTTTCCAAATTCTTGTCTAGTTTGTTTCTTAACTTTAATTTCAAAAACCCCAATGTACTAAAATCTCTCTAATCTTCCACTAAGCCCAATATCATTGTTTGACATAAATCAACAAGTTTGAAATATTTTGATATCGAACCACGCAATATTTCACTTTGACCTAAGTTTTTCCAAAGCTTTTTTATTGATCCCAGTTCAAAGGCCTTGTCCTTGCCCAGGGATTTATACTGGTCCTTCATAGCTATTGCAAAACTCCTACATTGTTTTCAAAGCTTAGCTTCATCTAAAATTCCTTTTATTTTCTACTCATTGTATGTTACAGTTTTTGAAAATTGTTCGATCAAGATTTTTACCTGAGCATGAAAATATTTTGGGTTATCTCAGTTTGCCCAAAATTGAGGATACACAATACTCATGGCTTCAAGTATTTCATGTTGAGGGAATATTTCATGAATATCTAAGGAAAGAGAATCACCAATAGATTTAATAATTCCTTTAAAATTTTCCTCGTTAACAGCTACTTCTCTGCTAGAGCGCCCGACTGTCTTACATTGGTACATTTGTATCTCATATCCACGTAAAGAGATACATAAATGCCTTCTTGTATTAAACTGTAAATAATTATTAGGATCATTCAAATCAGTAATTTTTTGCCACATGAAATAATTTGTGCCATCTTTTGTTAGATTTAGATATAGATGATCGAAGGCCAAGCATGTATGTTTACGTAGATTGGAATATTCATTAATATACATAGTTCTATCTTAGGCTTTCTTCACAAGCTCATTCATCACATCCAACATGGGGAGAAGACCAGTTAAAGTCAAGAGTGTCTCTATATCGCTTAACCTATGTAAGAGGTCAGGAGCTTTGTCTATTGTGCAACAATTTTCATGCATCACTAAAATCAAGGATTGATATTATGAAAGAACTTGTTCTGTTGGTCCATGAAGGGAGATCCATCTGGTATCGACATCCTTGAGAAGCTTGTTTCCTGGTGTTATTCCCTCAACAAATTTTTTAAATTATGTGAAATGTTTAGGACTATGACAAAAGTATACATGGATCTTGCAGAATAGATTTTTTACTTTTGATACTATAGGAAACTTGCTTACAATTTTGAATGCTAAATTCATTATGTGGCCCATGTAGTGAATTCCAAGAATGTATGGTGCACAAGTAGTTTGTAACTTTCTACAAACACCGATCCTTTGACCTTGTATCACTACAGCTCCATCAGCTCCTACATACACCAAATTTTTCACAATGGTCAACTCATCCATACCTCCAATTTCATTCAAATATTTCTTGACTAGTTCAAATATATTTTGTGATGTTGAATTGTCCTTAATTTTATGAACAAAAAGAAGATGATCTTGGAGAAAATGTTGTTGTACAATATACAAATGCGTATAGATCCAAGAAGTATTGTCTACCACAGTAACTTCATCTAAAGATAATGCGATGAAATTTGACTCTTTTACTTTATCCTTTAAATCTTCCTTTTCCAGTACAACAAGATAGTTTTCCCATTCCCATCTAGCGTTTACTCACCAATGTGAATAGGGACAATGAGGAACATTCAAATAAGATAATAAACCAAAATATTCTAGGTAGTCTATCACAGGACACCCTCTAGAAAAAATATGAAAAACAAAACTTATTTGAATAGTTTTTGACAGATTTTCTATTTCCATTGCTTTTCCAAATTGAGCCTCAAGTTTACCTTTACATGTAGCAATGTTTGACATTCTTTTTTCATACTCTTCATAATCTGCGGCATACCTAACATGAAGAAATTCTTCCTTTGATTTCTATTGTATGACTGATTCTTCCTTTTCTTCTATGATTTTTTTTTCATAAACTTTACCGATATGCTTTTCTATAGTGTCAATCTTTAGCTGCAAGGTCTTGGCTCTTCCACATTTCCAACTACAAATCTTACATTTGGCTAGTGCTTCCTTTTCAATATCATTTGCATTGCCAATCCCCGCTGGTACCATGAATGGGTATTTTTACAACCAACCAAGTTGAAAACTCCTTGTCATTTCCCACTTGCACCTCCTTTTTGGTTTATTTTTCCTTTTCTTGCTACCAACATCATCATCCTCATCCAAGTCAATTATCTCATTTTGGCTAACTGGGCCTAGGGCATCCCTTGGAACATCTTTTGTGGTATTGTCATCCTGATTTGATACATTTTGATTTAAATCAATGACAATCTCAACTTGACCTTTCGGTGGTCGTGAGGTATTGTGAATGCTACCAATATTTGGTGGAAGAGTTGATTATGTAGCTCCACCTTGACCTAATGGATCAGAAGCTTTGGAAATTCCAAAGTAAGACTGTATGGTACGTCTAAGTTTTTGGCATTTTGATGGCCTCCTAGTCTCTTCACCACCCTCATGAGTGACATTAGTCTCTTCACCACCCTGAGGAGCTTGAGGAATGGCAGGAGTCTCTTCACCACCTTAAGGATCCTGAGGAGTGGCAGGAGTCTCTTTACCACCCTGAGGAGCGACAGGAGCCTCACCACCCTAAGGAGCAGAAGGATTCTGAGGAGCGGCAAGAGTCTCTTCACCACCCTGAGGAGTGGAAAGAGCCTTACCCTTGTTGCTCGAGTCGCTCGACATATTGATCTCTGACTCACTTGACATATTCATCTCTCACTTTGAATAAAAACTAGAAAAAAATTTCTTCTTATTTAAGTACAAAGAATAGTAATATAGATCCCATTCCCTACTCAATATCATCTTTAAGACTGAAGCAAGAATAGAAAAGAGAAAGAAAACTTATTATTATAACTAATAACACTATGAAGAAATGATCACTCACCTTTAAGTCTAAGTTTTCAGCTTTTGCTGACTTCCAAATTGAGAAGTAGAACCTCATAATCGAAAAAAATGTGTAATAATGAATGACACTTTTGATTGTATTTATATCAATCCATGATTCCATATTTGGAAAATTTCGTGGGATTTTTAAATGGTATACTAAAAATTTGGTAAATCTCACGTGCTTATACAATGATATGTTGTAATTTTCAAGGTGAAATGTGTCCTCAAATGTAATTATTTTTTAATTTTATTGGTGAAATAGGTCCTTATAAGCAACTATTTATAAATTTTAATTTGGTGAAATGGGTCTTCACAAGAAACTATTTGTAAATTTTAATTTGCGAAATGGGTCCTGATACAATGTTGTTTTAATAGTATTGGCGAATATGTAGGTGTTTTATTAAATGCTTTTGGGATTCCAGGTGAAAATATTAGTCAGTCCAATTGAAACATGTAGTTTGAAAATGGTGAATTTGTTGCTTAAATATGTCTAATAAAAAAACTCATTAGCGAATGGACACGCATTGGCCCTATAGTTCATAAAATCTGAGCGATTTGGACACCTTGTTGGGTGTGAGAAATTCACAAATTTTGACTTGGTCGATTCCTAGAATTCGCCAATTGGCTAAGATTCGCCACTAAAGTTTTCCATGTCCCTTGTGCATGTTACCCAATCCTTTACCCGTATAACCCATTCTTTGCATAATTTTGAGACCAAAATTTTCCTCAGTAGAACTAATAAGATTGTCACATTCAAGCATATAATCATTTTTATCTTCACACTTTTCATTGGAAAAAACTTGAGTTATATTACACAAACTAGTTATTTGATTACAAGAAAAACATAACTCTTTTGTGTTATAAGAAACATCACACACCAAATATTTTGATTTCAATTGATTGTTTTGTGCCTTCAAACATTCATTTTATTCCTTCAAATCAAAATATCTCATCATTTTGTAGTCTAGTATTCTCTTCTAACCCTTTCAACTATTTTTCCAATTCAACATTCTTATTTTGAATTTCTTCAAACAATTTCATTTTATTCTCCAATTCATCATTTTTGTTTTTGACATCTTCCAATTCATCCCTAAGCTTAATGTTCTCACACAAATAGTCATATTTTGGCTTCAAAACTTCCTTAATACCAGCTATCAATAAAGAATTTGATTCTTTAACTTCTACCAATTATGCTTGTAAAACAACATTTGAGTGTTTAATTTCCAAAATTTCTTCTAAAATAGAATTTTCCTTTTTAATTCCTTTACTAGTTTTTCCCATCTTGTAGATACCACACCCTTACTAAAAATTCACCCTTATATCTCCTATTCCAAACACTTTCCCTGTGTTACAAAACTTTACAAACTTCTAAAAACACACTTTTTCTTGCAAATTCAATGTTGGATATAGATTCTAATTACCAATAAACAACAAAAAGAAACTCTTGTTTCTCCTTATACCAATAGTACCAAATGATAAAAATGCAACATTACCAAATTCTCAAAATGCATAAGATAGAAAGTTGACAAATTCATAACAACTTGAAACAAAAAACTATTTTTCGCTTTCCATTTTTCCATATACCATTTTGATTCACACCATCATCATAGACTCCACTAAAATTCAACACATGCTACAATACTTACAACACTTCGAATGCATTCACAAACTTCCCAACCATAAGAGAGCAATGTTAGCAATAGATGAAAAAAATAGCACTACACTCAATCTCCAGAACTTGATACAAATTTAAGTTGCAAAATGAACATCAAAAAATAATTTTTCCTCTTTGCAGTGCTCACCAATATATAAAATTCCTAGAAAATACATAGAAAATTCTCAAACATTTTATCAAATGGTGCAAACCTTAAACATTTCTCTGTGTTTAGTGTTGGAAAAACTAAATTCAAAACAATTATCTGACAAACAAGTGATAGTAACTTTCAAACTACCACAACGATCATACCTTCATAGGGATATGTGCAGGATCATGATGGGCCAAAAAGTGGCAATATTATGGGTATTTGTAGGGTATGTGGCTGAAAAGTTTTTTTTACCCAAAATTGATGAAACGAAAAGGGTTTTTAGAGGAGATTCTTAGCTTTCCACCAATATAAATTATGCTTGAATTTGAATTTGATAACTAATTATTATTCATTTTCTATTAGAATTAGAACTAAAGCCCTGATTGATAGGCTAATTGAAAAACATCTATAAATTTCAAACGATATCAGATTTTTTGAATCTGAAACATGCATCACATTCTATGCTTCACATACTATAGGATTAAAAAAAGAAAAATTAAATTTCATGAAGTTTTGACCAAGTTAAGGTGGTCAGACATACAAGTTTTTTATATTTTTTAAAAGTTGTAATAAAAAAATCATAATTAATTATTTAATTGGAAACAAATTATAAAAAAATATGCATCACATCCAAACATGATTCGTCTACTTATATATAAAATATTATAAAAAATAATTATCATTTTATTATGGTTAGGGTGGTTAGACATACACCTACCTATTTTTTCCCTAAAATTTAAGTACTACTGCATTGAAATTTCAAATTTTCACCAAATAGATTTTATTTATTTTTAAATAAACCTAGTAGTTTAGAAACTACTTTCATTTTTCTATAGATTCTATTCTTACATATTTTTGAAATAATATAGATAACTTATTCAAATTTTTACATCAAGTTTCATAACACTGATTTTTCTGAATTTTTGGCCACTTAAGGGCCTATTTTTCCCATGATGATCCTGCACATACCCATAGGGTAGAAACAAATTTGGAATATGCTTTCAATTGCTTCTTGCGAAAATCTTCTTTCTCTATGTTATTCCATAGGCTCTAACCTAAAACAACATAATTATCACCATTTTACACGACAATCTTCAAATAGGTATTTTGCAATAATTTGTTTGTTTTCACAGACAACCTACATTTGGATTAATATTTTCAATTACTTCCTCCTTTTCTTACTTGTGTCTTGGTCAGATTCAATCATGGGTGGCTTACATGTCAAGGGTGTTCCCTTTTCTTGTCCTTCATTTCCTCTAGATTCCAACATACATGCACATACAATACTTTCACATCACCGACACTAGCAGAAAAATCTACAAAAATGATATTAATTATACTACTTGTCAGGCAACGTAAACCATTTTCAAGAACCTTTCAAAATTTTTGATCCATAAAACAATATGTATACCTCCCTTCCAAGCTTCATGAAACCTAGAAAATAATAGTTGTTTTTTTTAGGACATAGAACCACCAATTGCCACAAGTTTCATTCAAGGAAACCCTAGAGATATCAATCCAAGGATGGAATGAGGGAAAGAGATTTGCAATAAGGTGTCCTAGGGTGTGATTAAAGACTAAAGGTGGGTTCACCACCAAGCTAGGGCTTGGAAAGACATGAAATGTAAATGATATGCAAGACTTACGTAAGTGACCTAGAAATGAATTCAAATAAGAACAGTAAACTGGACATGAGCAGAGGTGCACTTGGAAATTGAAGAGGCTTAAAAGAAGGCCTGAAATCTTGAAAATGCTAATTTTAATGCTCATTGGGACTCATATGCCAATAGGGGCAATTTAGTCCCACTTTAGGGTTTCAGGCCTGTAGTGTAGAAAAATATCATCGTTTACATTTTCACACTTAATTTCAGAATGATTAACACTAAAATGAACCTAATGTTTCCTTAATCTAGTGTTGTAATGTATTTTACACATTCACATTGAATTTAGGGCCCTTTTAAGATAAATTAGCCTAATTTTTCCTTAATTCAAAGTTGTAAAGTGTATTTATATACACAGGTTCACATTGATTTTTGGGACCTCTTACATTTATGACCTTCATATCATCATTAATAGGCCCCTAAGACCCTTTAGTATGCATCCTAAGGCTTATTTCATTCGAGATCCCAACATAATCAACAAATATATTTAATATCTTAACTCCCTAACATTTCCTCTAACCAAAAAGGCCTAGTGGGATCCGTATGCCACCTTGGGGATATGAGTCCCACCCAGATGGGACCTATATAACACAAGTGGCGTATGAGTCCCATTTGACCTCTTTTTAGAGTTTTGAGTGAGAAATCTAGGTTTTGAATTCAAATTTCATGAATGTCAGCATTTTAGATCTAATAAATGGTAAGTTAGATAGAATGCTTATATAAACAAGGTTTCAAATCATTATTTCACCTAATAAATCATAATATCAACCTAGCAATCAAGAGTTAAGCATCCTAAGACTTCACAAGAGCGTCAAGAGAGTTTATAAGAGAATTTTTCTGCCATAGAAAAATGGCCCCTTGTCATTTTCATGGCCTTTTAAGTCTTGCTTCATGGTATTTGATATATTTTTCTTTGATTTTATTTCATAACATGGCTTGAACATAAATAATTAGGTACTAAAATTCAAATAACGACACCCTTTGAAGGTGTTGTGAAGTGTTGTAAAACATTTCTACACCTTTCTAGACTCTCTTCATTACATTTTACCTAAAAATCACCTTTTCATCATTAAACAAGTCCTATTTTGAAGTATTGTAAAGTCTTGTAACAAGATTTCACACTTTTCTAGGCACATCTTCACTATTTATCTCTTTTTTATGCTTTATTTAACCCCTTTATGCCCTCATATGCCTTAATTAAGTGTATTTTTGAATGTAAGCCCGACAAACAACATTAAATACAACTTAATTCTTGGCACATATTTTCAGGTCCTAGGTGGGAACCATTCACCATGGGTGGCACCTGAGTCCCCCTTGGCTCCAAATTCAAAAATTTTAAAATTTCCTTCTGGGTTTTTATTCAAAAACACTTGATGTCAGCCTGCAATGAGGTATGAATGGTTAACTAAGGCACAAGTGTGTATAAATATGTGATTTTCACCTCATTTTATATCCCCTACAATTCTCCAACATTCACACATCATATTCAAGCATTCAAGCATATTACAACATCAATTCAAGCAATATTCAAGCACTTTGGAGCATCCATTGACATTACTTCAGATTTACATTATCGAGGGTTTGGTAAGTTGATAGCTATTGCATGTTATTAGTTTATCATTCTCTTTCATTTCATTGTTTCATTAATGGTTTGATTACCAAAAGTGGGATTTGACCAAGGAAAACCCCTATTTGCTAACCCTCAACCATTTTTCCCATATTGCATGTGTGTTTGCAGATCTAGGTATGCAAATTTAACAAGATTTTTGGTGTTGAAGATTGGTAAACAAGTCAACTAGGTACTTCAAGTCAACTCATTCATATTTCAAGCTTGGAGAAGGTTTTATGTCTATTTCCTACATAATTCACTTCAACAACTCGACAATCAAAGATTTCTAGATCTGGTGTTGCAGAGTTGTCTCCTGATTTTTCAAAAAATTGGGGGAGGATTGATTCGCTACTAGTGGCAAATGAGTCCCACCTTAGGACTAGAAATCTGAATTTTGTCAGATTCCAGATCTTGATAGTCAGAAACCAATTTCTGAGACTTTTTTACTAGTAGGAGGACTAATTCGCCACCCTGGTTGAATGAGTTCCACTGTGAAAATTTAGTGATTTCAGTTAGCATCCACAACATTCCAGATTCATTAGACATTTCCCAGGTGCACTTTGTTTCATCTTATTTCTTTATGTTCATCATTTCTTCATTTAGTTCATTGTTTGCATATCATAGTGTTTTTTCAAACATAGTTTAAATCTTAGCTTTGCATTCAAATTCACTTATATGGATCACTCAATTGCATTTAGTTTACTTCATTTAGTTTAGAAAACATTCCACATAACATAAGGGTATGTGCAGGATCATCATGGAAAAAATAGGCCCTTAAGTGGCAAAAAAATTAGAAAAATCAGAGTTAGGCAACTTGACATAAAAATTTGAATAATTTATTTATATTATTTCAAAAATATGTAAGAATAGAATCTATAGAAAATTGAATGTAGTTTCTAAACTAGTAGGTTTATTTAAAAAAATATATATTTGGTGAAAATTTGAAATTTCAATGGAGTAGTACTTAAATTTTAGGGAAAAAATAAGTAGGTGTCTGTCTGACCACCCTAACCACAATAAAATGATAATATTTTTTTATAAGATTTTAGATATAAGCAGAGGACTCATGTCTCGATGTGATGCATATTTTTTTGTAGTTTTTTTCCAAGTAAATAATTAATTATGAATATTTTATTACAACTTTTAAAAAATATAAAAAATCGTATGTTTGACCACTTTAACTTGGTCAAAACTTCATGAAATTCTCTTTTTTTTTTAATCCTATAGTATGCAAAGCATAGAATGTGATGCACATTTTGGATTCAAAAAATGTGATACCGTTTGAAAGCTATATATGTTTTTCAATCAACCCGTCAATCGGGAATTTAGTCATAATTCAAATAGAAAATGAATAATAATTATTTATTAAGTTCAAAGTAAAGCATAATTTATATTGGTGGAAAGCTGAGAATATCCTTTAAAGATCCTTTTTGTTTCATCAATTTTGTGTAAAAAAAATGTCGTCAGCCACATACCCTACACATACCTATCATATCGCCACTCTTTGGCCCATCATGATCCTACACATACCCATAAATTTGAATGAACCCTTAGTATTTTTGGCCCTACCTCTCTCCTTTTAGGTGAAAAACCCTAGAAGAGCTAGAGAAGTCCTAGAGAGCCAAAAAATCAATAGTTCATTTTTGGTGAACCTACATTTTGAACACTTTGCATTTCTGATTGCATTTTCATATTGCATCCTAGATTACATTTGCATCAACATTCAATTAGGACATTGTTTTGTTTTTGCATTCTAGTACTTTTCATATTACATTAGTGGAAACTTCATTTAGATTTTATTTTTGCATTGCATCTTATTGAAAAAATTAAAAATATGCATTTTTCATCCTTGATTGCATTTTGTAGAGCATTAAATTCATCTTCAAATTTCTAAAAAACACAAAAAAGCATCATACTAGGACTCATTCACCACCCTAGGTGAATCAGTCCCTTTGCACTTATATGAGTGTTTAGTGCCCCATTGATAATACTTTAGTGAGAAAAGTTCTAGACTCATGGCTTCCCATGATAGCACTTTTATTGTGGACCTTGGGATCCCACGAGCTCCTACTCCTAGTATGGACAATGGTGCATTAGGCACTAACAATACCACTTCTATGCCTTCACCTTTCCATCTAATGAATGTTGACACCCAAAACAATTGCCTCCCACAAGAAAAGTTCATTAATACTCATGAGTATTTTGCACATTTGCAACAAGATTTGTCACTTGAAAACAATTCCATCACTGCCATACCTATCATTGAGAATTTTCATCGTTTGATTGAAAGTGATGATGGCTTGCAAGTGATGAAGAGAATTGCTAAGATTTACAATAAGCATGCCTCTTCTAATACTCAATATGTAAACATTCCTATAAGCCAAGGAGGACCTCAAGTTCCTCCCCCTTCAACCATAACATCTATACCAACTTATACCAATCCACAAGTCCACACAACTATGCAATAGGTTAATTATGCAGATACTTCTTTCCTAATTCCACCTAGCATTCCTAATTCTCTTGTGGCATCGCAAGTACCCTCCACCACCTTCACACCTCATAGTATTCCTTTCACTTCCCCTAGCACCACTTACATTCCATCACCCTTTTCTCTTCCGCCTCAACCCACTCACCCTGATCATGTTCTTACACAACTCCTTAATACCGCTTCATCCATGCAACATCAACTTTCCACCATTAGCCAAGGTAAAAATGCTCCACCCACATATCATGTCCATAGAAGCCCCTTATCCTTAGAAATCTTATGCACCTTGTTGCCACAAGGGATAGAAATGTCTCGGTTTGAGAAATACGAAGGAAAAGGAGACCCTGACAACCATGTTAATGCTTATACAACTTTGTGTAGTGAATTTGTCCTTGATGATAAATTGCTAGCCAAATTGTTTCCAAAGACCTTGAAAGATATTGCATTATAATGGTTTTCCAGCTTGCCCAATCATTCCATCCATTCATTCAATACATTGGTGGATGGTTTCATAAGTCACTTTCAACTTCGCATGACACCTAAAAATACAATGGCTGACCTCATGCGATGTAGACAAAACAAAGATTAAAAAGTAATGGAGTCTATGTAATGATACCAATCCTTGTATGCTCAAATTGATGTCAAGATTCCTGATGCACATCTACAAAAGATTTTTATCAAAAAATTGCACACACACCTTTACAATAAGCTAACAATGATGAAATAACCTTCGTTTATGCATTTATGCACAACCTTGTGTGAATACCACAACTTGGTTTCAAGTCATGATTCAAAATCTACTTCTAACTTAGCTGAAAAATCTAAACACAACAATCAGAACAAAAGTAACACACAAAATGTTCGCAAAAAAAGAGAGGCTTCTGACAGTTCAATCCTCCTTAACAACCGTAACCAACCCAACCAACTCAAACTCAAGTGGAAGCTATTAAAACATCGGTGCCTTATAACTATGGGGACCCAAAGAGATAATTTACTCCCTTATCCAATACCCTCCATAACACAATGAACTAATTAATTCAACAACACATGCTCACTTTTCCACCCGTCTGACTGCTTGACCCAAACAAACCCTTACCACCCACCTTCAAACATAATGCTTATTGTCATTTTCATTGCGAGAATAGACATGGCACTGAACACTGCAAGTGTCTAAAAAATTTAGTTCCATTGTGGGTGTTAATGATCAAGGCAATAAGTCTGTTGCACCCCCTAAACTATAATTTACAAATTTTCACCAATCCTATGCCTAAACACCCTACTTCATTTGTCAAAGCTAGTGAACCTTCACACACTGATGTAATGATTCATGATACACACAATGAACAACATGATATACCTCCACCTGTTACTAAAGATAGTCCTATGGATCAACTTGTAGCTACAATGGACATTATCCCTAAGGGCCAAAGACATTTTATACTAAATACATACTAAAAAAGCTTCTTGATGGTCCTCTCTACATAGTTGGTAGAATCTATGATAAGCCCAATAACGGGATATTAATAGATCCCACTTGTGGTGAGAATGTGATCACAAAAGAGTTTCTAGTATTACATAAGCTATATCAAGATGCTTATAATAAACCAACTTCATAGATTAAAACACATACTAGTTTTGCATGCCCTACGATCGGATCGATCATACTTCCCTTATAGATAGGACCTAAAACTCCGGATCTAACATTTTTTATTATTCCACAATATAACCAATTTCATTTGTGGCTAGGCCATCCTTGGCTTCACTCAATGAAAGAAGTCCCATCGGTTGCTCACAAGTGTTTGAAGTTTCCACATGGAAATGAGATATTTACCATACACCATAGTGGCTTTAATCCCTTATCGTCTAAAGGTAACTTTTCATTAAAAGCCTTTTGGCCTGAACCCATGGAACCCATCACACCTCAAAAGGACTTCTTTTTCATAACCTACTTTTGATGGTGTTTTTATGCACTTTTCAACACAGGCAGTGCGTAGGTGCACTACCTCTCTTGAAAGACAATATTCCACAATCGGATTGTAGAACACTATCCCAAGGTCTCCAATATCAGGTCTTGACAGTGCTTGGAATATCTATCTTAGTTGTTTGATGTGATTTGTTGGAATCACAAGGCGGTCTTATAGATGGGTTACAAAGCATGGAAGTTGGATCTTGAAATGGAGTTCTTAAGATGGAAAGTTGTTATGCATTGGCTATAGGTTCAAACAGCAGTCTTGGACTCCATTTTGTTGTTGGATTTGGCTTTACAATGTGCAATGAACCTTAGCATAGATCAGTTATTTAAAAAAAAAAGAAAAAGAAGGAAAGGAAAAGGGAAAGTTCCTAAGTCTGCAACTAACTATGAATAGTGACAATGGAGTTCCTGCAATGGACAACTTCTCAAAACAATATCTCACTTAACCAAAGATCTCACAGTATCGTGAAACTTGTGCTATCTTCTCAGGTTTGCAAATGCTTTGTCCTTCATTCACCATGTACATGCATGAATCAAAGATAAATGTTTTGGAGCAACTTTGAATTCAAGACCAGGCTAACTTTACACAGCTATCTATAATCAGCAAACAACAAAAAGTATGGACAAAGAAGTCATCAACATGGTAGGAATTTTCATAATCACATAACAACATTCCTAAAATCTATCCAAAGCAAGAGAACAGTTAACTAAAATAGCAGTGAAACCTAAGTTAAACATCTAACATTGGAGATTGAATCAAGTAACATGGGAGAAACTAAGAAAATACCCCAAGTCAATGCCTTTTCCTTATAAATTTCTACAGCATGTCTTTACAACAACTCAACTCTCTTTTGCAAATGAGAGAAAAGCCCTATTTATAGTGCCCAAAAGATTCAATGAATGGCCAAGATTAATCCTTATTGTGTGGACAAGATTCATTACAAAATAGGGTTTCACCTACCCCCCAATATATCATAATTTAAAATTATAGTTTGTCTCTTCCCTATTTCGTCCTCTTGCTGATGGCACTGTAGCTCTTTTGTCCTTTAGCCAATTACTATTTTCATTGTAGCTACTCTTCAGGGAGCTCTTCATCTTTGACAGGGTTGTCCTCCTGCCCCTTAGAAGCTGTGTATTCTATGAACTTGAGGATGACTGCCTGGAGCTTGTCTATTTCGATGATTTCATATCATAGTGCCTGGTAGCTCCATTCCTTTGCATTATCCTCCAGCCATTTCCAATCCTCATCATACTTTGAGCCTTGGTCTTTGAATAGCTCCGATTGATCGAAGTCATGGGCAGCAAAACTCAAGAATTTTGTTGTGATTTCACCAGCCATCCTATCCTTCATCTTCTCTTGGAAGTATGGTTTTATCTTTTCCAGATCCATTTGTATAGTGGGCATGTCATAGTCCATTATCAGCTTAAGGCATCGAGCACATTCTGCCCTGATTTCTTTGATCCATTCAATGTCCGGATCTACCTTGCTCATGATTTGTTCCAACCTCTCCTTTTGGTTGTCAAAGTCTCGGCGCCACACAACCATCAGCCAGTGATCTTCTTTCTTAAATGCAATCCTTTTCTCCCACGTGGCTTCAGGAAACTGAAGGATAGCCTCAATCCTTGGAAAGGTGGAGTCGTAGGTCACGGGGAAATCGGTGCAGAGCTTCCTTGTGCTCTCCAGAGACTGCATCAGGTCCAAGAACTTGTTGGTTGTTCGCACAGCCCGGCTAATTCCCATGTTTCCAACGTATGAGACTCGCCGAAACTAGTCCTCTGTGGTCTTCTCCAAGTTCTTTCTTCTTTCCATCTTATCGATCTACTCTTTGGAAAGAAGCTGAGGTGCGGCCATGGATGTGGTAGGCAAGTCATCTACTGAAGACCATTACTGTATGTAATCTGTTAAGGTCACGACCTGTGCCTTGAGCTCATCCTTCGAGATCTTATCCTATTTTATCAAATGCACCACTGTAGCCACTGACTCCTCAAGGTGCCTGACTTTCTGCTCTTTGGTGGCAGTTCCCAAGTTGATGGTGGAGATGTTGTAACTTACCCCAGTTTGGCCAATCGTGGGCGTTGCTATTTGGGCTACTCGAGACCTGGAAGCATCCATCGTTACCTCAGATCAAAATTTTGGCTTCTTCTCCTTCTTTGTCGTGGTTTGGGCTCGAGCTAAGATGGCCTCTAACCTCGCCCTTGGGTCCTTTAGCTCAGGGGTTTTTTTTTCAAGTTGCCTCTCCAAGCACTTGGGCACAACAGATTTTCCCTTGGGTGAATTGTGGTCACCATCGCCCTTCTTAGTCAAGGAAAAGATTTTCACTCCTTTTCCCTCTGGGGATTTTCCTTTCTCTCTGGCAGCATCTTCCTCCTCCTCATCGGAGTCATGGACCAACACGAGGCATTTGATAGGCAGCCCGGTGGATGGTTGTTGAATGGGACTTTCTTTTCTTGTTGTTTCTTCTTCCTTCTTTTCCTCACTACACTCAGCCTCGGGGCTTCTGACAACATGGGTTTCACCCTTAGTTAAATCCTTTTGATGTTGTTCTTCTGGTGGCTTCCCTTCTTCATCATGGGGTGACCCCTCTGCCTTTTCCCCAGTGTCTTTCAGTTGTTGTGCCATTTCCTCCTCAAGGTCATCATCAAAGGTTTGTATGATTTCCTTAGCACTAGAGCTATCTTCTTCCTCCCCACTCTCGAAAGATCCCGTTTCATCCTCCTCATAAGCCACCCTATCGATGGTTCGATGTTCATACTCTAGGTGCTCATGGTACTCATCAGCCTCCTCCTCAATAGGCTTCAAGGCCTCTCGCTCTCGTTCCTCCCACTCCTTAAAGATTAGCATGGTGGCCTCCATAGTCGGTGGCCCTGTCGGTGGTTGTGAAGGTTGAGCAGTAGCAAGGACTTGCGCAAGGGCTGCTTGGAGAGTCGGATCCATTAGGATCTGGGAGAGCTCAGGGGGAAGGTTCTGCATGTGCCTTGAAAGAGCCTTGGGCATAGTGGCAGTGGGAATATGTGTTGTTATTGTTGCTAGACGGAGCGATGTGATTGGTGACATGGCAGTAGAGGAAGGGGGAGTAGTCATGGTGGAAGAGGAGTTAATGACTATTACAGACTCAGCTGGAGGTGAAGGGGAAAGATGGACAGAAATGTCCACTGTTGGCAGAGATGCAGCGACCATAGCTAGGGAGGAGGGTGGTGCAACAGGAGGGGCAGGGAGAGCCAAGGGAGGCTCCAATTGATCTGTACGCTCTGCTTCCTTCTCCTACATTGAAGGTTGTTCTACAGTACTCCCTACCCATTTGAGCCTTCTGGGAGGTGAGCCTCCAGTTTCTTTCTTTGTATAGGCCTTGGGGTCTGGAGACTGCTCGGTTTCTATTCCTTTTCTTTTCTTAGACTTGGTGACCGGAGGAGACTTGGAGGTCCCGCCAGTTGAAGTGGTGGCAGCAACATTCTCTATGGCACTTGGCTCACTTTTGAGCCCTTCATAACTCAAGACTACTCCTTGCCACTTTAATTGAGCCACCCACCCATTGATCCACTCCTTATTACGAACCAAGATTGGCTTGGTTATGGTATCTAGGTCATCGACCTCCTGTTTGTCCCAGTCAATAGATGGTATTGGCAGATTGGCGACTGTAGGGTACCTGGGATACATTATGGTGGCCTCATCCTCTTCGACTTGGTCCGGTATGGGGAATGGCTGCACCCTCCTTACGAATTGTATAGTCATTCGCATGTAGTGCCTTACGCGCACTTCTTTATCATCCTGGCAGTCGGCCCAGAAATCCTCAATGTGGCGAAGATGGGCATATGCTAGCCCCAATGCTTTCCTGACGTGGCCATTCAGGTCCATCCGTGGGCGAGCAGTGTGTAGGTAGAATTGGTAATCGTTTAGCTCTTTCTCAGAGTTACCAGCACACAGGGAAGTTTGTAGTCGGTACATGCCCTGGCCAAGGGTCATGGGATAGGAGATCCCCGCTATGTGTTTGCTGCTAAAGATTGCCTATAGGTGTTGGAGTTGCCGAGAAAGCTCCAGGAGGATGATTCAGTCGTTGGGGTATCAGGGTAGCCTATTTGGCCTTTCAGTGAAGCCCTGGGCACGGATATATGTGAACTTCAGATATTGGATGTAGAGAAAGCCATACTATTTCAAAAGTGCCCTGGCACTGTGGGAGACCCTCCTCTCGAAGTCTCTGGTAATCATTCGTATAATATGGCCAGTGAAGGCGTCATTTACTCTATAGTAATCCCTTTTGAAGTTCTGGTATTGGAGCTGCAAGTATTTATCATATGCCTTGATTCTTTGCCCCTACTCCTGATTGGTTGCCACAAACAACCCACTGTACTGTCTTTGATCCGCCAAAGAATAGATGAGATAGGAAGTCATATAGAATTTGAAGCTCTTCTTTACGTTGACAAACTGCTCATGGAAGCAGTCGTTTATGATTCCTCCCCAATAAAAAAAATCCTGTATGGTCATGTCCTTGTTTCCACACAGAATCTACTCAATGAAGTATACCATCCATTCTTGGAAGAATGCCGCCGTAGGAAGACCCATAACTCAGCTCAAAATGGTCACCAAATCGTGGTAATCTTCGTGGAAATCGCTGCGGAAGAGTTCCTAAGGAACCTTCACAGCGCTACCCCACCTTTCCTTGAGCCAATGAAAATTTATTGATTTCTTACAACCTTTCGGATTATCATCCCATTATGCCTGGCATTCTTCTAAGGTGGGGACTTCCATCTCTTCAAATGTGGGAATATGGAAGGTCTCTGTGATCCCTTCAGGTGACATGTCAGCGAGAATGTTTCCCTCTTTATCAACTATTGTCCTTATGTCAGTTTGATATGCTTCCTGACAAGCCATGACCAATTCAGGGGCCACGAGAGATGGAGGGAATCTAGCAGCCTTATCTATTCCACTCTGTCGTATGAATCTTGCATTCTTTGTCATCGAGTTGACCCTAACCCTTTGCATGAATTCATCGATGTCAACCTGGCCTATGTTGGTGTCAGTGATCTCCCTCCAATCTGTGCTAACTTTTGAGTGGAGAGGCTCACCTTCGAATTGGTATTTCATCTGGTCCTTGTCTTCTTACCCTTATCCTTTTCGGTATATGCCCCTAAAGGTCCTACACCCGATTCTATATATTCTGCAAACAAGGGCATAGTCAGCACAATGGATCACAAAAGCATTCATGTTAGTAGACACCTTTAAAGCAACATCTGTTTCCAACAATCAATTAAGCATAAGATGACCTTTTATCTTCAGATGTTATTGATCTTTTGATTAAGGGCATTTGGACAATTCGGGCCCAGAGGGACAGCCTTCCCTGGCAGGAATGCTATTTGGAAGGGAAAACACGACAGAAGGCTCCTGGAGACTCTCTTCGGTCAAATTTTAGTATTTCAAGAGGTTCGCAATGAAGAGGACCAAAATTAAGCATGTGGGTCGAAGTTAGATTATAGATTTTGGCTCGTTTGGATTGAATTAAGAGAACTCGGAAGTTCTGGGCCAGGGAGTCGTTGGGAGATAGCAGTTTGGAATGGTAGACAACAAACGAAAATCTAAAGACGAAACTCCAGGGTTCGGGGTCCGGTGGGCTAAAGGGCGGCTGATAGTATGTCATTTTACTTCTGAGGGTTCGGGCCGGTGACATCGGGAAGGCATTCGAACTTCCCCGTTTGGGATGGCAAACGTCAGACGGAAGTCCGGAGGGGGCAGCTTGGCAGCAAGGGCCCGGTGGTGCAAGGTTTGGCTTCGAGTTCGACGACGATCAGGAGGGCGAAGCCCGAAGGTCAGAGGGGCGAGCAAGATTTTCTCGTACACAATGGCAGGTGAGGATAGGAGTCCCGGGCTACAGGGCTCGGTGCGGATGAAGGCATTCAGAGTTCAAGTGACATCCCATGGCGAACGGCGGTCCGGAGTCCAGCGATCAGAAGGACACCCGGGAAGGGGGTCGGCAAAAGGTTACGGTGAAGTGCGAAGTCATGCCGACAGCCGGGAGCAGGACTGGAGTTGGCAGAGGGGTCCATTGTTCAACTCTGTTTTACCTCGATAGCGGATGGAAGGGTGGAACTTGGAGGCCAGAGGGGCGAAGAGAGATCGCTATGAAGGACAGTGATGCACTCGCGGAACCCCGACAGTGGAATTTCGGGGTCCCAGGGCCAAGGGACCCAGAGGGCGTTTGTTAAACTTGAAATGCCTGGGGCGAGGAGAAGGGCAGGCCCCAGTGGATGGGAGGCAGGGATCAGATTGTCATTTTGATGCAGCGGTATCGAGGGTGACTTCCGATCACAGAAGTGCAATGGCCTGGGCCCGAGGGAGGAAATTACCGTTGGCGGAAAGGTTCATCATTTTTATTACAGATGGACAAGGTAGGTCCCGAGGCCGAAGGGGATGATCTCCCTGCGTGAAGAATGGTCGCGGCAGGGTAAGGTTCCAGATTGATGAAGAGGGCACCCACGAAGGTTTCTCAAATTTTCAACATGTGGGTTTTGTGCGCGATGCCGTGTTTTATTATTTTCACACCTTCTTAATGATTGCTACTCATTTAAATATTTAGAAATCATGAAAACAATTCTTGGGAGGGTGAATAGATGACCTACCTCAAACACGTGATGTGGGGAGATGTGGGATCCACCTACGATTAATGAAATGATGTTGAGGCTGATGAGTGTGAAAGTGTCGAAGACAGTGGGCTCCTTAATGAAGTTCTCTAATCGCTCTGCAACTCTGTCAAATGATAAAGATGGATTGGAGTGGGCATTTTATACCCCTAATCACCATTAATGATCGTATTTAATGTAGGTACGATGATGCAAAAGGTTGGTGAGTTTGAATATCGGCAACGGCGGTAGGAGACTTGGGGCCTAAAGGTCGGGGAGACGCAGGACGGTGGCCTCTATGAATATTTCAGGTTGGTCGAGACGGCGGCGGCAAAGAGTGATCCGAGGCCTGGAGGGCGGAGTTCCGCCAAAGATCTGTCGTCAGGTATGGCGGAACCATCATGGAATTCTAGACTCAAAATTTTGGATGGTCGGGCCCAGAGCACTCGACGGCAGTCAGGGTCTCCCGCATACTTCGGTCGGCAAATACGGTGGCGGGACCCGGGAGGCGGGACGCCGCCAAAAGTTCACCGTCAAGTGATGGTGAAGCACGATCAGAACCCTGGAAGTGAAACTCTGGGGTTCGGGGTTCGGAGGGCAGGACACCGTCGAAAATTTCCACAAACTTTTAGTAAACGGCGAATAGGGATTCAGATCCCAAGGTTCAGGAGGATGCGGAGTGGACGCCGTCGGGAACGGCAGGTTCAGTGGGGAAACCCAGTGAGGGAATTCCGAATGGCCGGGCCCAGCAGGGCCCGAGGCCGTTGGCAAGGTCAAATTGCCAGGGGGACTCCACGAGGTGCCAGAACATAGCAAAATTAAAAGGGGAGGTCATGGTAAATTTATGGTGGGACTTTAAAGCAATATTGACCATCTGAGACACTAAAAAGGGAGGCACGCAAAATGAGGCAGTAATAAAATGACCCTACAAGGTGAAAGAAAAGAGGATCCCCATTCCAAACGTGGCATGTGTGCTGAGGGCACAAAAAATGGTGACTTCGTTGGAGAACACTCCCAAGCGTTCCAAGGATAAATATTCATTCACAACCCAGAATCTTTGGTTTCGCAGACCAGGTGGCTTCCAAAGATGAATCTGGGAGAATGAGATCCTTAATTGGATCAGTTTACAGGACATCTCAGAAGTGTGTGTAGTGAGTTTATTCCTTTCCTCGAGATAGTGACTAGGGTTACCAATTCAACCAACCGAGCTACATAAATCGTCTAACACCAAAAGTAACCTGGACATTGCCCTGCTGCCAGTCAGGTGTCCATAGCCCTGACGAAGTTGTCACTGCAATCTCACGGATATTGCTCTACTCCCGGTCGAGCATCCATAGCCCCGGTAGAGTTACCCGAACACCCATACGGTCATTTATTTTTAGAATTCCTTTACTTTTGCTTTCATATTTCCTTCAATATTCACTTATCTTTTATCATTTAGTTCGATCGGGTAGGCATTGGAGCCTATGATGGGTTTGAGACTGCAGTGGTCACTGGAGTAGACTTGATATTTTTCACTCACTAGGGTGTCATAACAACCATGGCACGGTCCTTTAGAAATGATTATTATGTGTTTTGTGCAAGATCCGAGATGTGTGTAAGAAGATCCAATCCAGGGTCAACTTCTGAGCAGAGTTCAAACAAGGAAATAATTCACTGGTATCTTTCAAAGATCGATAATCGAGAGTGAATGTTTAACCGAAGAACACAAAGAATGGTCAGCAAAGTAAACCACTTGTCGAGCAAGCACGACTACTGCAAAGGGGCGGGAAACAACTTTCGAAACAAAACTGTTGGGAGGGAGAAAATAAAAGAGTGACGCAAACAAAACGCAAGCAAGTCAGAAAGCAAACTACCCTAACCTATGTACAAATATTTACAATGAAGAGCTCAAACGAGCTCAAGCCTAGAAGTAATGCTTCAGGTGCTGCCCGTTGACTGGCAATGGGACATTCTCACCAGTTAAGGTCTTTAGGCAGAAGGCATTGTCTCCCAAAATCTTATCTATTTGAAAGGGGCCAAGCCAAAGCTTGTTGAATTTGTTGTGTCCCCCTTTCTTTTCATGGGCCTTGTCCAAATATAGGACCAGATCTGCAATTCTAAAGGCCTTGATCTTGGCTCGGTGGTTGAGCCATCTTTGAACTATGCCCTAATGTTTGGCAAAATTTTCTATTGCACGGTCTCAGAATTCCTCTAAATGCAAGAGCTCAGCTAACCAAGCTTCCCTACGATCTCCTCCCTCATAAAAATCGTTGATGAACCGAAGAGTAGGAATCTTCAGATGGATAGTAAATATAGGTTCTAAGCCATAAACAAGGTGGAATGGGGAATCGCCAAGGGTAGCCTTATGGCGAGTACGATCAGCCCAAAGGGTGAAACAGAGCTGGGTATGCTAGTCCTTGGGATTCCTATCTAGCAGCTTTTTGATCACGGTAATCGGGTTTTTATTTTTAGTTTCGGCAAGGCCATTGCCCTGGGGGTAGTAATTGGATGATAATTTAAGGGCAATTCCATAGTCAAATGCCCAACTAGCAAATTTCAATGAAGCAAAATCCAGTCCATTATCACATACCAAAGCATAAGGACAACCAAAGCGATTTAAAATGAAACTTTCCAGGAAATTAGTAACTACTTCAGTTGTGCATTGCTTACATACTATTGCTTCCGTCCACCTAGTATAGTAATTAGTAGCGGTAAGAATGTACCTGTGTCCCGCAGATGACAGAGGGCTTACCAGATCGATGAAGTCGAGACCCCATTGCACAAACAGCCTTACCTCTAGCACAGGCTGCAGTGGGACAACAACGTTCTTTTCCCTAGTGGCAGCGGTTTGACATGGGTGACATGAACGAACATGAGAATTGGCATCTTTGAAGACAGTTGGCCAATAATACCCTACTCTTAATATCTGATGTGCTGTGGAAGAACCAGAACCATGGCCCATGCCAAATTTATTGTGGAACTCTCTTAAGACTTGATTTGTTTCTTCCTTGCCAAGACATCTTAAATAAATACCTTCATGATTCTTCTTGTAGAGAATGGAACCCTGTAGCATGTATCCATTTCTTTTCAATCTTAGGGACCGTTTTTGGACTCCTTGTAGGTGCGGCGGACACTTATGGTTCAACAAATAATAGACGACATTCTGGTACCACTCTCCGGAGGAGACATCCTCAAGCTAGTACTGCTACACAGTGAGTACGGGTCCAACTTCTGCTGCTGTTTCAACAATTGTGTGGGTGAGTGTCTGCCCTCTCACCAGCTTCATCGGTTGGATCTCCATGTCATATTCTTAGAGCAGGGTGACCCATTTAGCTCTTTGTTCACCCAATTCATTCTGCATGAGTAGCATTTTTACTACTGCGTCGGGGACAATGGCAAACACCTTATTGCGTAGGATATAGTGTCTAAACTTCTTCACTCTTTTGATGAGGGAATATGCCTACTTTTCAATGTTGTGATATCGCAATTCAGTGTCCTTGAGGGGAGCACTCATAAAGGTGATCGGATGCTCATTTCCTTCATCATCCTTCTGGGTCAACATGCTAGCACAAGAATGCTCTGAAGTAAATGAGTAGATGCAGAAAGGCTTCAGATAATCTGGGCTAACTAGCACAGGTGACTCAGCGATGGCCCGTTTGATTTCTTCGAAAGATTGTTTGGCATCGGGTGTCCATTCAACTTTGGCATCTTGTTTTAGCATAGCATTGAGAGGTTTAACAATCTCCGTGAAACCTATGATGAATTTCTAGACAAAGTTGATCTTTCCAAAGAAATATTTTAATTCTTTCTTGCTTCCTAGGTCTGGATTTTGAGTAAGGACTTGATACATTCAGGGTCTATGGAGATTCCCTATTCTGAGATGATATGCCCAAGCAATCTGCCTTCAGTCACTCCAAAAATGTACTTCTTGGGGTTAAGGGAAACCCCTAACTCCCTGCACCTCTGAAATACCTTGCATAAATCGAAGACATGATCACCTCGCCTTTTAGAAAATATAGTCAAATCATCCATGTAGATGATTATGCACTTTCCAATTAAGTCCTTGAAGGCGATATCCATGGCATGTTGGAAGGTGGCGACAACATTGATGAGCCCAAAAGGCATCCTCCTGTACACGAACATCCCCCACTTAGTGGTGAACGCTATTTTGTGATGAACCTCATACTGTACCATTACCTGGTTGTACCGGGAGTATCCATCAAGGAAAGACATCATCTAGGAGTTGTTGATGATCTGCAGCACCTCATCCAACGAAGGTACTGGATAGTTATCTTTTTCTGAGGCATGGTTCAGATTGCGGAAATCTACACACAATCTAATCTCCCCGTTCTTTTTTCTAACCAGGACCAAGTTGGCCACCCATGTGGAATGCCTAACTGGAAAAATGATTCTTGCTGAGAACAACTTTTGCACCTCTTTGTAAACGACAGGTTCCAGCAAGGCATTGATAGGGCGTTGCCGCTGGCGGAATGGCCTCACTTCCATCTTAAGAGGGATGGTGTGTGTAATGACAGAAGTGTCATATGTTTTTAAATCTTCATAGCTCCATGCCACCACATCATGGTACCTTCGCAATGCCTCCATGATTCCCTTCTTTTCCTCTGGCGTGCACACACCTTGCTGATAAAAACATTCCTAATCTCCTCGGCTATCCCAAGGTTGTAAGCATCACACTAGTTGCTTATGGCCTCATTTTTCATTTGCTGATTCTGGTCCCTGATTTGGTCCAAGTCAAATATGCATTCCAACTGAACCATGCCTCTAGGGATCATGTTGGTTTTTAGGTTAATAACCCCCTCTATGTCCAGTTTGACTTCCTGTTGATCAACTTCATCAATTATTTGAGCTGTGAAGACATCAGAACTTCTGATGAATTGAAGGATATGTTTGTCATCATTGAAGACTTGCAAGTGGGTAACATTATCTGGGACCGATGGCGTGGATGTTAGCTCAACAGTGAATTTCTTGAGCCCAGACAGAGAGAGGGGTTGTAGAGTGCTAGCCGCTTGAGCCAAGGCATCAGCCGTACGATTCTGAGCACAAGGGATCAATTGTATATTGAATGCATCTAAGCCCTCAAAGAGATCCCAAACCCTATGCCTATAGTTTGTAAGTCTCCAATCATGACAGGAATACAACTTCCTAACCTGTTTAACCACGAGCTCAGAATCCCTAAAAACTTGCAACATTTTTACATTTTTCTTCAAGGTCGTGAGAAGGCCAAGGACTAAGGCCTCATAATTTGCTACGTTATTGGTGCAATAGAACTGTAATCTATGGGCAGCTAGAAATGTCTTACCCATTGGAGTGATGAGTTCGAACCCAGCTCCAGCTCCTTGCTTGGACTTGGATCCATCAAATCAGAGCATCCAACACACAGAGGGTTCTTTATCTTCGGGTCTGATTAAGCTTTTGTTCCCTTTCAGCTGGGTGGTTGGCCCTATGACCTTAGGGGAATTTTCTGGTTTGATGTATTGATCAACAGGTGGTTTTGTTGGTGCCTCCTTTGGCGTTTCTATCTGAGGAGCAGCTGATTTTTTAACATGTGCAACTACTGCTTGGCACAAGCAACAATCAAACTTAGAGTGGGCAACATTGTGAACCCTGCACTAGTTTGGTAACAAAAGATCTTGTAAATTCATTCGGGCCCCTAGATTGAGCTGATCCCTTGTGCATTTGTCCATGAATTTCTGGAAGCCACTGAGTAGTCCCCAGTTGTCATCCTTATCAGACTCATCATCAGCTTCTATCAATATTTATGTGTCTGGGGGCATTCGTCTAGAATTGGTCGAAGGACTACACAACACTAGTAAGACTTCATTCGCACATTCTTCCTGAAGCCCAACCTCATTTTGGTAGGTGAAAGGGTGGTAATTCCCCAAGTTAGTCTCGGGAAACAACACCTCATTAATATTATTGTACTCCATGATCATGTATTTCATACGGGGTTCACGGTCGATATGGATTTGATTTGACAGCCCCTTCCATGGTAGCCACATGTGAGAAAGGTTTGTGGCAGTATATCCATTCAGTGCCTTGGTGAATTCCCTTCCCAAGATGATTCCATATACATCGGGAATGTCAGTCACTTGAATATCAATGACCTGTTGTATCTGCGGGTCTATAGCAATTTGCATCAGGATAAGGTTTATTTCTCCCACAATGTTGATCTTTGTTTTGTCCAGCTGGGTCACCTTCCTCCTTGAAGATGTGGGAGTGATGCCAAGAGCCTTGCATACTACCAAGGGCATGACATTGGCAGACGCTCCTAAATCGAGCAAGTAGTTATGCAAATTCTTCCCAAAGATCCTAATGGTGGTTAGAAAAGGGGGAGTTTCTGATCTCCCCTGGAAGATGCCCAGAGGCGTGTCCATGTGAGCTATCTGACCTTTGTTCTTATTATTTCCCATATCCCTGGTTTTCCTAAATGGATGGTCCTTAGAAATCTTCCTATTAGCCTGCTCTGGTTCCCTTTCAATTTGTTTACTCGCAAGTTGATTTTCAGGGATATCCTTCCTTTTCCCAGTATTATCCTGTATCTCTGGTTCCTTCCTAGGCTCTTCAAAGGTAACTCTTTTGGCTGACATTTCCAGATTCATACTAGACGATGGAGTCCCATTAAGAACCCTAAAGAAGGCATGCCTTATAGTAGGGACTTTGAGTAATTCAAAGGCTGACAAGCTGATTTTTACCTTTTTGAACTCTTCTGCTACATATTCACCCATTTGTTCAATTTTTGAACTAAAAGCTTGGCCTATGGTAGAACTAGGAGGTTAGACCTTCATTTAACTAGACAGATTTTAGGATTGGCCTTGAGGCCAATTTTGTAACTGGTTTTGAGATCTGTTCTTGTTGAGGTATTGGGTAGGTATATGAGGAAGTCCAGGGTTATTGCTGGCATTAGGATCAGGCGGAGTGGTGAAATTGTTTGGTGGGGTAGAAGTTGTAAAGGGTCTGCCCGCCTGTCTATTCCTAAGGAAGTAGGGAGTCAATATTTAATGGAACATGTGGACCTCATCTACAAATGACTCTTCTTCATCTACCAGACCATTATCTACTGAATCAAAGAGCTGAGCCAAAGTTTTTTCATTACTTACCTCTTGTGCTTCTTCATCCTTGACAAGAGCAGGCTCGACTTCGGGCTTGTTGCAGTCACCTCGCGGAAACGGTGCTTGATTAACCACGAGACAAGAGGAATCATATGGCTCAGATGGGATGACGTCCCTACAGTCGACATTATCGACTTCATTTTGTACCTCCACCTGGAATATTTCAGTAGCTGTCTGGAATTCGGGACAATCCAACTTGGAATGTCTGTTGGTTTTGTGAATTCGACACCATCCGGACAAGACTGCCTCAGCAAGGTATACTCCGCTAGTTGTTTTTTCATTACTTGTCGGTTGATCGAAAGGCATAGGGACACCTCCATTATTGGGCCTAGTATTCCATGTGTGATTCTGCCTCTGAGAAGGTCTCCTTTCTGCATTCTGATTGGCATTTTGCCCCCTATCATAGTTCTGCCTGGAGGAAGTGCTTGTTTTTTGATTATCCCTATTGTCCCTGTTGTCTCGGTTGTCCCGGTTAAGATTAGCCTAGAAATTACGCTGGGAGGCCTATAACTGGTTATTTTGATTTTTTAGGTGTGTCATTTCTGTGGACATTTTCTTTATCATTTCCATTAGTTCATCTAGCTTGTCTTTCTTGGTCTCATTCCTAGGTGACAGCGTCAGATTTTGGAGAAAAGCGGGCAGGGCTACCGGCTGATTCTGATAAGTTGGAGGAAATTTTGGTCCCGATAGGTACAATGGCGCTTGGGGATGTTGGGAATATGCCTGCTATTATGGAGCAGCCTGAGAATAGTTATACTGCTGCTAGGGCTGCAAATAGGAAGGCGCGGGAGGCGCATAATTCAATGGCTGCCCTGGATGTGGTACCATAGGCAATTGAGGTACCTGGTTCATAAGAGGGGTTTGATGAGCAAACACCTGATTAAGACCCTGAATCTGCATCGGGTGAGCTACTGGCCCCAAAGAAGACAGCGGGGCGGAGATATTCTACCCCAAGTCTGTACTAGTGACAACCTCTTTGTAGGCCGCCACCAATGAGGTGGGCGACGGTTGCATCCTTTTCACCAAAGCCGACGTGAGGTTGTCCAATGCTACATAGTAGACTGGGAGAGTCGCAACATCATTCTGAAGGTATGGGTCCTAAAGCCTTGTGTAAGCCCGATGAAAGCGGTCATTGAAGGAGCCAATAGGTTCGTTGAGTTCCCTTCTGACAGACATGAACTACTGGTAAAGTTCCGAAGGGATGATGGGAATCTTGTATTTCTATAGGAAGCCATTCTTCATTAGAGTCCACGAGGTAATGGATCCCCTCGGTAGATTGATGTACCAATAGAAGGCTTCTTCCCCCAACGAATGTAGAAAGAGGCGACATGTGACATCCTCATGGTCAACTTGCATTTCGGTAATCATTGTTTCAAATATTTTGATATGCTCCTCAGCTGTCCTTTGGAGGTCGCACAGATGGAACTTCGAACAAAAGCCCTTCAGATTCTTGGGCATATCATTGTAGGCAGCAAAATGTATCGGTGAAGGGTTATATGCTAACCAAGCCATGGAGGGTGGCGGAGGTGGTATCTACTATTGGAAAATGGCGATTTGGGGCTGTATCTGCAATACAACAATGATCTGGGACTGCACTTGAGCTGTGGCTGACTGGACTGTGCCTTGTGCTGGAAGGGTTGGGTGAGGAGCACTCCCCTAGTTGTCAGAGATAGGAGGTGCAAAGGCAATTTGAAATGGCTGGGTGGAAGACAAAGGCCAACCAAATGAAGGTGAGGGTGGAATAGGGGGCGATGGAATTGAGGAGGAAGAGGCAACACTACTTCCTTTAGCTCGCTTTGCCCTTATAAGAGGCTGTAATTCTTCAAATTCTCCCTTGTTTCGTGTTGACCGTAGAACTCTTTGAAATCTTTCCAGAGAGAATGATTCGATTCGATCCAGTTTCACTTTTAACCCTTAACTTGGTATTTCCAATGTCACGCCCTCCTTCTAGCGCCAGTTCTGTTGATGGTGTTTTTATGCACTTTTCAACACAGGCAGTGTGTAGGTGCACTACCTCTCTTGAAAGACAATATTCCACAATCGGATTGCAGAACACTATCCCAAGGTCTCTAATGTCAGGTCTTGACAGTGTTTGGAATATCTTAGTTGTTTGATGTGATTTGTTGGAATCACAAGGCAGTCTTACAGATGGGTTACAAAGCATGGAAGTTGGATCTTGAAATGGAGTTCTTAAGATGAATTTTTTTTATGCATTGGTTGTAGGTTCAAACAACAGTTTTAGACTCCATTTTGTTGTTGGATTTGGCTTTACAATGTGCAATGAACCTTAGCATAGATCAGTTATTAAAAAAGAAAAGAAAAATAAGGCAAGGAAAAGGGAAAGTTCCTAAGTCTACAACTAACTGTGAATAGTGACAATGGAGTTCTTGCAATGGACAACTTCTCAAAACAATATATCACTTAACCAGAGATCTCACAATATCGTGAAACTTGTGCTATCTTCTAAGGTCTACAAATGATTTTTCCTTCATTCACCATGTACATGCATGAATCAAAGATAAATATTTTGGAACAGCTTTGAGTTCAAGTCCAGGCTAACTTTACACAGCTATTTACAATAAACAAATAACAAAAAGTATGGACAAAGAAGTCATCAACATGGCAGGAATTTTCATAATCGCATAACAAAATTCCTAAAATCTATCCAAAGCAAGAGAATAGTTAACTAAAATAGCAGTGAAACCTAAGTTAAACATCTAACATTGGATATTGAATCAAGTAACATGGGAGAAACTAAGAAAATACCCCAAGTCAATGCCTTTTCCTTATAAATTTCTGCAGCACGTCTTTACAACAACTCAACTCTCTTTTGGAAATGAGAGAAAAGCCCTATTTATAGTGCCCAAAAGATTTAATGAATGGCCAAGATTAATTCTTATTGTGTGGCCAAGATTCATTACAAAATAGTGTTTCACCTACCCCCCAATATATCACAATTTAAAATTACATTTTGTCTCTTCCCTATTTCGTCCTCTTGCTGACGACACTGTAGTTTTTTTGTCCTTTAGCCAATTGTTGTTTTCACTGTAGCTACTCTTCAAGGAGCTCTTCATCTTTGACAGGGTTGTCTTCCTACCCCTTGGAAGTTGTGTATTCTATGAACTTGAGGATGACTGCCTGGAGCTTGTCTATTTCGATGATTTCATATCACAATTCCTGGTAGCTCCATTCCTTTGCATTATCCTCCAACCTTTTCCAATCCTCGTCATACTTTGAGCTTTGGTCTCTGAACAACTCCGATTGATCGAAGGCGCGGACAACAAAACTCAGGAATTCCATTGTGATTTCACCAGCCATCCTGTCCTTCATCTTCTCCTAGAAGTAGGGTTTTATATTTTTTGGATCCACTTGTACAGTGGGCATGTCGTATTTCGTCATCAGCTTAAGGTATCGAGCACATTCTGCCATGATTTCTTTGATCCATTCAATGTCCGGATCTACCTTGCTCATGATTTGTTCCAACCTCTCATTCCGGTTGTCAAAGTCTTGGCACCACACATCCATCAGCCAGTGATCTTCTTTCTTAAATGCAAGCCTCTTCTCCCACGTGGCTTAAGGAAACTGAAGGATAGCCTCGATCCTTGGAAAGGTGGAGTCGTAGGTCATGGGGAAATTGATGTAGAGCTTCCTTGTGCTCTCCAGAGACTGCATCAAGTCCAACAACTTGTTGGCTATTCGCACAGCCCAGCTAATTCTCATGTTTCTAATGTATGAGACTCGTCAGAACCAGTCCCCTGTGGTCTTCTCCAAGTTCTTTCTTCTTTCCATCTTAACAGTCTGCTCTTTGGAAAGCAGTTGAGGTGTGGCCATGGATGTGGTAGGCATGTTGTCTACTGAAGACCATTGCTATATGTAATCTGTCAAGGCCGCGACCTGTGCCTTGACCTCATCCTTCGAGATCTTATCCTGTTTTATCAGATGCACCACTATAGCCACTGACTCCTCAAGGTGCCCAACTTTCTACTCTCTGGTGGCAGTTCCCAAGTCGATGGTGGAGATGTTGTAACTTAGCCCAGTTTGGCTAATCATGGGCATTGCTATTTGGGCTACTCGAGACCCAGAAGCATCTATCGTTACCTTGGATTTAGCTTTGGGCTTCTTCTCCTTCTTTGTCATGGTTTGGGCTCGAGCTAAGATGGCCTCTAACCTCACCCTTGGGTCCTTTAGCACAGGGTTTTTTCTTTCAAGTTGCCTCTCCAACCACTCGGGAACAGTAGATTTTCCCTTGGGTGAATCATGGTCACCTTCGCCCTTCTCAGTCAAAGCCAAGATTTCCGCTCCTTTTCCCTCTAGGGATATTCCTTTCTCTCTAGCAGCATCTTCCTCCTCCTCATTGGAGTCATGGACCAACACGAGGCATTTGATAGGCAGCCCGATGGATGGTTGTTGAATGAGACGTTCTTTCCTTGCTATTTTTTCTTCCTTATTTTCCCCAGTACACTCAGCCTCGGGGCTTTTGACAACATGGGTTTCAACCTCAGTTAAATCCTTTTTTTGTTGTTCTTCTGTTGGCTGCCGTTCTTCATCATGGGGTGACCCCTCTACCTCTGCCCCAGTGTCTTTCAGTTGTTGTGCCATTTCCTCCTCAAGGTCATCATCAAAGGTTTGTATGATTTCCTTAGCACCAAAGCTATCTTCTTCCTCCCCACTCTCGGAAGAGCCCGTTTCTTCCTCCTCATAAGCCACCCTGTCGATGGTTCGATGTTCGTACTCTAGGTGCTCATGGTACTCATCGACCTCCTCCTCAATAGGATTTGAGGCCTCCCACTCTCGTTCCTCCCACTCCTTAAAGATTAGCATGGTGGCCTCCATAGTTGGTGGCCCTGTCGGTGGTTGTGAAGGTTGAGCAGTAGCAAGGACTTGCGCAAGGGCTGCTTGGAGAGTCGGATCTATTAGGATCTGGGAGAGTTCAGGGGGAAGGTTCTGCATGTTCCTTGAAAGAGCCTCGGGCATAGTGGCAGTGGGAATAGGTGTTGTTATTGTTTGTAGATGGAGCAATGTGATTGGTGACATGGCAGCAGAGGAAGGGGGAGTAGTCATGGTGGAAGAGGAGTCAATGACTATTACAGACTTAGCTAGAGGTGAAGGGGCAAGATGGACAGAAATGTCCACTATCGGCAGAGATGCAGTGACCATAGCTAGGGAGGTGGGTGGTGCAACAGGAGGGGCAGGGAGAGCCAAGGGAGGCTCCAATTTATCTATACCCTCTGCTTCCTTCTCCTACATTGAAGGTTGTTTCGTAGTACTCCCTACCCGTTTGAGCCTTCTAGGTGGTGAGCCTCCAGTTTCTTTCTTTGTATAGGCCTTGGGGTCTGGAGACTGCTCGGTTTCTATTCCTTTTCTTTTCTTAGACTTGGTGATCGGAGGAGACTTAGAGGTCCCGCCAGTTGAAGTGGTTGCAGCAACATTCTCTGTGGCACTTGGCTCACTTTTGAGCCCTTCATAACTCAAGACTACTCCTTGCCACTTTAATTGAGCCACCGGCCCATCGATCTACTCCTTATTATGAACCAAGATTGGCTCGGTTATGGTATCTAGGTCATCGACCTCCTGTTTGTCCCAGTCAATTGATGGTATTGGCAGATTGGCGACTGTAGGGTACCTGGGATGCATTATGGTGGCCTCATCCTCCTCGACTTGGTCCGGTACGGGGAATGGCTGCACCCTCCTTACGAATTGTATAGTCATTCGCATGTAGTGTCTCACGCGCACTTCTTTATCATCATGGCATTCGGCCCTAAAATCCTCAATGTGGTGAAGATGGGCATATGCTCGCCCTAGCGCTTTTCTTGACGTGGCCATGCGGGTCCATCCGCTGGTGAGTAGTGTCTAGGTAGAAGTGGTAATCCTTCAGCTCTTTCTCAGAGTTACCAGCACACTGGGAAGTTTGCATTCGATACATGCCCTGGCCAAGGGTCATGGGATAGGAGATCCTCGCTATGTGTTTGCTGCTAAAAATTGCTTGTAGGTGTTGGAGTTGCCGAGAAAGCTTCAGGAGAATGATTCGGTCGTTGGGGTATCAGGGTAGCCTATTTGGCCTTTCATTGAAGCCCTGGGCATGGATATACGTGAACTTCGAATATTGGATGTAGAGAAAGGAATACTATTTCAAAAGTGCTCTGGCACTATGGGAGACCCTCCTCTCGAAGTCTCCAACAATCATTCTAATAATATGGCCAGTGAAGGCATCGTTTACTCTGTAGTAATCCCTTTTGAAGTTCTGGTATTGGAGCTGTGGGTACTTATCATATGCCTTGATTCTTCGCCCCTACTCTTGGCTAGGTGCCACAAACAACGCACTGTACTGTCTTCGATCTTCCAAAGAATAGATGAGATAGGAAGTCATATAGAATTTGGAGCTCTTCTTTACATTGACAAACTGCTCGTGGAAGCAGTCGCTTATGATTCCTCCCCAATAAAACAAAGCCTTTGTGGTCATGTCCTCGTTTCTACGCAGAATTTGCTCAATGAAGTACACCATCCATTCTTGGAAGAAGGCCACCATAGGAAGACCCATAACTCGGCTCAAAATGGTCACCAAATCGTGGTAATCTTCGTGGAAATCGCTGCAAAAGAGTTCCTGAGGAACCTTCGCAACGCTACCCCGCCTTTCCTTGAGCCAATGCAAATTTATTGATTTCTTACAACCTACCGGATTATCATCCCATGCCGCCTGGCATTCTTCTAAGGTGGGGACTTCCATCTCTTCAAATGTAGGAATATGGAAGGTCTCTGTGATCCCTTTAGGTGACATGTCAGTGAGAATGTTTCCCTCTTTATCAACGATTGTCCTTGTGTCGGTTTGATATGCCTCCCAACAAGCCATGACCAATTTGGGGGCCACGAGAGATGGAGGGAATCTAGCAGTCTTAGCTATTCCACTCTGTCTTATCAATCTTGCATTCTTTGTCGTCGGGTTGACGCTGACCTTTTGCGTGAATTCATCGATGTCAACCTAGCCTATGTTGGTGTCAGTGATCTCCCTCCAATCTATGCTGACTTTTGAGTGGAGAGGCTCACCCTGAAATTTGTATTTCATCTGGTCCTTGTCTTATTTCCCTCGAGGGGTCCTTCCTGACTTCTTTCCCTTGTCCTTTTTGGCAGATGCCCCTGAAGGTCCTGAACCCGATTCCATATATTCTGCAAACAAGGGCATAGTCAGTACAATGGATCACAAAACCATTAATGTTAGTAGACACCTTGAAAGAACCATCTATTCCAAACAATCAATTAAGCATAAGATGACCTTTTATCCTCAGATGTTATTGATCTTTTGATTAAGGGCATTTGGACAATTCGGGCCTGGAGGGCCGGACTTCCCTGGCAGGAATGTTTTTTGGAAGGGAAAATACGGCGGAAGGCTCCTGGAGACTCTCTTCAGTCAAATTTTAGTATTTCAAGACGTTCGCAATGAAGAGGACCGAAATTAATCATCTGGGTCGAAGTTAGATTACATATTTGGGCTCATTTGGATCGAATTAAGAGAAATCGGATGTCCCGGGCTGAGGAACTATCGAGAGATAGCAGTTTGGAACGGTAGATAGCAAACGAAAATTGAGAGATGAAACTTCGGGGTTTAGGGTCAGGTGCGCTAAAGGGCGGCTGACAGTATGTCATTTTACTTTTGAGGGTTCGGGCTGGCAACACTAGGAAGGTGTTCGAACTTCGTCGTTTGGGATGGAAAATGTCGGACGAAAATCCAGAAGGGGCAGCCTGGCAGCAAGGGCCCGGTGGTGCAAGGTTTGGCTTCGAGTTCAGCAGCGATCGGGAGGGTGGAGCCTAGAGGTCAGAGGGGTGAGTGAGATTTTCTCGTTTGCAACGGCGGGCGAGGACAGGAGTCCTGGGCTACGGGGCTCGGTGTGGATGAAGGCGTTTAGAGTTCAAGTGACATCCCACGGCGAACGGCGGTCCAGAGTCCGGCGGTCAGAAGGACGCCCGGGAAGGGTGTCGACAAAAGTTTACGGCAAAGTGCGAAGTCATGCCGACAACCTTGAGCAAGACCGGACTCGGCAGAGGGGTCCGCTGTTCAACTCTGTTTTACCTCGACAGCGGATGGAAGGGCGGAACCCAGAAGCCAGAGGGGCGGAGAGAGATCGCCGTGAAGGACAACAATGCATTTGTGGAACCCCAGAAGCGGAATTCTAGGGTCCCGAGCCTGAGGGACCTGGAGGGCGTTTGTTAAAGTTACTTGAAATGCTCGTGGCAAGGAGAAGGGCAGGCCCTGGTGGATGGGAGGTAGGGATGAGATTGTCATTTTGATGCGGCGGTATCGAGGGTGACTTCTGATCAAGGAAGTCTAATGGCCTGGGCCCGAGGGAAGAAATTGTCATCGGTGGTAAGGTTCATCGTTTTTATTATGGACGGGTAAGGTAGGTCTTGGGGCCGAAGGGGATGATCTCCCTGCGCGAAGAACTACTGTGTCGGGGTAAGGTTCGGGATTGATGACGAGGGCACCCACGAAGGTTTTTCAAATTTTCAACACGTGGGTTTTGTGTGCGATGCCATGTTTTATTATTTTCACACATTCTTAATGATTGCTACTCATTTAAATCTTTAGAAATCATGAAAACAATGCTCGGGAGGGCGAACGAATGACCTACCTCGAACATGCGATGCAGGGAGATGTGGGATCCACCTATGGTCAATGAAATGATGCTGAGGGTGATGAGCGTGAAAGTGTTGAAGACGGTGGGCTCCTCAATGAAGTTCTCCAATCACTCTGCAACTCTGTCAAATGATAAAGACGGATTGGAGTGGGCATTTTATACCCCTAATCACCATTAATGATTGTATTTAATGTAGGTACGATGACGCAAGAGGTTGGTGAGTTTGAATATCAGCAACGGCAGCAGGAGACCTGGGGCCCGAAGGCCGGGGAGACGTAGGATGGCGGTCGCCGTGAATATTTCGGGTTGGTCGAGATGACAGCGGCAAAGAGAGATCTGGGGCCCAGATGGTAGAGTTCCGCCAAAGATCCGCCATCAGGGACGGCGGAACCATCACAGAATTTTGGACATGGAATTCCAGATGGTCGGGCCCGGAGCACCCGATGGCAATCAGGGTCTCCCGCATACTTCGGTTGAAAAATACGGTGGCAGGACTTGGGAGGCGGGATGCCGCCAAAGGTTCGTCATCAAGTGACGGCGAAGCACGGTCGGAACCCCGGAAGCGGAACTCCGAGGTTCGAGGTCCGGAGGGCAGGACGCCGTCAAAAATTTCCACAAACTTTTAGTAAATGGCAAACAGGGATTCAGACCCTGAGGTCCGGGAGGATGCAGAGCGGACGCGATCGGGAATGGCAGGTTTAGCGGGGAAACTCGGCGAGGGAATTCCGAACGGCCGGGCCCGGCAGGGCCCAGGGCCATTGGTAGGGTCAAACTGCCAGGGGGACTCCGCGAGGCACCATAACACAACAAAATTAAAAGGGGAGGTCATGGTCAATTTATGGTGGGACTTTAAATCAATATTGACCATCCAAGAAACCAAAAAGGGAGACACGCAAAATGAGGCGGCGACAAAATGACCCAACAAGGAAAAAAAAAGAGGGTCCCCGTTCCGAACAGGGCGTGTGTGCTGAGGGCACAACACCTACCAAAATTAAAAGCCAAAAAGATAGCCGAATTGTCTCTTCATAATGCATCCTCATCTACTTCCACACCTCCTATCATAGATGAAACCATGCTTCAACCTAAGTCTGACATTAAGTAAACCATAAAACCTCATGAAAAACCACTCCAAGACACTTCCCCACCATCGTTTAAAAGACCAAGGGAAAATGAAACAACCCCTGTTATGCCTCCTCATATTAAACAAATGTATATAAAGCAAAAGAGAAAGTGGTTGATCCATCCTCTTTGGTTTCTTCTATTTTTCCCCCTTCAGAAGTAGAAGACCCTATGATTCCTCAATCCACTCTTACACCTCAAAAACTCCAAAACAAAATTAAACGAAACTGCAATGCTAGGGAACATAGGCATCATCATTGTCTCCTTGCTCATCAATCTCACATGGAATAAAATAAAGAAAATCAAACTCTACCTTTGATAGAAGTAATAGATGACCACCCTCCTTCTCCTGACCCACCACAAGATAGTCCAGTGCAACAATCCCAACAAAATGAACTAGTCCAACAACCTCAACTTTTGATACATCCATCACTAGAACTCACCCTTCGTCCTCCCATTGTCATTAATCTTGATGATGATGATGATGATGATGCAACGATCACAAAAATTGATGAAGAAGTGCATAATGATTTAAATTCTCTATTTTAATCTACAATGAGCTTAAAAGACAAATCCTCTCCACCAAGTGAAGAACCTGGTACGACTCCTAGTTTGGTGCTTGCAATTATGCCTTTGGACAGTCAACCTCCCTCGCATTACACTAAACATGATTGGGAGGTGGATGACTTGTTAGATGGTTGACTTGCATTCACCTTGCTAGCCTTTTCTATATCTCTTTTATTTTGATTTTTCTTTCATGAGCATATCATGTTCCCTCATATCATGTGTTTGATGTTCTCTCTCTTCATACACTTCTTCTATTCGTATCTCTATTATTCTATTCAGTATGCATTTTCCTTTTTGATTTTGTTTTGTGTTCTCCTTTTAGGGATGACACAAAGCATAGAGATGCCCTATGTCTCTTCCATGTTGACCCAAAAGGTCCTTGTCCTTTTTTCTTTTGTTTTTTGTTCTCCTTTTGGGGATGACGCAAAGCATAGAGATGCCCTATGTATCTTCCATGTTGACCCAAAAGGTCCTTGTCCTTTTTTTTTTTTTTGTGTTCTCCTTTTAGGGATGATGCAAAGCATTGAGACCGCAATGTCTTCTTCATGTTGACCTAAAAGCTTTTTCATTTTTTTTGCTTTCACCTTTTTGTTTTCTTTCTTTGTGCTTGTGTTTTTCTTTTGGGGACAATGCAAAGCATTGAGACTACAATGTCTCTTCCATGTTGACCCAAAACAAACTTTCTTTTTCCTTTGTTTTTGCTCCCTTATGTGTTTGGTGTGCTTTCTTTTCTGGGGTAAACTCCCTTTTCTTTGCTTTTCCTTTTCCTTGACATGACACAACCTAACTTTGAAATATATGACTTGGCATAGGGCTTTCCAAGTTGGCTCTCATGTCTTGTTTTCCTTTTTTATTTTTCTTTCCTTATCTACTTTAAATTAATTTCTCACAAACAATGTGTAGTAATTCCTTTAAAGTGGGGGGCATACATTACAATTAATTCATGTTCATTCTTGTTCTTAGTGTAGCCTTGTTGTTTATGTGATGCATTTGTCACTTTTTGGATGACATTGGGTATGATGCCTTTCATAACTGTGATCTATCTCAGCATATTGCATTCCTCTTGGTGGCCTAATGTGACATACTGCATCCCCTAAGTTGTGAATATACTATTCTTTTATTGGTCCTCTCTTGGAGACATTAGACACAATGTTCCCTAAGTGACTGACCTTGTATGAACTGAACAAGACTCCTTTGAACAATGTTCATTCTTGGTTCTTAGTGTAGCCTTGTTGTTTATGTGATGCATTTTCCACTTTGTGGATGACATTGGGTATGATGTCTTTCATAACTGTGATCTATCTCAGTATATTGCATTCCTCTTGGTGGCCTGATGTGACATACTGCATCCCCTAAGTTGTGAATATACTATTCTTTTATTGGTCCTCTCTTGGAGATATTAGACACAATTTTCCCGAAGTGACTGACCTTGTATGAACTGAACAAGACTCCTTTGAACATTTTACACTCAACACTTTACATTTTTACACTTTACATTTTTTCATTTTTGCATCTTTTGCCACCTTGCATAATGTAGCTTGCATGCCTATGGTACCTTTCTTTTTGTACATGATATTTTTCTTTGTGGCACCTTTTTAAAGTTATCAGAAGGCATAACTTTAATATGGTTGAGCAGGAAGCCCACCTAGTGGCATGAATTTTCCCCATAGCCACCTTTGGGTTTGTGAGTGCATATCAACTAGCGTATGTATCTTATCTTTTGGGATTTCTCACCCCATGGACATCCAAAAGTTTCATGGCCCCAGAGTAAGTATAGTTGGGTTTTCTCACCTGGTGGATTGTTATGTGTTATATCACCCCAGAATGAGTATACATTCTCTTTTTCAAACAATTAGCCTAGATCTAATCCACAACTAGTTGGATTGATGATTGAAGCTTCATTCAATTCTTTCATTTCAACACTTGTGTGTTCCTTTGCTCTTATGTCTAGTTTGTCATGGGATCTTCATCCTGGGGGCTTGATCAGTCCTCTTGATTACTATCATTCCATCTTGCTAATGTAAGTGCATTTGAACCCTCCTCTCGATGTTCATGGCTACTTTAGTGTGAGTTTGAAGCAAGTTCATCCTCTCACTAAAGTGGGGGCTAAATGTGCCATAGAAAAATGGACCCTTGTCATTTTCATGGCCTTTTAGATCTTTCTTCATGGTATTTGATATATTTTTCTCTAATTTTATGTCGTAACATGGCTTGAACATGCACATTTAGGTACTAAAATTTAACTAACGACATCTTGTGAAGGTGTTGTGAAGTGTTGTAAAACATTTCTACACTCTTCTAGACTCTATTCATTATAATTTAACTAAAAATCACCTTTTCATCATTAAAAAAGTCCTATTTTGAAGTGTTGTAAATTCTTGTACAGTTACAAGATTTCACACTTTTCTAGACACATCTTCACTATTTATCTCTCTTATGCTTTATTGAACCCCTTTATGCCCTCATATGTCTTAATTAAGTGTATTTTTTAATGTAATCCCGATAAAGAACATTAAATACAACTTAATTCCCGACACGTATTTTCAAGTCCTAGGTGTGACCCATTCACCATGGGTGGCGAATGAGTCCCCCATTGCTCCAAATTCAAATTTTAAAAATTTCCTTTCGATTTTTTATTCAAAAACACTTGATGTTGGCCTGTGATGAGGTATGAATGGTTAACTAAGGTACAAGTGTGTATAAATATGTGATTTTCATCTCATTTTACATCCCCTACAATTTTCCAACATTCACACATCATATTCAAGCATTTAAGTATATTACAACATCAATTCAAGAAACATTCAAGCACTTTGGAGCATCCATTGACATTACTTCAAATTTTCATTATCAAGGGTTTGGTAAGTTGATAGTTGTTGCATGTTATTAGTTTATCATTGTCTTTCATTTCATTGTTTCATTAATGGTTTGATTACCAAAAGTGGGGTTTGACCAAGGAAAACCCTATTTGCTAACCCTCAACCATTTTTCCCATATTGCATGTGCGTTTGCAAATCTAGGTATGCATATTTAACAAGTTTTTCAGTGTTGAAGATTGGTAAATAAGTCAACTAGGTGCTTCAAGTCAACTCATTCATATTTCAAGCTTGGAGAAGGTTTTATGTCTGTTTCCTGCTAAATTGACTTCGACAACCCGACAATCTGAGATTTCCAGATCTAGTGTTGTAGAGTTGTCTCCTAATTTTTTAGGAATTTGGGAGAGGACTAATTCACCACTAGTGGCAAATGAGTCCCACCTTAGGACTAAAAATCTGAATTTTGTCAGATTCCAGATCCTGATTGTCAGAAACTAGTTTCTGATACTTTTTCACCAATAGGAGGACTAATTTTCCACCCTAACCGAATGAGTCCCACTATGAAAATTTAGTGATTTTAGTTAGCATCTACAACATTCCAAATTCATCAGACATTGCAAGGTGCACTTTGTTTCATCTCATTTCTTTATGTTATGCATCATTTCTTCATTTAGTTCATTGTTTGCATATCATAGTGTATTTTCAAACATCATTTAAATCCTAGCTTTGCATTCAAATTCACTCATATAGATCACTCAATTGCATTTAGTTTACTTCATTTAGTTTATACAACATTCCACATAACATAAATTTGAATGAACCCTTAGCATTTTTGGCCCTACCTCTCTCCTTTTAGGTGAAAAACCCTAGAAGAGCTAGAGAAGTCCTAGAGAGCAAAAAATCAATGGTTCAATTTCTAAGGCATTCAAGGGAAGATTTCTTCATCCTTTTTTTAGCAATTCAAAATCCATTGTCATGTCCAAGACATAATGCATCAAGCTTGTTTTTGAGCTAGTGTTGTGATGTATTCAAGATCCAAGATTTTAAGCATTATTTGACATCCAATTCAAGATCAAGATCTACATTCTTCATGGCCACTTCATGTTATATTGTAGATTCAAATTTTAATCTTGACATCATTCAAGGTATCATTTTTCATGTTTCATGTTTTATGTTCATGTTTCATTGTTTCATCATAAGGTTTAATTACCTAAATGGGGTTTGACTCAGGAAAAACCTTATTTCCTAACAAGGCAACACTCTTTCTCTATCTTTGTTTGATTGCAGGTTTATAGGTTGAATAAAAAGTGGATTTGAAGCCCTCAAAAGTACCAAAATGACAAAGTTTCAAAAGTTGTCATGAAAATTTTTCAAGGCTCACAAAAACTTAGATTTAGAGCAAGATATTCAACCTATTTGAATGAAATCAATGTGAAAGTTCTTATTTGATGCATTTTCAGAGGCTCACAAAGTTTCACTTAAAAATTTTGCTCCTAAGATACTTTTCAAAAAAATGGGACTGATACGCCACTTGTGGCATATGAGTCCCAATATGCCTATTTTCAAAAAAAAGTTGTAGAACCTGATTCAACAATTCTCAATTCTAGTTTCGGCTTGAAACACTAAACTAGGACTAAATCACCCAACCTAGCATATGAGTCCCAGTGTGCATTAAATTCAACATTTTCAACATTTTAGACCTTATTATGAGTTTCTATAGGTTTCTAGGTTCACCTCTCTGATTTCTCAATTTTCTATTCTAATTTGCATTCATTTTTAGGTCATTCATTTGTGTTTTACATATCATTAGGTTTTTTTCATTATAACTTGCATGTTGCTAGTCTTTCCAAGCCCTAGCTTCATGGTGAACCCCTTTTTAGTCTCTAAACATACCCTAGGACAACCCTTCTCATAGATCTCTTTCCCTCATTCCATCCTTGGATTGAGATCACTAAGGTATCCTTGAATCAAACTTGAAGAAAATTGGTCTAGGAGCCCAAACACCTAGTTTGTGTTCCACCTCCCAAAAGATGGGAGACCTATTTTCTTTATTTCATTTTGGTGAACCTAGCCTTTAGAACACCTTTTTTTTCTGATTCAGAGTGCATCATAGTCCTAGATCTATCTTGCATAAACCTTGCATTAGGTTTTGCATTAATTAATTTGTATCTAGGGTTTCAAAATATTGCATTAGTGAAAGTGCACATAGGTTACATTTTTGCATCTTAGATCATTCAATTTCACTAAAATTTTGCAATTGCAAACAATCAAGATGACATACAAGTTAGCAAACTTAGAAACAACTCAGAATTTGTTGAAATTGGTGCAAAAACCCTAATATGGGACTCATACACCCCTCTGGATGATTTAGTCCTATTACAGGTTATTTTTCCTACTTTCTAGGAATTTTGTGTTGTGCATTTTTCAACATTTGACCCTTCCAAAAACCTTTATTGGGACTCATATGCCCCTTTGGGCGAATTAGTCCCAGATCAACCTTGAAACTGCCTCTTAAAACTTAAAAAAAAATATTTTTTGTACTTTTGTTTGCTATCATTGAATACCTATTTTAGTTTTCTAAGTTTTTTTTACATGTATTTCATTAGATCGAGCTTAAATTGGTTCATTTCATGCATTGCTTAATTTCAAAATTGCATTTACAACACTTTATTTTCATATTGTTGCATAGTGAAATCAACAAATTACCTTGTTTAGAATATGAAATTTGCATTTAAACATTTCATTCTAGGTCATTGCATTGCATTTTAAGTCTCTTTACATTTTAAGTTACATAGTGTAGTGTCAAATAATGTTGTTGGTCACATTTTTACACTTAATTTGGGGATGATTAATGTTAAAATGAACTTAATGTCAGCTTGATCTAGTATTGTAATGTGTTTAACACATTCACAATAGGTCTTGAACCCTTTTAAACTTAATAAACCTTAACATTTCCTTAATTTAATGTTGTAAAGTGTATTCATTTACACCTTCACATTAAATTTAGGGCCCTTAGATGTAATTTTTCCTTAATCTAGTGTTGTAATGTGTTGTACACATTCACATTGGATTTATGGTCCATTTAAGATAAATAGACCTAATTTTTCCTTAATTTGATGTTGTAAAGTATATTTATTTACACTTTCACATTGATTATTGGGCCCTCTTGCATTTGTGACCTTTATATCATCATTAATAGGCCCCTATGACCCTATATTATGCATCTCAAGGCTTATTTCAACAGAAATCCTGACAAGATCAACAAATAGACTTAATTTTTTTAACTTCCCGACACTTTCTCTCTCTAAGAAGTTCTTGTGGGACCCATACTCCACCTTGGGCATATGTTTCCCACCCTGGTGGGACCCATATGCCAGGGGTGGCATATCGGTCCCATTTGGCCCCTTTATAGGGTTTTGAGCGAGAAATCAGGGTTTTTAATTTAAATTTTATGAATGTTAGCCTCTAGGATATAATAAACAATAACTTGGATGGATTTCCTATATAAAAAAGGTCTCAAATCATTATTTCATTAAGCCTTCATTATATCAAGTCAAGCACTCAAGAGTTAAGCATTCCAAGACTTCTGAAGAGCATCAAGAGAGTTTACAAGATCACTTCTAAGGCATTCAAGAGAATAATTATTCATGAATTGTTGTAGCAATTCAAGATCCATCATAATGTCAAGATCATAAGGCATCAAACATGTTGTTGAGCTATTTTTTTTATGTAGCATTGAAGATCCAAGATGAAGCATTGTTCTACACTTATTTTCAAGATCAAGATCTACATTCTACATGGAAACTTCATGTTAGATTGTTGATTCATGTTACAAGACATCACTCGAGGTATCATTGTTCATATTTCATGTTCCATACTTCATGTTTCATTTTTTTATTTCATTATCTCATCATTTGGTTTAACTACCTACAAAGTGTTTGACTTAGGCAAACCCCTATTCACTAATAATCAACAAGTTTTTCTTCTCTTTACTTGTGTGATTGCAGATCTAGGTGTCTTGGAGCATGAAGTATCTTTGAAGACTAGGTTATAAGCTTGAAGGAAGCTTTTGGAGTTGTCTCCTTACTTGCAAGATCTTGGAAGGTTTTCTACAAGTCCAAAATGAGAGCTTCATATCCTGAAAAAAAGTGGAGTAGAAAGACTAGAAATTGGGGGATAGAAATAGGTCATAAAACTTTGAAAAATAATATTATGACTAATATGACACCATGGGAATATGACTCCCAGTACTGCTAATTTTTAGGGTTTCAGGAGATTCAGATAAGGCACTATCAGATTCCAATTTTGCACAGAAAACCCAGTATGGGACTAAATCACTCAAACTAGCATATAAGTCCCAACAGGCATTAAAATATACATTTTTATTATTTTAGGCCATCATATAGTCTTCTTTAGGTTTCCAGGTGCACACCTTTCATCTCTCAAGTTTCTATTTTGATTTACATACATATTTAGGTCATTTAGTGAAGCATTGCATCATATTAAGTTTAAGCATTAGATCTTGCATTTCATTAGCCTTTCTAAGCCCTAGCTTGGTGTTTAACTCCTCTTTAGTTTACAATCATACCCTAGGAAAAGCCTATTTCGAGATCTCTTTTTCCTTTGCATATCTTAGATTGGGATCTCTAGGGTTTTCCTTGAATGAGAGAGTGTGAAGATTGTTATTCTATCTCCTAAGCATAGAAGAAAAAAAAATCATCCTTTCATTTTGGAAAACCTAGATTTAGAAAAAATCATTTTTTATTTGGAGTGCATCATCATCCTAAATATTTCTTTCATTAGCTTTGCATTATGGTTTGCATTAGTTAGTTGGAATTCTAGGGTTTCTAAAAATTGCATTAGTGAAAGTGCATATAGGTTGCATTTTTGCATCTTGCATCACTAGAAATCATCTAAAATATACATTTTCATTTAGTTAAAACATCATCCAACCTAAAAAAGCATAAAAAATACTTAATTTTAAAAAAAAAATTGTGAAAAAAAAACCTAACTAGGACTCATACGCCCCTTTGGGCGATTTAGTCCTAGTGTAGATCTTAAACTACCTTTTACAACACTTAAAAACCTTCTTTAGGTACTTCTTAAGCCTACTGGTAACATATACTATCAATCTAGAAAGTTTCAATAACTTTTGTTTTATGCATCTAGGTCAAAAAACATTAATTTAGGGTAGTCATTTTAAAAATTATTTTTCATTTTCAGATACACATTATTTTCGTTCTTAAAGCTTTGCATACACTGGATAAAAGTATTATTCATCTTTGGATATAAGTTTTTTTCATTATTTAAGTATTGCATGAGATGGTTAGAAGTACTTTTCATTCTTGGTCAAACAATGTTAGTAGCTTACCTATCTAGGCATGCTAGGAAAAAGTTCATAACCCCTCCCTATGAGAATGTTTTAGTGAAAGAGAATAAAATAGTGGATAATCATAACAATCATATTCATTCTTCTCCTAATATCTCTCCTAGTTGTGAAGAAGATATTTTGGTGTTAGAATAACCAATCAATGAGAGTTCTAAGAGTCCTAGTTGTTTCTCTCCTTCTACCTCTCTTAGTGGAAAAGACATTAAGATGAACAAAAGTACATAACAATAGGTAATCATGATGATCACATAACACAACAAGAAACCATTGAAACTTCAACTAGTCTGCATTCATCTCCCAATAGCTTCCCCTCTTGTGATAATGTTTTAGAAGATGAAATTGTAAGTGAGGAATTTATATTGGTGTTAGATGATCAAATATTTAAGATCTATGACAACCTTCTTTATGTTTCTTCCCCTACCTATCCTATTTTAGAAGACATTATGGGAAAAAGGAATGAAATTATAGATAATCATGAAAATCAAATTTGTTCTTCTCTTAGTATCTCTCCTAGTTTTGAAGAAGATACTTTGATGTTGGAAAATACAATCGATGAAAGCCATGAGAACCTTAGTTTCCTTTCTTCCCCTAGGCAACACCTTATTGAACAAGAAAATCCAACCATTGATCATTCCCCTACTTGCAATGAAGTCATTTTAGAAGAACCAATCTTTAAATGTCAAGAACATCTAGTTTGTAGTTCTCCTAAAAACTCTCCTCTTAGGGAAGATATCATGGTAGAATAAACTAACAATATTTTAGCTTCCTTCGATGATGGTGAAGATATGACACTATACTTCTCTTTATTAGAAATATATCAAACCAAGACCATTGAGGTTATGAATGTGCAAGTGTTTGTTAGCCCCTTGATTAATAAGAATCCTACATACCATGTGGGAAATCCTTTGAACCCTCTAATTCCTTACCCACCTTCACACAAACCTCAAACTCAAGAAAAACCTAAACTCATCCTTTACCCACCTATGAATAATGTCTCACGACAATCAAGTCATAATAACATTGCTCATAAATGTAACACTAGAAACAATATGGAAGCAAGAAAAACACCTTCAACATCCCTCCTATTTCCTAATCCTATACTACCTAATCATATCTTACTAGGTCCTCCTCATTTTTTTTCACAAAGTGCAAAGGAGTATGATCTTTTTTAACAAACTAAGAACACTCCAAATAAGATATCATTATGGTACCTTATTCAAGCACCCCCTTGAACCAACAATTTTTGGGCATGTAGGGGCTCTCTTACACCACTAGGGTTTTACACCTAAAAGCAGAGAGATACACCATAAATCTTGATGGCTCACTCAATACTAATGAAAATATGATTGAAATCTATCTAAGGGGAATTTCCTAAATGCTAAAAACTGATAAAAGATATTGACTAATAAATGAAAACCTAGAAAATGCAAGTTGTTTGAAGACATAGTGTTGTATGCAAAAAGACCTAAAAAATGCAAGGAAACAGTAACAGGAACTTATGGAATTTGAATTTTTCACCTCAAAACTGGAAAGCGATAGAATGGAGCTCTAGAATCTTGGAAAATTCACTACTACTGCCAACTGGGACTCATACACCAAGCTGGAAAAATCAGTCCTATTTCAAGAGGAATCTACCAGAATAGATTTCGGGCAACTAGGTACTCAAATCTATAAATTTCCTGTTTTTAGCCTATGCAATGGGACTCATTCACCACTAATGGTGAATTAGTCCACTTCTAGCTTTCTAGAAATTTAGAATAGGAAACTGTAGTCTTTAATCTGCACTTTTGTTCCTAATACAAATCTGGGTTAGAAACTAGAGAATTTGACCTGTAGGTGTTCTCCAAGCTTCAATTAGGGTTTTTATCACTTTAAAGAGCTTTGACAAATTGATGATGACTTTTCCACTTTTTCTCTTTGATAAATCTACACACAAGACTTGCAAATCACATGCAAAGAGAGGAAAAAATGGTTGAAGGGTTAGAGAATAAGGGTTTTCCGTGGTCAAACCCCTTGTTGGTAATTAAACCCTTGAAAATGAAATGAAACATATAAAGATAATGATGAATGAACAACATGCAATTCTACAACTCACCAAACCCTTGAAGTAGAAATCTTAAGATATGCAAGTAATAGCTCCAATGTGCTTGAAAATGCCTAGAATGCTTGATTAATTGCTTAGATGCTTGATTGAATGATTAGTGAATGATTGCTTGAATGAATTGGTAGGTGAAAATGAATAGAAAAACCTTATTTATACACAACTATTCCCTAATTCCTGAAGATACTACATCACAGGCCAACCTTAGGTCTTAGAGAATAAAAACCTGCCAATATTTTGAAATTATTTTTATTTTTGTGCCAAAGGGGACTCATTCGCCCCTAATGGTGAATGGGTCCCACTCAAGGCATTTAAGTGGGTGTCAAAAATTATGTTATTTTAAATGATGTTTATCGGGTTTATTCTATAAAATACACTTAATTAAGGCCTATAATCGCAAAATGGGGCCAATTAAAGCATTAGAAAGGTAAAAAAAATATGAAAATCCTAGAAAATAATGAGAGTTTGTTACAACACTTTACAACACTTTGAAATAAGGCTTGGTAAGTGATAACAAGAGGTTATTTAAGTGAATTATAATAATAAAATCCTAGAAAAGTGTGAAAGTGTCTTACAACACTTCACAACACTTTTGCAAGGCATCATAAAAATATTATTGGTTCACAAGGGCCCAAGACCTAATGTGAATGTGTTATTCACATTTCAACATTAAATCAAGGCAAAACTAGGCCAAAAATCACAAGAAAGACCCAAATGAGCATGAAAATGTCCAAAGATCCATTTTTCTACACTACATTTAGCCCCCACTTGAGTGAGACGATGAACCTACTTCAAATTCACAGTAAAGTAGCCAAACATGCACATCAAGAGGGATCCAAATGGACCAATGTTAGCAAGATGAGACAACAACAATGAAAATGGGTGATCAAGCCCCCAGGATCAAGATCTCATGGAAAACCAAACATAAGCACAAAGGAACACACATGAAAATGATGATGAAGGGGAGAAAAGAAAAGAAAAGAGAGAATCAGATCAAGCTTTGATCATTTTTCCATCCTGGTGTGGATCAAACCTAGGTTGTTTGTCCGCAAAAAATGCATACTCACTCCGAGGCAACATAACTGATGGTTTTCCATAGGGTGAGAAGGCCTAAAATGGGTGAGAAACATACACTCATGGCTAGTATGTGTTAAAAGGCGCAAGACAACTGAGAGGGGGGGTGAATCAGTTGTCACCAAATTTAAACACAAAACTTCAACACTTATCAATTTCACAACCACACTATTATGCTATTAAGTATGAACATGAGATGCAAATAATAGAAAGAAAAATCAACATAATGAACACCAGATTTTGCATGGAAAACCCAATGAGGGAAAAATAATGGTGAGGATTAACTCACAATATAAAGTGATAAGAAAACCAAATACAAGAGGCTCACTACCAAGGGCTCACTTCCCAGAATAGGACTCATTTTTCAGATACTAAACCTCACTACTTACAAGGAGGCTCACTGCCTACAAAAAGGACTCACTATCCAACATGGAGGCTCACTTCCTACAAAAGGATTACACAAAAAAAATGGTTTCACATCCAAGATGAACTGATGAGAGCACACCTCACAAGTGTTGATACAGTTGGAGTGATGTTCAATAGAATGACTTAATGCACTTCATTATCTTCACAATTTTTGCATTCACAGCTTCACAGTCACAACTTGTTCTTCTTCACTTAATGATCTTCAAATCTTTCCAACATATATACTTGATCCATTCTCAAGCATCAATTAGGTTGGCCTAATTAGATGCCATCCTTTGTTTACCAAAAATACCAACTATCAGCTTCACAAGATCTTTCCAAATAATAAATCAAAATGTGTAGCACACTACAATGTGTAGGAAAATACCTAAGATAGGCCGAACATATAACTGCATAATGAAACTTAATTCACCATACCACCAATTGTTCATGAAGTCAGCCAGAAATAGAATTAATAGCAAAAGGTAATCAATAGAATAATGTCAATACACCATACGAACACCAGAGCATGAAAGATTCTGAACATGTATGATTTCATCACCAATAAACTATTTCCCAAAACCTTAAGTAGCAAATATCAACCGCGAATAATTACAGACTAAAATACCAGAGGGTGTAGCATGTATACCGATTCAAATACCAGACCAAAACACTAGATCAAGAACTAACTTAGTCTTGTAGTTACAACTCGTATAACATGGTGACATCAATGAAAACACAAAACTATATAGTTAGCCATTTTTCTTCATTCTTCCAACAGTCTCCCCCTTTGTCATTGATGGAAACATGTGCCAAAATTTATAAAACATGTAACTCTCTCCTATTTCATTTCTCCCCCTATCACAATAATTGTTCTTCACATGACTCTCACATACTCTTCTCTCCCCCTTTGGCATCAATGGTAAAGATCAAAAGTTCTTATTACTGCCCATTAAGAGTACACCCATTCAACTCATACTACAACAATGAAAACTTTTCTACTCCCCCTGTGGAATAGACCCATTCATCAGTCTAGATAAATGAAGAATCTATGAATTCACTAGACTTATGCACCTCCATATGCACCTAGTTCAGAGGGACAATAACCCCCAACCTCTCCCTAAGATATTCAAAAGTATCCTTTGGAAGGTCCTTAGTAAATATATCTACAATTTGTTCCTTCGTTGACACATACTCCGGCCTAAATTTTTTCTCCAACACCTTCTCTCTCATGAAATGATATCTAATAGATATGTGTTTTTTTCATGAATGCATCACTGGATTCTTTGAAATTTTTATACCACTTTTTTTGTCACATAAAATAGAAATAGGCTCATCACATATCACTCCAATGTCTTTTAGAGTTTGCTTCATCCATAAAACTTGTGTGCAATAGGATGCTACAACAATATATTCTACCTCTATAGTGGATAAAGAAACTGAGTCTTGTTTCTTACTTAACCAAGAAATCAATCTTCCACCAAGAAAGAAAGCACCTCTAATGGTACTCTTCCAGTCATCCAAACAACCAATTCAATCTACATTGATATAAACACTCAAGGTGAAATCAACATCCTTAGGATACCATAAGCCATAATCCAGTGTACCTTTCAAATATCTGAATATCCTTTTTATAGTTGTAACATGAGCCTCTTTAGGATCTACTTGAAATATGGCAACTATACATACAACATGCATGATGTTCGTTTTGGTAGCAGTAAGATACAACAACCCACCAATCATAGATCTATATTTTCTCTAATAAGCTTTAGTAGACTCATCATCTTTACTCAGCTTACATCTAGTCACCATAGGAGTACTAACTAGTTTGGATTCGTCCATTCCAAACTTCTTCAACAATTCTTTCACATACTTAGATTGTGAAATGAACATCCCCTTATCAGTTTGATTTACTTGAAGACCAAGAAAGAAATTCAACTCACCAATCATGGAAATTTCAAATTATTTTTGCATTTCTTCTGCAAATATTTTACAAATTCCTTCATTTCCTCCAAAGATGATATTATCAACATATACTACCACTATCAACATCTTGTTACCTTGTGTTTTAAAGTAAATATTGTTGTCAACAGAGCCTTTGTAGAATCCTTGTTGTGTCAGGTATCTATCCAATCTTCCATACCAAGCTTTAGGAGCTTGCTTTAGTCCATACAATGCCTTATTCAACTTACAAACCATATCCAGTTTTTCAGATAACTAAAATCATTTAGGTTGTTCCATGCATACTTCTTCCAATTCACCATTCAAAAATGCTAACTTGACATCCATCTAATCATATAATTTGAAGTCCTTGTGGGAAGAAAATGTCAAATACATCCTAATAGCTTCCATTCTAGCCATAGGGGAAAATGTCTCTTCAAAGTCTATGCCTTCAACTTGTGAGTGTCCCTTGCATACAAGTATTTCTTTTTTTCTTATAACTTCACCATTTTCATTCAACTTATTCTAGAACACCCATTTTGAACCAATTGCATTCTTATTCATAGGTCTAGGAACTAGTTCTCATGTTTGATTCTTTTCTACTTTTTGGAACTCTTCTTTCATAGCTCTCATCCAACTCTCATCTTCACATGCTTCACTCACAGACTTAGGTTCTATTTTAGAGAGTAAACATAGATTTACCTCAGCTGCTACTTTACTTCTTGTCTTCACACCTTCACTCTTATCTCCAATTATTTGTTCCTCCAGATGATTCTTCTGCTCATACTATTGAAGCATATTAATATCATTTTTATAGTTGTAACATGTGCCTCTTAATATTTTGTTGAAACATATGTATGCTTTGCTGGTAGTTGAGTACCCAAGAAAATTTTCTTCATCACATCTAGCATCAAAATTCCCAAGATTTTCATCATATCTTTTAATGTAACATTTGCTTCCAAATACCTTAAAGTACTTCATAGTAGGATTCTTACTGGTCCATAACTCAAAAGGAATCTTGTGATGATGGTTTTACTCGTAGTAAAAAAGTCGAATAAAATCTCCATAGACAAGACCATGAAGAGCCTATCCTTCTTGAAAGATATGGAACAAAGACAACCTAAAGGTAAATTCTACATTCACAAGACAAATATTGGCTTTTTTTCAATCCCAAGTCTCTAATAACAAGGTCATCGTTACACTAGGGTCACTCTTGGGTAATGATGTGACAATTGTTGTTAATCTCAAGGGGGACTATGGTTATTCTTTGAACATTTTAGATAAAATTTTGAATTGGATTCATAAATTTGAATATCATGAAACCAAAATATTTGACATAATATTTCATGAAATGTCACAACTTCTTTGCTATCACTTAAGTAGATTTAGCATTAAGCATTCAGAAATTTCATGGAAAAATAATATTTTCAACAAAATTATTTCCATTCATTTATATTTTTGGGAACATTTTCAAAATATTTAACATCTATTCTAAAAAAAAGTATTAAAAAAATTGAAAAATAAAAGTTTCTCTTGGTTATTCTCCATGGATGCCCCAAAGAATTAATCAAAACAGAGCAAACCGCTTTATATTTCACCAGATTGCTTCACAACTACGTATAAAATGGTGCAAGCTTTTAAAGAGAGGGTTTCATTTATGGATACTAAGTAGGTTTTGTATGCACCCTTAAACGGTGCATCATATAGTCTTGTTCAACCGAACTTACAAAACCAACTACAAAAGATACTAAAATAGGTAGCTATCCATAAAGCTCTGATATCAATTAATGTCTACTTGCATACAATTTTTTATGCTTGAATGAATAAAAAAATAGGAAAAAAGAACAAAAGTTTAAAAAGTTTATGCTCCTTCGATATCCACAAATTCTGAAGTTAAAATTAAAATGAAGCATCCTCTAGCCTTTTATAGAACATAAGGCTCAAATAGGATAAGACAAATACATGAGAGGAAATCTAAGGGACCAATATCATCAAGGCACGTGGAATATTGTGACCAATAGGAGAATTACAATTGAAGTCAATGGAAGTCAACTTGAATTACTCATTGAAGCTCTTCGGGTTCTACATTTTTATCAAGAATCTTCACCAAGATGATACTTTGAATCATGATAATATGTAGGCGCTTCCCATATATTCATAATGATAAGGTGGAATTTCCTCCCCCTACACTTTGCTTGGCTCTGGTTCTGTCACTCTAGGGAATGGGCTCTCCCAAAGATTAGCATTTATTCCCACCATATGTGAAATACCAAGATCCCTAGCATTCTGGTGGACTCAAAGCCATCTACATTATCGCATCCCAGATTGATTGAACCATATTAAGAATTATTCCATCCATGATTCAAGTTTTCCTAATAGTCCATACCCGAGCTTTGCATCACAATCGATATATCCTGCAATAAAAAATTCCATATATTAAATCCCCCTTTTTTTGAAAAAAAAAACATATTATAACATCTCATGTAAATAAAACCATTATTCAAATGTTAGTACCAAAAATCCATAATAAACACATCTTTCAAAAAGAATATCATGAATCCTTGTATATATATTGGATCACCGGGATCATTAGAAAAATCTAAAATTTTAACATTTCACTTCACATTGCAACCCAGTACCCAGTACCCAGTATTCAACTTTACCCACTTACTTTCCTGGACCTCAGTTATACTGGAACTCCATTATACCTGACTCCTTCATACTAGACTCATGCTTACCAAACCAGAGCCTTTCACTTTAAACTTCACATTACCTTTCTCCTTTTTTGTGTTTCCGATACCCGGTACCCGGTATACGAAACACTTACAATACAAAGTACTCTTTTATCCAAGAGTTCTCTTCCTTTCTTCACTTTTGATGATCTTCCAATTAGTTAGTTCCTTCCATAAGAGTTATATTTTTTCACTTGGGTCCCCAATTATTTTCAGTCTTGGGGCGTGATGTGAGACCACACAAACTTGCAACCAATAAAACTAAATTTAAATCAAACTTGAAATTAAATCACCAGTTGTAAATTTAAACTTATACATATTTTAAAACAATAACTTTCTACCTCTACCTAGATTCTGGCATAAAAATTAAAACTCCACCAGAAATATCTGTGTGTTCTTTTCTTAATTCTGGTTTTTGAAACTTAGTAAAAAGAATCAGTTCATTAAAATTGAACTACATAATATAGTAATCCTCCAAAGCCAACCATGGATAGATCCTTACTACTAATCAACCATCCATAGCTCCAGCAAGGTTATCTCCGTAATTACCCCAAACATAGCTCTACTGCCGATTAGGCATCCATAGACTTGGTAGAGTTATTTGGATAGCCTAAAGAGTTGATAAATGTTTTTTCTTTTTTTTTCATATAACAATGATAGCTCATTTTTTTACTTTTGATATTGCAATAATAGCTCTTGTATCAACTTGTACGCATTGAAGAACCACTATTAGGTTGGGAATTACAGTGGTAGTGAAGGTTACTTTTTTATTTTTCATTCAATGTAAATCCCTTCATCAATTTACTACATCCCAAAAACTTATTTAATTATTCCCTGTAAGTGTGTTTTTCCAGCTAAATTTCAATAATTATGCCAAATCCTAGCTAACTATAGCTTGCTATATGTTAGAAAATATGCAGAAATTAAAATTTAGCAATAAACAACTTAATCACCAAATTTAAATCTAAATTTAGAAACATTAGTTACCACCCTTCCAATTAAATTTTATGGAAACTTCTAAAACTTATACTAACTATCTCAACTTGATGGCACTACACTTCATTAATGGATCAAAATATCATGATTACCTTGAAACACGATCCCATTCTTTTTGCATTAAATTCACACACCTTGCTCAACACGTATTATCCTTCCAACTCACGTAGGTGATGACGTGTATTACCTTTTCGGCTTCATTCTCCTGTATATTCTGCACACATAACACCTCCATAATTAATATGAATTTTTTAATATTTAAAATGACCACTATTAATTTTGAAATCTCCAACTTGCTTGATTTGCAATCTCCGTACTACTCAAATTTGAAGCAATTTCACCAAATATGTGTGTAAAGAATTAATTTGATTTTACCTTTTATTCTAAAGATTATTGTTCATCTGCCACCTTGCATAATATTTCGAAAAAAAAAAAACTACTCAAGGAAACTATGTACCACAACTTGGCTTACAACTCTCTATAAATTCATGCATTTTTTCTAGAATTCTCCACACTTCTCTTTTCTTTCTCTTTTTTTATTTTTCTATAATTTCATTCTTTTCTGGGCTTTTGGATTCACTTCTTAGCCATGGATACTCCAATTTTCTTACGTTGTCCTTGTAGACAGAATGTTTTCTTGGGGAGCATCACACCACAAAGGCTTGAAAAGGTCTTTATCATTAGGACTTCCAATTTCACTATGCCAAACTTATGCTTAGTCCTTGGGGAAAGATATGTTGCATCCAACTGGTACTTCCGTTTTTACTCTGACATAGATTCTCACTTTGTAGTGTCACTTCTAGACATTAGGCTACCTGTTGAATACATTCACGCTGCTACCAATTTGATAGTGAAGCCCAAATTCTTGGAGAATATGGATACCATCTTACCTATTGCACATCCAACCATCAGGATTCCCTCCATGGATGATATTCCTTGGTTCATGGAACATGGGGAAGTGGTTCCACTTTGGCCCCTTTCTCTTTGATTTCCATATCCAAGACTTTGAAACTCATTGGGAACTCACCTACATAGGGTATTTAGCCCTGATAGAAGAGGTGTCCTATATCAACTAAATGGCTACTACCGTCTGCAACATTGATCACTTTTCATTTTGAACCCTTTTTTATTTAATTTTTTTGAATGAGGATTTTGATATCTGATGTATATACATGATATAAGCATATATATCCTTTTGGTATCTTTAAAAAAAAAAAAACGTGTCTTACTGCGAGTGGATTTATTATTTCATTTCCAATTCAGTTTTGCAAAATGTTTGAATTTAACTATCATGCGTAAGATAAATTTAAGTGAAATTTTCTAATGCGGAGGCTAAGCAAATGAAGAACAAAACAAAACAAAGCAAGAAAAGAAAAACAAACACAAAGAAAAACCAAAAAAAAAAAACTAAACTAACCCTAACTACCCTAACTTTAATATTCCAAAAGATTAACTCTAATGAAGTAATTTATTTCAATTTCTACAGCTATTTCCTTTACAATTTTAGTACAAATTACAAAAGATTTCTCTTTAAATTATTTTATCAAAATTTTCAATATTCTACTGTAATAATGAAGTATCTTAAATTTTCTGTGTTTAAACTTCATAAATTCAAAGATGTACTTACCCAAAATCTGGCTCAAATATATGAAAAATGATCTCATTAGAGACCGGTTGCACACATTTCATCTGATGCAACAATACTATACATTCTCCCATCCCTGTTCTATTTCGATGAACGAATGCATTCATTTCTTTGTTTCCTTCTCTTCTAAAACATTTCATATCTTCGGCCTTGTCTTCACTGTGTATTTTGTTAGACCAAGATATATCACTATTTATATTGCTATTAGAAAGAGAAAAAGTAAAAACTTGATATTATGTATCTTGTAAAAAATCAGGAAAATTTCTTTTTATAACTAATGAATTCTCAGCTTGAAGCACAATACATGTGTTTCCTGCTCGATTTTCTCACTCTATCTTGTTATATGTGTTTTCCACATATATAGGGAATGATGATTCATCCATTTCCTTTCCTTGTTTGTGATGAAATATCTCCAAATCTTGACATTCTCGCATATTCCCCTACAAAGCATTAGAATTTTCTTTAAAATAGTTACAGTTTTTTAACTGTTTTGGTTTATTGGTTAAATTTTTAATATTTTTGTCTCCACTAGGACAAAACATTTTTTCTCATTAACAATCCCTATCTTTTAGCAGTTAAAACTTCTTCCATTAATGGAATTGCTCCATTTATGGCCAAACTTACCCTAGTTAAAAAAATCGCACTTGAGTTCACCATGATCAGTTGTATCATGAATTCTACACTCGGTGACTCTTCCAAAAGTAAACAAACTCAAAGGATGCAATTTTTGATTAAAGATTTTACAAATTTTTCCAACTTCCATAATGAAAACCAGCTTGCATTCAATTTCTCATTTACAAGCTTCTTGCTGAATTTAGGAATAACATTTCAAATCATAATTCTCCAATTCCAAAAGATGAAACCTAAAATATCAAAGAAACAAGAGAGATGTGTCAGAGATAGCCTTGCTTCTAGCACTAGTTCCTGTTCACAAAATTTTTACTCAAAGTAAACAGGTCGAATAAAATCTCCATAGACAAGACTGCGAAGAGCCTATCCTTCTTCAAAGATATGGAACAAAGCTAACCTAGATGTAAATTATGCATTCACAAGACAAAGATTGGCTTTCGTTCAATTCCAAGTCTCTAATAACTAGGTCATGGTTGCATTAGGGCCACTCTCGGGTAATGATGTGACGTTTGTTGTTAATCTGAAGGGGGACTATAGTTATTCTTTGAACATTTTAGATAACATTTCAAATTGGATTGATAAATTTGAATATCATGAAACGTCACAACTTCTTTGATATCACTTAAGTAGATTTAGCATTAAATAATGAGCAATTTCATGCAAATTAAAAGATTTTCAACAAAAATTCTTTCCATTCATTTATATTTTTTGGAACATTTTCAAAATATTAAACATCTATTATAAAAAAAGTATAAAAAATACTGAAAAATAAAAGCTTCTCCTCGTTATTCTCCATGGATTCCCCAAAGAATTAATCAAAAAAGAGAAAACCACTTTATATTTCACCAGAATGCTTCACAACTACGTATAAAATGGTGCAAGCTTTCAAAGAGATGGTTTTGTTTATTGAAATCGAGTAGGTTTTGTATGCACCATTAAATAGTGCAACATATAGTCTTGTTCAACCAAACTTACAAAACTAGCTACAAAAGATACTGAGATAGGTAGCTATCCATAAAGCTCTGATATCAATTAATGTCTAAGTGCATACAAAGTTTTACGCCAGAATGGTTCATTAAATATGAAAAAAGAACAAAACTTAAAAAAGTTTATGCTCCTCAGACATCCACAAATTTTGAACTTAAAATAAAAATGAAGCATCCTCTGGCCTTTTATAGAACACAAGGCGCAGATAGGATAAGAAAAATACATGAGAAGAAATCTAAGGAACCAATCTCATCAAGGAAATGAATGGAATATTCTAACCAATAGGAGAATTGCAATTGAAGTCAATGGATGTCAACTCCAATTACTTGTTGAAGCTCTTTAGGTTCTACTTTTTTATCTGGAATCTTTGCCAGGATGATACTTTGAATCATGATAATATGTACGAGCTTCCCATATATTCAGAATGATAAGGTGGAATTTTTTCCCCCTACACTTTGCTTGGCTCTGGTTTTGTCACTCTTAGGAATGAGCTCTCCCAAAGATTAGCATTTGTTCCAACCATATGTGAAATACCAAGATCCCCAACATTTCGGTGGACTCAAAGCCATCTGCATTATCACCTCCTAGAGTGATCAAACCGGATTATGAATTATTCCATCCATGATTCAAGTTTTCTTGACCTTCCATACCTAAGCTTTGCATCACAATCAATATCTCCTGCAATCATAAATTCCATATATTAAATCCCCCTTTTTTTATAAAAAAACATATTATAACATCTCATGTAAATAAAACTATTATTCAAATGTTAGTACAAAAAATCCATAATTAACATGTCTTTCAAAAAGCATATCATGAATCCTTGTACATATACCGGATCACCGGGATCATTAGAAAAATCTAAAATTTTAACATTTCATTTCACATTGCAACCTTGTACCTGGTACCCGGTATTCAACTTTACACACTTACTTTCCCAAACCTCGGTTATACCAAAACTCCATTATACCAGACTCACGCTTACCAAACTAGAGTCTTTCACTTTAAACTTCACATTACCTTTCTCCTTTTTTGTGTTTCTGATACCCGATACCCGGTATACAAAACACTTACAATACAAAGTACTCTTTTATCCAAGATTTATCTTCCTTTCTTCACTTCCGATGATCTTCCAATTAGTTAGTTCCTACCATAAGAGTTATATTTTTTCACTTGGGTCCCCAAGTCTTTTTCAGTCTTGGGGCATGTTGTGAGACAACACAACTTGTAACCAATAAAACCAAATTTAAATCAAACTTGAAATTAAATCACCAATTGTAAATTTAAACTTATACATATTTTAAAACAATAACTTTCTACCTTTACCTAGATTGTGGCATAAAAAGTAAAAATCCAATGGAAACATCCATGTGTGCTTTGATTAGTTCTTCTTTTCAGTATTTAGTAAAAAGAATTAGTTCATTAACATTGAAGTACATAATATAGTAATACTCCAAAGCCAACCAAGCTTAGATCCTTGCTACCAGTCAAGCGTCCATACCCTCGACAAGGTTATCTCTATAATTCCCCCAAACATAGCTCTATTGCCTGTCAGGCATCCATAGCCTCGATAGAGTTATTTGGATAGCCTAAAGAGTTGATATATCTTTTTTTTTTTGGATATAGAAATGATAGCTTGAATTTTTTACTTTTGATATTGCAATAATAGCTCTAGTATCAACTTGCAAGCATTGAAGCACCTCTGTTAGGTTCAGAATTATAGTGGTAGCAAAGGTTACTTTTTGATTTTTCATTCAATGTAAATCCCTTCATCAATTTACTACTTCCCAAAAACTTATTTAATGATTCTCTGTAAGTGTGCGTTTCCAGCCAAATCCTAGCTAACTGTAACTCGCTATATGTTAGAAAATATGCATAAATTAAATTTTAGTAATAAACAACTTAATCACTAAATTTAAATCTAAATTTAGAAACATTAGTTACCACCCTTATGATTAAATTTTATGGAAACTTCTAAAGCTTTTGCTAACTATCACAACTTGACGGCGTTGCACTTCATTAATGGATCAAAATATCATGATTACCTTGAAACACAATCACATTCTTTTTGCATTAAATTTGCATGCCTTGCTCAACACATATTATCCTTCCAACTCACACAAGTGATGACGTGTATTACCTTGCCAGCTTCTTTCTCCTATATAGTCTGCACACATAACACCTTGATAATTAATACGACTTTTTCTTATATTTGAAATGACCACTATTAATTTCGGAATCTCCAACTTGCTTGATTCATAATCTCCGTACTACTAAAATTTGAAGCAATTTCACTAGATATGTGTGTAAAGAATTAATTTGATTTAACCTTTTATTCTAAAGATTATTGTTCAGTTGCCACCTTGCATATGATTTCAAAAAAATAAAAACTCAAGGCAACTATGTATCGCAACTCAGTTTACAACTCTCTATAAATTCATGCATTTTTTCTTGAATTCTCCACACTTCTCTTTTCTTTCTCTTTTTTTATTTTCTATAATTCTGTTATGTTCAGGGTTTTTGCATTCACTTCTTAGCCATGGATACTCCAATTTTCTTAGGCTGTTCTTGTAGATGTCAAAAAAAATTCTTGGGGAGCATCACACCACAAAGGCTTGAAAAGTTCATTATCATTAAGACTTCTAGTTTCACTATGCCAAACTTATGCTTAGTCCTTGGGGAAAGATATGTTGCGTCCAGCCGCTACTTCCATTTTTACTCTGACATAGCTTCTCACTTTGTAGCATCACTTCTAGACATTGGGCTACCTATTGAAGATGTTCGCGTTGCTACCAATTTGATAGTTAAGCCCAAATTCTTGGAGAATCTGGATACCATCTTAGCTGTTGCACATCCAATCATCAAGATTCCCTCCATGGATGATACTCCTCGATTCATGGAAAATGGGGAAGTGGTTCCACTTTGTCCCTTTCTCTCTGATCTCCATATCCAAGACTTTGAAACTCACTGGGGACTCGTCTACATAGGATATTTAGGCCTGATAGAAGAGGCGTCCCAGATCAACTGAATGGCTACTATTGTCAGCAACATTACTCACTTTTCTTTTTAATACCTTTTATTTTTATTTTTTTGAACAATAATTTTGATATCTAATGTATATTCATGATATACACATATATTTATATCCTTTTGGTATCTTTTTAAAAAAAAACACACATTTTTTACTGTGCATGGCTTTATTCTTTCATTTCCAGTTCAGTTTTACAAAATGTTTGAATTTCACTCTCATGTGTAAGATAAATTTAAGCGGAATTTGCTAATGCAGAGGCCAAGCAAAAGAAGAACAAAAAAAACAAAGCAAGAAAAGAGAAACAAACACAAAGAAAAACCCAAAAAAAAAACCTAAAAAAATTAAACTAAACTAACCCTAACCACCCTAACTTTAATATCGCAAAATATTAACTCTAATGAAGCAATTTATTTCAGTTTCTATGGCTATTTCCTTTACAATTTTAGTACGAATTACAATAGATTTCTCTTTAAATTATTTTATCAAAATTTTCAATATTCTACTGTAATAATGAAATATCTTAATTTTTTTGCGTTTAAACATCATAAATTCAAAGGTTTACTTACCCAAAATCTGGCTCAAATGTATGAAAACAATCTCATTAGAGACCGGTTGCACACATTCCCTCTAATGCAACAATATTATACCTTCTCCCAGCCTTGGCTCATTTCCATGAACGACTGCATTTACTTCTTTGTTTCCTTCTCCTCTGAAAATTTTCATATCTTCGGCCCTATCTTCACTTTGCATTTTATTAGACCAATATATATCACTATTTATATTGTTGTTAGAAAGAGAAAAAGTAAAAACTTGATATTTTTTATCTTGTAAAAATTTAGGAAAATGTCTTTTTATAGTGATGAATTCTTAGCTTGAAGCACAATACATGGATTTCCCGCTCAATTTACCCACTCTATCTCATTATTTGTGTTTTCCACGTATACAGGGAATGATGATTCATCCATGTCTTTTCCTCGTTTGTGATGAAATATCTCCAAATCTCAAAATTCTCATATATTCCCCTACAAAGCGTTAATATTTTCTTTAAAATAATCACAATTTTCTAACTGTTTTGGTTTATTGGTAAATTTTTTAATATTTTGATCTCCATTAGGGAAAAATGTTATTCTCATTAACAATCCCTATCTTTTAGCAATTAAAACTTCTTTTGTTAATGGAATTGCTCCATTTATGGTCAAACATAACTTAGTTAAAATAAATTCGCACTCGAGTTCACTGTGATTAGTTGTATCATGAATTCTACACTCGGTGACTCTTCCAAAAGTAAACAAACTCAAAGGATGCAATTTTTCATTAAATACTTTACAAAGTTTTCCAACTTCCACAATGAAAACCAGCTTGCATTCAATTTCTCATTTACAAGCTTCTTGCCGAATTTAGGAATAACATTTCAAAGCATAATTCTCCAATTCCAAAGGATGAAACCTAAAATATCAAAGAAACAAAAGAGATGTGTTGGAGACTACCCTCCTTCTGGCGCTAGTTCTTGTTGACAACAGTTTTACTCACAGTAAACATGTCAACTAAAATCTCCATAGAGAAGACCGCGAAGAGCCTATCCTTCTTGAAAGATATGGAACAAAGACAACCTAAACATAAATTCTACATTCATAGGACAAAGATTGGCATTCATTCAATTTCAAGTCTCCGATAACCAGGTCATGGTTGTAGTAGGATCACTCTCAGGTAATGATGTGACTTTTTTTGTTAATCTCAAGGGGGACTACGATTATTCTTTGAACATTTTAGAGAACATTTCAAATTGGATTGATAAATTTGAATAACATGAAACCAAAATATTTGACATAATATTTCATGAAATATCACAACTTCTTTGGTATCACTTTAGTAGATTTAGCATTAAGCATTCAACAATTTCATGGAAAATAAAAAAAAATTCAACAAAATTCTTTCCATTCATTTATATTTTTTGGACCATTTTCAAAATATTAAACATCTATTCTAAAACAAAGTATAAAAAATACTGAAAAATAAAAGTTTCTCTTGGTTATTCTCCATGGATGCCCCAAAGAATTAATCAAAATAGAGAAAATTGCTTTATATTTCACCAGATTGTTTCACAGCTATGTACAAAATGGTGCAAGCTTTTAAAGAGATGTTTTTGTTTATGGAGACCGATTAGGTTTTGTATGCACCCTTAAATAGTGGAGCATATAGTCTTGTTCGATCAAACTTACAAAACTAGCTACAAAAGATGCTAAGATAGGTAGCTATCCATAAAGCTCTAATATCAATTAATGTTTATGTGCATACAAATTTTTACACTGGAATGGTTCAGAAAATAGGAAAAAAAGAACAAAATTTTAAAAAAATTATCCTCCTCCAATATCCACAAGTTTTGAACTTAAAATAAAATTGAAGCATCCTCTAGCCTTTTATAGAACACAAGGCTTAGATAGGATAAGGAAAATACATGAGAGGAAATCTAAGGGACCAACCTCATCAGGGCACATGGAATATTGTGAGAAATAGGAGAATTACAATTAAATTCAATGGAAGTCAACTCCAATTAATCGTTGAATCTCTTCAATTTGAACTTTTTTATCTGGAATCTTCACCAGGATGATACTTTGAATCATGATAATATGTAGGGGCTTCCCATATATTTAGCATGATAAGGTGGAATTCTCACCCCATACACTTCACTTGGCTCTGGTTCTATCACTCTCAGGAATAGGCTTTCCCAAAGATTAGCATTTGTTCCCACCATATGTGAAATACCAAGTTCCCCAACATTCCAGTGGACTCAAAGATGTCTACATTATCACCTCCCAGAGTGATCGAACTGGATTAAGAATTATTCCATCCATGATTCAAGTTTTCCTGACTGTCCATACCCGAGCTTTGCATCACAATCGATATCTCCTGCAATCACAAATTCCATATATTAAATCCCCTTTAAAAAAAAAAAAAACATATTATAACATCTCATGTAAATAAAACCATTATTGAAATGCTAGTACAAAAAATTCATAATTAACATGTCTTTGAAAAAGCATATAATGAATCCTTGTACATATACCAAATCACATGGATCATTTGACAAATTTAAAATTGTAACATTTAATTTCACATTAAAACCTACTACTTGGTATTCATCTTTACCCACTTACTTTCTCGGACCTCGGTTATACCAAAAATCCATTATACTAGACTCCTTTCTACTAGACTCATGCTTACCAGACTGGAGCCTTTCACTTTAAACCTCACATTACCTTTTTCCTTTTCTATGTTTCTGGCACTCACTACTTGGTATACGAAACACTTACAATACAAAGTACTCTTTTATCAAAGATTTCTCTTCCTTTCTTCACTTCTGGTGATCTTCCAATTAGTTAGCTCCTGCCATAAGAGTTATATTTTTTCACTTGGGTCCCCAAGTCTTTTCAGTCTTGGGGAATGTTGTGAGACCACAGAACAGAGTCCTTCTATTGTTGCCTCTAATTTGAACTCTATTAAGAACATAAGCAACAGTGTGGATCGCCTCTCTCCAGAACACATCTGGTACATTTGACTCTTTCATCATGGTTCTTGTAGCTTCCTATACCATCTAGTTTTTCCTCTCAAGCACTCTATTCTGCTGAGGGGTTCCCAAAGTATAGAAGTGTCATTTTATGCCATGCTCTTCACAAAATGCATTAAATTCACTAGAAGTGAATTCTCCATCTCTATCATATCTCAAACATTTGATTCTTAAGTTCACTTTATTTTCCACTCTTTCTTTGAACACTTTAAACCTATCTAAAGCCTGGTTCTTCTCTCTAAGAAAAGCAACCCATGAAATTCAAAAATAATCATCAACAAGGAGCATTAAATACCTGTCACCATTTAGGCTTCCTGTTCTAGTCAAACTAGAGAGATTTTTATGAATTAATTCCAACATTATGGTGGTAGATTTCTCTTTTCCCTTAAAATTGCTTCTTGTCTATTTCCCTAACTGACAGCTTCTACAAATAGTATTAGCAGGCCTTGTGATTCTAGGCAGACCTCTGACAACATCTCTTGAACTAATTCTAACCAGTTTATCAAAGTTTACGTGTCCCATTCTCCGATGCCACAACCAACTTTCATTGACTCTAGATACAAGGCACTAACCATCAACAACATTAAGATGATAGATGTTTCCATGAGTTCTCCTTCCTGTAGCAACCATATCTCTAGATCTTTATCTGATCTCGCAAGTATTATTCTAAAACACAAGTTTATAACCTTTGCTACACATTTTCCCAACACTCAAAAGGTTATGTTTTAAACCCTTTACATAATATACATCATTACTACTATGAATTCCATCAAAACTAATTGTACCCTTCCCAACAATATTTTCTCCTAAATCATCACCAAACATGACCAAACCACCATCATACTTTTTGATTTTAGTAAACTTACTTTTATCTCTAGTCATGTGATTAGAGCATCCACTATCAATCACCTAGTAGTCTTCATCCTATCGAGCATGAAAGGACGTCACCAAAGTACCTTCCATCTCACTCTTTTTATTCTCTGAAACATTCTTTATTGCACATTTTCTAGGGTTATCAGACACAAATTTATTCTCCAAGGCTAAAAACAAGCATTCACTATCATCATCCTCATAATTAGATTCATCATCAAATATTTCAGCTTCTTCTTTAACATAATACAAATTATTATATTTCATATCCTTTCTATCCTTATCTTTATAATCCTTGTTCTTCTTATGTATAGATCTCTTCAGACATCTTGAAGCATAATGACTAATATTACCACAACTGAAACATTTAAAGGGAAAGATACCTTTATACTTACCGGTACCTTTCTTCAACTTCCTAGTAAAATTCGCTTCCAACTCATTAAAACCATCACTATCAGGATCATCTTCAATATTCATTGCCTTAATAAATATTGTTTCTGTATTTTCCTCTTTCTTTCCAAACTTTCTCATCTCAAATGTTGTCAAGGTGTCAAATAATTGTTCTTTAGTATACTTCTGAGGATCATACATCTCTTCAATAACTGAGATCGTCTCATTGTAGCACTCAAGTAGGGTGATTAGGATCTTCTCAATGATATCTTCATTAGACAAGTTTCCCCCTTGATTCCTAACTTCATTTGTTGCAAGTTCAACCCTCTAGAAATAGCTTGTAAAATATTCACCTTCTTCCATTTTTAGCTTCTCATATTTGCACTTTGCCACCAACTTCTTTGTCAATTTTACTCTTTCATTTCCTTCATACAACTCTTCGTACTTCTTCCATACTTCATGTGCATTTCCCAAAGAAATAACTTTAGTTCACTTAGTTTTAGATAGAGCACTAAAGATAGCATCACTCACTTTTTCAATCTCCTCATAAGTAGAAACCTCATTTGTAGTAGTAGGACCACTCACTAGAGCAACATATTTCATCTCAAAAGCCTTCTAGGTATTGTAACCAAGAGAGATGATATATCCTCTCATCTACACTTTCCAGTCACTGTAATCAGATCCATCAAACATAGGGATCACCAACTTATGTTCCATCAAATATTCCATAAGCGGTTAAGCTCTACACCAAGGAACCAAAGCTCTGATACCAATTGTTAAAAGGTGCAGGACAACTGAGAGGGAGGGTAAATCAGTTGTCACCAAATTCAAACACAAAACTTCAACACTTATCAATTTCACAACCAAACTGTTCTGTTATTAAGTATCAACATGAGATGCAAATAATAGAAAGAAAAATCAACACAATGAACACCAGATTTTACCTAGAAAACCCAATGAGGGAAAAACCATGATGAGGATTAACTCACAATATAAAGTGATAGAAAAACTGAATACAAGAGGCTCACTTCCCAAAATAGGACTCATTGTTTGGATATGAAAGCTCACTTCTTACAAGGAGGCTTATTGCCTACAAAAAGGACTCACTATCCAACAAGGAGGCTGACTACCTACAAAAGGATTACAGAACAAAATTTGGCTTCACAACCAAGATGAACTAATGAGAGTGCACCTAACAAGTGTTGATATAGTTGCAGTGATGTTCAATAGACTAACTTAACAACTTCATTATCTTCACACTTTTTTCATTCATAGCTTCGCAGACACAACTTCTTCACTTCATAATTTTCAAATATATCCAACATATATACTCAATCCATTTGCAAGCATCAATTAGGTTGACCTAATTAGATGCAATCCTTTTTTTACCAAAAATACCAATGGTCGGCTTCACAAGATCTTTCTAAATAATAAATCAAAATGTGTATCACACTACAATGTGTTAGCATATACCTAAGATATGTTACACATATAACTACATAATGAAACTTAATTTACCATACCACCATTTTTTCATGAAGTCTTCTAGAAATAGACTTAATAGCAAAAAGTAATCAACAGAATAATGTGGATACACCATACAAACACAAGAGCATGAGATATATTTTGAACATGTATGCTTTCATCACCAATAAATTGTTTCCCAAAACTATAAGCAACAACTATCAATTGCGAAGAATTGCAAACTAAAATACTAGAGGTTGTAGCATGTATACCAGTTCAGATACTAGACCAAAACACCAGATCAAGAACTGACTTAGTCTTGTAGTTACAACCCATATAACATGGTGACATCAATGACAACACAAAATTGTATAGTTAGCCATTCTTCTTTATTCTTCCAATAGTATGAAATCACACACAGGAAGGTGGCTATGGGGAAAGTCATGCCTCAGAATGGGATTCCCGCTCAACCATACCAAATTTATACCTCTTGATAACTTTAATAAGGAACCATAAAAGAAAATTACTTTTCGAGCTTTATGAGACAAGCAAAACTTCATATTCTTGGAGCTCATGAACAAATAGGATGGAAACACATGCATGCAATCTATGTTATGCAAGGTGGCCATATAATAAATGCAAAATGAAAAATATGAAATGTTCAAAGGAGTCTTACTTATTTCATACAAGGTCTTTAAGTTAGGGAACATTGTGCCAAATGTCTCCAAGAGATGACCAATCCAAGAATAGAAAATTTGTAACTTAGGGGATGCAGTGTGTCACATCAAGCCACTAAGAGGAATGTAATATGCTAAGATAGATTATTCTCATGAAGGAAATCATACCCAATGTTGTTCACAAAGCAACAAATGCATTGTATGAAGTAAGAAGGCTACACTAAGAACCAAGAAAAAGGAAAAAAATGAAAAAGAATAATGCCAATGTATGCCCCCACTTAAAAGGAATTGCTAACACCATACTGTGAGCAATTACATAAAAGTAGCAAATGAAAAATGCAAGAAAGAAGGAAGACATGAGAGCCAACTTGGAAAGCCTTATGCCAAGTCATGTGTTTCTGAGTAAGGCTATGTCATGTGAAGGAAAGGAAAAAGAAAAGGAAAGTGTTTCCCCCAAAATGAAAACACCAAAAACATAAGGGATTTATGGATTTGCTGTCATTATGTTTGGTGCTGCAATGTTTTGTAAAGAGATTAGAACTTTCATCATCCACCAAATACATAGAACTATAAGAATGACATAAAGAGAGCGAAAATAAAGAAAGGGAACCTTTTGGATCAACATGGAAGAGACATAGGGTGTCTCGATGCTTTGCATCATCCTCGAAAGGAAAACAAAAGAAACGAAAAGAGAAAATGGAAAGAAAAAATGAAAAAGAAAGCATTTTGGTTCAACATGAAGGAGACATGAATGTCTCAATTCCTTGCATCATCCCCAAAAGGAAAACACATGAAAAAGAAAAAGATAAGTGAAAAAGGTAAAAGAAAAGAAAAAGGATTTTTGGGTCAACATGGAAGAGACATAGAGTATCTCAATGCTTTGCATCATCCCCAAAAGGAAAACACAAACAAAAGTGAAAAGATAAAAGTGTGAAAGAGAAGCACGACAAAGAGAAGAATGAAGGTACAAATAGAGGAACTGCACAAAGAGAGAGAACATAAAACATAACATTATGGGGGATCATAGTACACATATGAAAAAGAAAAAGAAAAAGAAAAAGAAAAAGGAACTGAAAAAGAGATGCCTAAAGGGATTGTGAAAATGAAATTCATCAAGCTCCCTTCGGGTTTTCTTTTTTTGCTAAGTATTGGTCCATGAGTCCAATAAACATCATCAACCCTGTTTGATAAATGACCGTCGGCCTCTGCCACGTGTCCGCTCAACACTTTCTGAAGGAGATCTTCCCTTCATTTTTCAAATGTCCCCCGCCATGCTTCCACGTGTCGTCGCCACACATGCTACAAGGCTACTTCCTCTCACTTTTGAATCAAGCCTCGACCTTTTGCCACATTGCCTTAATCTGTATATGCTTTGGCAGACCCCACAGTCAGTACTAATGAATAAAGAACGCTCCATGTGTCTTCCTAGTGCAAGCCTTCATTGACAAGAAGGAGGAATGAACCATGGGATGTGATATGCTACCAATCATTTCCTCAGCGAATTCTTCTTCAACACAAGAGATGGAGTGAACTATGGGTTGCAATATGCTGCCATGTTTCTAACTACCTATACTGGGTGGCGACACTTGTTTGCATGGGGATACGCTGGGACCACTCCCATCATTGGTAGGGGATGCCCCTAGATGGGGAGCGACCACATGCTATGGCCTAAATCTTTTTTTATTACAACGGTCGAGGGGAATCATTGCTACTACATCATTGCTTAGGATTCTGATTCTTTTCAGTTACTGCTTGTTAGGTGGTGGGAATGTTGGCTATATATATTGCTCTTTTCTTTTGAAGAGGGGTTTGGGGTTAGAGGTTAAAAATTTCTACGAGTTCTGAGAGTTCAAGAATTACAAAATTTTAGAGACACTAGGCCTTTTTATCATTATTAGATTATTGCAGAAAGACTCATAAACTATGCCATTGTTCGGCCTTTCTATTTTTCTCAAGCTCTTTGATTAACTTTATACTATGCCATTATTGTTTGAATGGCTCATTTCCAAAACTTCTATAATTTCAATGCAATTTTTTTGGTTTAGATCATTTCTTTGACTCCTCTTTTCAATGAATGGGTGTGAAAAATATTTTATATCATTTAATGTGTTTTTCATGCTTCAATCTTTATTTTATGTCATTCTAGGACATAGTAAATTGTTGAACGGGCCATTAGATCATATCCAAAAGATAGGTTTATCATGCCTTTTATCTAACTTTTGGTGCATCACCTTAGTAAGATCCTTTATTTTTATATATGCTTCTTTTTCCCATTCCAAAAAAACAATTACACAAGAAGCTGACTTCTTTAGAAACCTGGAGATCACTCAATTTAGCGCAATATGTCCCCCATAAACTAAGTTTCCCACAAAGGACTGTTACCTTGCCAATTTTTGGCATCAACAATTTTTCTTTTTCCTGGCATGCGTGGTGGGACTGAGCTTAAATGAACCTAATTTTAAGGAGGGTGTATGAGCCATCAACCTGTTACTAAGTCCCAAACAACAAATATTCCTAGTTTATTAATACCACCATTAGGGACAGTACAACCCGCGACCCAATTAGTGAACATTTTTCTTCCTTCTCCCTTTGCACTAGCCATGTTTCCTATTTCTAATAGAAATTATGTGGCATGGGACACTAGAAGTCCTCTTGTAGTGCCAATAGCACCTGGTGTTTGGGCCACTATACCAGTTTCTGCCCTAAAAGCTATACCTAAATTCACCAGGGATGACTCAAGAACACCATCTAAACATCTGCAAGATGTTGTAGACGTATGTTTGGTACATGGCATTACAGACCAAAATATAGCACTAAGATTTCTCACTGCCTCTTTTAGAGGAAAGGCGCTAGATTGGTACTGGACATTGCAAGAAAACACTATCAGTACCTAGGATGAGCTTGGAGATCCTTTCTATCAGATATTTTTGAACGAAGGAGACTAATCCTCACTATATTATCAAATGTCGGTCATAAAGCATGCCCCACATGAAGCCATGGCTGACTTCAATGTCTGGTTCAATACAAGCTGGAAAATAATCCAAGTTGATATCCACCCGTCACCTGATCTGACATTCACGTTTTACTTAAAGTCTATCAACCCAAAAATTTCAATGATGATCTAGTCTCTCGACGGAACCACATTATTAGGTGCTTACAGTGTTTCTATCAAGGTGGAGAACAATTTGATAGATGTCAGGAAGTTACCACCCTGAACCATCATTCCTATATTTATAGAAATATCGGTTCCTGCTTAGGAGATTCCTTCTACTAGCTCACCGACTCCTCCTCAATCTATGCACACATATTTGAGTGCGCCACATAATTTTTCTTCCACATCTGGCTCTTCAAAGGAAGAGATGAGTGAGTTCAAGGAAATGTTGTGGACTATTGTCAATGATATAACTGTCATCAACTGAAATCAGGCAGTGCCTCTAAGGCCAAGCTACCAAAATTATCAAGGTGGGAAACCTTCTTACCAATAGAACAAGTTTCAAGGAGGTGTTCACATGAATCTGCAAGTATAAAAAACAAATCAAATACTACTAGTTCCTTCTCCACTATAGAGTAACAATCTAAGCTCGAGTAGAGAGTTAACCGCGAGGAAAAATAATTTAATTGATGACACCAACCCCTGGTGCTTCCCTTGCGGTGATTCACACATGCCCCGAAACTATCTGCACAACAAATTATAACAAAAGGTGGTGGAGCAATGCAGTCAAAGTGCAACTCCAAATCCTAGAATGTTGTGTATAACTCTTCACAAATGGACAATGCATTGCTCACCATGTAAATGTAGGGGATGTCACTAGAGAAAGAAGCGAACATCGCTCTCGATCACGTAGTCTTCTCATGGATGGAAGAAGAAGAAGTGGTGTTTTCCAATGATGCATCCACATCTAAAACACTGCCAGTATAGTCTGATTACAACACTCAATCGAAGAGGAGATTCATGGGTGAACTAGTCATCCCGCAACTAGTCAGTCTACAACCTAAAAGTGATTTTGACTAGACGCCTAGTACCTTCGCAATGGTGTCACAATGTCTATCACAAAGGGAAATTGTTATAACAAGAGCTAAGGAGTAGAAACCTATGATCTCCCACTATCCAATGTGGTGGAACAATTGAAAAAATCATTTGGTAATGTCTCTCTATGGGATATCCTAGCCATCTCAGAACAGAAGACATTACTACAGAAGGCTCTCAAGGAGGATGTGAGCACAACGCCAATGAAGCAGTTGCTCAAAGAAAAGGTTGTTGGTCAATCACCTCCTACCAAAGTTCTCACAAATAGCAGAATGGAAGCCCTTACTGAGGTAAGAGATAAGCTAAAGCCTCAACCCTTCTTCTTAAAACTCTCATTATAGGGGAGAAATTATTACATAATTCCATGATCGACTCTGGTGCTAGCACCATAATCATGCCCAAGCAGATAGTTGAGGCCTTAGGATTTAGCTACAAACCTTTGAGAAAGGGGGTTATGCAACTTGATGGGAATAAAGTTGAAACTGTAGGCCTCATCAAAGGCCTCCCATTGAATCTATTCACTTGTTCTCCCTATGTTTGGTCTCTACCTATCCCAGGAGTTTACTTCAAAAATAGGTGGGTATCTTTCTCTAGACTGGTCACATTTGATCCTAAGGACCAAGCATGGAGCTAAAATGAAGATAGTATCTAAAGCCATGCATTCAGAATATGTGGTTGATGAAGCCATGATCAAATTTGAGGCCACTCATACCTCTATCACCAAGCAAGAAATGTATCGCGTTGAGCGACAGGAAGTTGAAGAAGTGACCAAAGATTGGATTGATCAAGAAGATGTTCTTTTGAGTGAACATATAGATATTGATCCTTTTAGAAACTACCATGCTACTAGGTTGGGAACCTATGTCATCTATGATGAAGATCAAGTGCTCCTGAAAGTTGTCAAAGAATCTGAGAGTAGTCAAGCCTCAGAACTATGGACGTTGCACTTTGACAGAGCAAGATGCAAGGTTGGCGCAGGAGTCAAGATATGTTTAATATCCCCACATAGTGAAAATACACGAAGGTCTTTCTACTTCTAGTTCACTTTCTCGAACAATGAAGTTGAATTCGAAGGACTGGTGCAAGGTTTAAGCCTTGAAAAGTGAATGGGCATTAAGCAATTAATGATGTTTGGAGATTCCAAACTAGTATTAAATTAAGTCCATGGAATTTCTGTGGCCAAGAATTTCTGCATGTGATCCTATAGACACCGAGTTCGGGACCTAATTGAGAGCTTTGAAGCATTCAACATTCAAACGATGCCCATAGAACAAAATATAGATGTGGATCACATGGTAGCAATCAGATCCTCGTTTGATCCCACCTCCAATCTCATTCATGACAAACACTATGTACGAGTGATAGTCCAACCAACCATTCTAGACAATGAACAAAGTTGGAAAGTGTTTGATAGTGATGAACACATTGCCTCATTCATCTAGTAGTCAGGAGAATTTTCCAACCAACTCCAGCTGAAGATCACTGAAGCTTATGAAGGAAAAATCATTCAGCTGAAATCCAACATGCTTCCAAAGGGATTGATCACTCTCAAAAATCTTTCAATTGTGACGATGCAATAAATGACAACAGGAAGTTTGTAGCAGATAAAGGTGACTATGTGGATCTTCAGGTCAGAGATGGAAGAAAGCACAAAGTCAAGAAAGATGTCCCGCATCATGATAAAGAAAGGCTTATCAACTTTTGCAAAAAATATGGAGTGGTGGCTTGGTCATATGATGACCTCAAGGGATATGATCCCAATATCATACAATATACAATAGAGCTAGCGGAAGGCGCAAAACTGGTCCACCAGAAATAAAGGCCATTCAATCCCAAGATTAAAGCACTAATGGTGCAAGAATTAACAAAGTTGATCTAGTCATGGATAGTCTTCTCAATTAAGCATAACCCATGGGTATCCAATTTGGTCCCAATTTGAAAGAAGAATGGAGATATATGTCTATGTGTAGACTTTCAGGACCTAAACAGAGCATCCCTGAAGGATCATTACCCACTACCTTCAATAGAGTAAATCCTACAAATGGTGGAAGGATCAAAGATTTTTTCTCTATTAGATGTCTTCTCTAGTTATAATCAGATCTAGGTCAAAGAGGAGGATCAACTTAAGACAATGTTCACTACCAAGTGGGGAACGTTCACATATGCTAAGATGTTGTTCGGCCTCTCAAATGTAGGAGCCACCTTCCAGCGGGCAATGAATATCACTTTTAGTGAACTAATTAATAAGATTATCCTAATCTATTTGGATGATTTGACAGTGTTCTCCAAGTCCAAGGATGATCATCTTGAGATGGTGTTAAAGAAATGCCGGGAGTTCAAGATATCCGTGAACCCAAAAAAATGTGTCTTCAGAGTACTGCAAGGAAAGCTATTGGGGAACGTAGTGTCTAAATATGGAATTTCAATTGATCCCGAGTGGGTGAAATAAATCAAAGAGCTTCCCCTTTTGATCAACGAGAAAGGAATCCAGTCGTTCTTGGGAAAGGAAAATTTTGTTAGCAAATTTATTTATGATTTTGCAAGAATAATTAGAGCAATCACCTTAATGCTGAAAAAGGATCAAACATTTAAATGTTAAAAAGAAGCCAAAGAAGCCTTTGATAATGTCAAGGATTCCATTTCCTCCTCTCTTGTTCTATTCAATCCAAACTTATCAAATGACTTCATAATGTATGTATTTAGTAACAAGTCAAGCATTGTTACTATCTTAACTTAGAAAGATGATGAGGGAAGGGGAGAACATCCAATAGCATTTCACTCCCAGACCTTGAAGGAATATGAGACAAACTAAAACTTTGTGGAGAGGCAAGCATTTTCAATAGTTAAGGGGCTCAAGAAGTTATAACACCTAATCTCTTGCAATAAGGTGATTGTCTATGTCATGCATTCTAGTATACGTGAATACATAATAGAAGGAGAAATCATCGAGAAAAGAGCCAATTGGATCACCAAGATCTTCGAATACGACATTGAGGTCAAGCCTACAAAGACCGTTCGGGGAAGAGAATTGTGCGAATATCTTGTGCATGATGAATAAATGGCCACCGAAGAAGAGTAATTAGAGCTAGTCCTAGCGAATGATTCAGATTCTGAAGGTTGTTGGCTGGCAGACAAAGTAAGGTTTATGCACATAGGAAAATATATGTCGATCCTTCCTTCTCAGAATAGGAGATTCTACCGACTGCAAAACAACAGATTCACGCTCATTGAAGGGATTGTCTTCAAAACAAATTTTAATGGTGTTCTATTGCAGTATGTTACCACAGAGCAAGCAAAAAGGATCCTTGACACTTACCATAGCAGTCTCGTGGGTGGGAATTTCTTTGCAAAGACCACCACCATCAAAATCATGTGTGTAGGGTACTTCTGGTCGATGCTATTCAATGATTCCTACTCCTTGGTAAAGGCTTGTAAGGAATGCCAGTTCTTCACAGGAAGAAGGAAGAATTTCGTAATGCCTCTTAATCTAATAGTGGTTGACGAGCCATTCGGGCAATGGGGCTTGGACTTCATCAGAATGATCAACCCAACCTCTAGTGCAGGTCATAAATGGATCTTGATGGCCACTGACTACTTCACAAGGTGGACCAAAGTCATGCCACTAAAGAATGCGATAGAGGCAGAGCTAGTGGACTTCCTAGAAGAACTGGTGACAAGATTCAGCCCTCCCAAAACCATCATCTCTGATAACACCAAAGGTTTCTTAGGCTCTATGGTAAGTCAATTCGCACTTATGCATGGCATATTCCTTAAAACATCATCAAAATACTACCCACAAGAGAATGACTTAGCCGAGTCGACAAACAAGAATCTGGTTTGACTCCTCAAAAGGATCGGGTTGGAATACCAAAGGGAATGGCATAAAAACCTCTAGGCAGTGCTTTGGGAAAATTGCATAACTCCTAAGCAAGTCCTCAAGACTTCATCGTATGAGCTAGTATATGGAAAAGAGGTGCTATTACCTATCTCTATGGAGATTACAGTATTGCAATTGCTAAAGTCTCTTGAGGTGGAATAAAATGATGCAATGGAGGTGCGCTTAGCCGAGTTGCTACAAGTACAAGAGAAAAGGGAAAAGTGCCTAATAGCCATGACTAACTACCAACAGGTGGTTAAAAGGTGGTTTGAAAAGAAAGTGCTCGAACAAGGTCTAAAATGCAGAGACTTAGTGCTAAAGTATAATGAAAAGGTTGTGAAGCTGGGTTAGCACAGGAAGTTTAACAACCTTTGGGAAGGCTCATTACGAATAATTCAATGCAAAGAACATAATACATATGAGTTAGAAACCATGGAAAAAGAAGCACTGGGAATTCCAGTCAATGGAATTCACCTTAAATTATTTAATTAAAGCTTCCATATCCTGCCAATGTAAATATGTGTATAGTGCTTTTTCCTTCTTTCCTTTTTATTTTTGTTAGCTGGTTTATTCTATGGTTCGAGGCAGAAAAGAACATGTAACCCATTATTGCAAAGAGTAAGAAAATAAACTCACAACTCACATAACAGAAAATAAAATACCCACATTTAAGATTGAACTCATACATATATGTTGAAAAGAAAAAAGATGACCCATAAAGTAGATAAAACAAGAGTATTATATAAATCTAAATTTTCATTATATATATGCTTACGTATTTACATCATCAAAATGGCTCAAGGGCTACACTTCTAAAATTATATAGTTCTATTTTTCTTCTTTCATATATTCTACAGAAAATCCTTTTTTAGGCATGTATACAAAAAATGAACTAATTGCTATGAGTTTTTTTTTTTAAAAGAAAAAAGAGAAACACAGAGGTCTTCAGTCCACAACATGGGCAGTAGCAATAGATGCATGAACTGTAGCATCCACAATATCTTCATCCATAGGGGTGTCATCACCAGCAACGAATAGAAGTGATGGGAACACTAGGTTCCTAAAGTTCATGTACCAGTCGATATCGTAGAACGACACCAAATTGTAGATGCAGAAAAGGAGGTGACATGCAAAAGTGACCCTCTCATGGTGCTCATCCTGCAACTGGAGGAAAAAGCCACTAAGAAATGGAAGCCATGGTACAACCACATCCTCTTCAATTAACCTTTTAAGGTCGAGCATGGTTGGTATGCCTCCAGCATATGTAGCATTTTCCACTACATCCCCGAGGCCATTTAGGTACTTCTTTGGAAAAATTTCCTTGACCAGATGCAAAATCAATAGCTTGGGAACTCCAATATCTAGAATGGAGGCAACAAAATGCGAGCACATGTCAGTGTTAACTTGATATTTTTCCTCGTATTTGAGACAGTCCCATCCTAGAACCCATTTCATGGCTGTGATAGCCAGTGAGTACTTGTTCTTCATCATCCTTTTCAAACACCTAGTTGAAATCTTGCCTAAATTTTTTTTTTGATACTTATGACAGACTAGCCTAATTGGGGTATTCATGTTGGTAGACACTCTGTAACTACCATAAAACTACTTTTTCAAGCTTCCTAGCTCTAGCCTATGGAAACAGTATGCAACTACTAATGCTAAATTGCTAAGCCAATTACTTTTTACTGACTTTTCTCAAATCACTAAGCGCAATTTTGCTACTGCTTAGGTGCCTATTTATAGAAAAATCAAGGAAATGCATGGTGGTTTGCTTACCATAAACATGATGTTAATCGAGTACCAACTTGAAAGTTGTGCTAGAGCTTGCTTGAATTTCCCACCTAGTTGCATCTGTTGAGTACGACTTGTTGTGTGCAAAACTAATAAGGCGTAATTAATTAGCCTAAGCTAGTGGCAACAATCAGCGGTGTTACGCACGGAAAAATACTGAGGTGTCATTCTCTAGGTGTTTTGCTTATTCCAAGGTAGAGCTCATATCTTTTCAAACATTGATCACATCTTTGGGTTAATCCTTCCTTTTGGGATATTAATTTCCAATGCATACAAATTCTTAAGCTACTAGCAAAGCATCAGCTCAAGTTCCAAGAAAATCACATTGTACAATACAATTGCTAATTGTAATTATGAAATCTTATTATTTCAAAATGGCAAGTGATTCATTCCGCACAAGCCAAAAGGTTGGCGGTACATGTCAAATTAAATGCAAAAAAGGTAACTCCTGTCTACCACCTTGAAAAAAGATAGCTAAGTATTGCATGTAAAAGGTTTAAGCACTTAAAAGGTTTTTGTCAAATATGCTACTTAGAGCGAAATAAATTTCTAGTGTATAACCGAAGCCGAGTTAAAATTGCAAAGAGGTTCAAGCTAAAGTAGAAACTTCTCACAAATCAAAAATGGTAGAAAGTTCAAGCCAAGAATCATAGGGAGAGGTAACAAAAAACTTATTTAAAGCTATGTGAGGAGCACCAGCTGTCAATTTTTTTGAAAACATTTCTTATGCCACGCTTGGTATTCCAGACAAGCCAAAATGGGAAAACACATAGAAACTGGAGAAGCCCAAAAGCTATAGAGACTAGACCCTAATCTAGGAGGACTAGGATAATATTCATGATCCCATTCTTGCAAAGAACCCTAAAGGATTGAGGGAAGTGGCCTACGAAAGAATGAATGTATCCAAAAAGATAATGTCAACAGTAGAGAAAGTATGGTTCATCGGGCTTCCACAATATATGGTCGCATATGTGTATTATTTCCCAGAATTAGTCAATACAACCATCAAACATTTCAACCCAAGCACCAACACTATCGAGGGTTGGACTCTGTTAGTTGATATTATCCTGGGAGCTATCTGGAACATGCTGTGTATTCCTGATCATACACAAAGAAAGATGAAAATAGAGGCATTCACTCCTACAAAAGGGGAAAATATATGGAACAAAAGGGATAAGGCTTTGGAATTTCGTAATAAAGAAACCCAAAGGATTGAAGCAGATCAGTAGAAGCCAACAAGGATCCTGACAAAGCATAGTGCTTTCAACATAGACTTGCAAGGTGCCTTTTCAATGATGGCATTTGTTTGCATTCTTGACATCAACAAAGAGGTGGGCACGTTTCAATTAGGCCCGAATTTCCAATTTCATAGGAAATAATATTACTTCTGGTATGATTTTGCATAATACCTCTCAAAGGAGATGATAGGGAAAATTAACAATAACCAAGTTGAACGCAAATTCAGGTTTCCTTCCTATCTTGCCCATATGTTTTTACATCAGAACCTTGATTTCTTTGATAAACATGTGAAGCTGTCTATTTTTTATGAAAGAAACAAAAGAAATTTGGTGTCTATCTGGACTCGTCTCCTCTCTTCGACTTTCGACTATTATGCATTGTTTGGATTATTTCTTGACTTCAATTTTGCAAGATTTGCAAGGAGATTATGGTATTAATCTGCTCACTTTGACGCAAATAGAGTATATGTAGAACTTCATTCCCATATGTGATTGGTTTTTTGAAGTAGATTTTACATTCATTTGGATGTGAAGCTTCACCGGGGAACCATTCTACCTCCTGACATGCGTAACAAATCAAGTGCTATCCCTTGAATTATTCAGGTAGGTTTGCATTATTGATGCTACCTTCTTCACAAGAAAATCAAAGAGGAAGAGCTTGTTCATCTATCCAATAAGCTTCAAGAAAGTGATTGTGAAAAAGAAAAAGGGAGCACACTCATTGTTGTAGGATAAGTTGGCTCAACTAGGGTTGGTAATGATTTTGCGATAAATGGAATTACAACCCTTTCAATGATCTACCATATGAGCATATCAATGTAACTCATAGTTCTCGGCCTTACTGGGAAAAGAGGCACAACTTGCTAGAGGATGAAGATGAATTGTTGGTTGACTTGATCCATATTCCTACAAAAGACGGACTGTGATGGAATAAGTTTTATTTCATTATGGCAGATTATGATGAGAATTGCAAGATGGGAATAGCCCTATTCAATAGGTTGAGAAAAGAAGAAGAATGGAGTGTTGAAAGGATCAGAGCCTTCTAGGTGTATCGCCAAGAGACAAAAAAAGGGGATGTCCCTTATAATAGCGTGTCGGATGATGAATAGTTTGACAAGCTATGGGATGATGAGCATATTTCCTCGAACACAAGCGCTAGTGGAGGAAATGACTCTGATGAAGAAGAACAACAAGTAGAGGAGGAAGCCGAGACATCGACATCCCCCACTCAACAAAGGAAAAGGTCCACAAGGTAGCCTACCTATGTCACTTCAAATGTGTGACTGAATATATCAAGAGCCTTGCGGAAACTCACCTGTGCTTCAAAAGCAACAAGAGGGTCCCAACAATAATAGCCAAAGACTGTAGAGATGAGACTCCCTACCCCCTAAATGACAGTGCACGAAATCTATTATGGGAGAAGGTTCACAAGAAGCCACTACAAGCCAAGTGCTCACACCGAGCCAAGAGTTTGAAGTAAGTGAGGATCCAGTAATAGGCAGAGCACTACCACCATCCAGTCAACAAGTAATGTTCGCTCCTTATTTTCTTACTTCTTAATCTTTAGTATCCTCTGTTGTTTCTACGGTGCCCCTTACTGCAAGTGTTGGCCATACCTTCTCTACCTCTACCACAATGTTTGTCGGAGGTTTCTCCCAATTCTCCTAGATAGGGCCATCTATCTTAATGCCTCTGCAAACCCTAACACCAGCGGCCATTGCCCAATCTCTCCTCACCTCTCTTTCTGAAGGCTCAAATGCCATTGGTACCCCTATTGCTACTACTACCTCAGGTCTAACCCAGTATTCTAGGAAAATAGACTCTACAATGACTACCGCGTCACTGTAGCAACCAATGAGCCCTTTCATTAGTTCACAAACCAAACTTTGGAAAGTCCCCTATTTCTCCCAGCAGACTATTAATCTCCAAAAGAGAAAAATGTAGGGGCCTGCTACACTTACATTCCATTTTCCCCTACCTCCCGGTGCACCCTTTGTAGGAAGGCTAGTTCAGTTTCCATCTGAATTCATAGCCAAAGGAGATGCCATAAAACAAGCACTGGCTCTCAGAATGAAAAAGAAATAGGCTAAGGAGGACCAAAAGGATGTAGAGCCAAAGGTATATACTATGTACAATGAGGTGCATCAAACACTAAATTTTTCCACCATGTACCCAAACACCACCAAACCACAAGGGGAAATGTTACCAAATGATTACAACATGTATGTTATGGGACTCAATCTAAGAGCAACTCGACCGCAGGACAAGGTAGAACTCATAGAAGAAACACAACAGGTGGTGACGACTAACTTCCTACACTCTGGCCATTAGTTAAAGAAAAAAGAGGAGCAGTTGAAGCTTGTGAAGGAAAGGGTTAGTTTCCTTGAGATGAGGGAGAAATCGTTGGAAGCAGAAGTTGTGTGCTTATCACAAAAAGCGTGGGAAAAAGAATCAAAGTGGAACAAACTCCAAGAAGAACTCAAAAGCTCTCAATTCATTGATCCCACCTTGATCAATGAGTTGTGGACGAGGAACAAGAAATATCATAGCCAATTGGCCTTGGCGGAACAAAATCTACAACAAAAAGATCAAGAGCTAGCATCACAGCACGCTCAACATGAGAAAAAATTAGAAAAGAATAAAATGGACTTTGAGGGACAAAAGGACCAATTAGAAAAAGAGATCCAAGAGACAAAGTCTTCTCTTGACACAAAGTTGGAAAACCATGCCTGGGCCGAGGAAAATTGGTTTAAGGAGCTAAGTAACACCGAGGAGCAACTTGCATCTGCAAAAATGAGAATTGTGAAATTAACAGAGGATGTCGGCTCGAAGGATGTAGAGATTTCCCTTCTAAAGAGCACTCCCCAGGCCCTTGTTGCGTAGTCAGACCTCATCCCAGTAGTTCAATAGCTATACATTTCATACTAGGAAAAGGTTAAGGCCTTCTGCCTAACATTGCAACCAATGCTCTGGTTCATCTCAAAGGCAACAAAGTTGAGCTAGGAGGTTCACGAAACAATTGGAAAATTCCCAAGGTTCATCATAGAAAGGGTTCTTGAGGAAAATATTTTACTAAGCAAGCTATACATAGTCTCTGATGAAAACCTGGCAAAGGCAGGGATCAAGGATTGGGATGTTGCTGCCCATATGGCAAACAAATTCATCCATTACCACTCAACCATCATGTGTACTAACGCTTGTGTAACTACCTTGAACCAGACTATGGATGGCATGTAGGAAAATTTCTCCCAGCTAATTGAGATGGGTCTACCATCCCCATTTCTTGAAGATGGGTCGATCACCATACCTGAGAAAATTACAACAAAGATTGAAGAAAAGGAGTAGGACCAACCACTTTCTAGAACTTTAGCCAGCCTCCTATTGTAGCAAACATTGAAGGAGTCATCTATTTGGTTGCACGACCACTTTTCCATTGTGAGTCAGGTGTCGGTTTACCTAAGGTGTTGCCTTATAAAGAAATTATTTACCTGGGTGGAGTGCAGGAGAATTTGTGCAATGTATTGAGACCATCTGAAGATGACTGGCTACCCCTGCAGGTGGCCCTTTCCAAGCTCTTATTTTTTCACCCAATGGATGGTGCTCTGGTCTATGGATCAAAGAAAATTTTGGGTTCCCCATTCCTCAAGCGAAACACCCCTAGTAGTTGCCAAAAGCTGTGAATATGAAACTCATCAAGCTCCCTTTGGGTTTTGGTTTTTTCTAAGTACCGACCCATGCCTTCAATAAACATCATTAACCCTTTTTGATAAATGAACATCGACCTCTGCCACGTGTCCACTCAGTGCTTTCAGAAGAATCTCTTCCTTTCATTTTTCAAATGGCCCCCGCCATGCTTCTATGTGTCATCGTCATGCATGGTTAAAGGCTACTTCCTCTAACTTTTGAATCAGACCCTGATTGTGTCACATTGCCTTCATCCGCATATGCTTTGCCAGACCCCAAAGTTGACACCAATGAAAAAAGAACGCTCCATGTGTCTTCCTAGTGCAAGCCTTCAATGATGAGAAGGAGGAATGAACCATGGGCTACGATATGGTGCCACACGTCTCCTCGGTGAATTCTTCTTCAACACAAGAGATGCAGCGAATTATGGGCTGCGATATGTTTCCACGTTTCTAACTACCTAAATTGGGTGGTGACACTTGTTTGCATAGGGCTACACCAAGAACATTGCCATCATTCATGGGGGATGCACCTAGATGGGGAGTGACTACATGCTATGGATAGAATCTTTTTCTATCACAACAGCCAAGGGGAATCATAGCTACTACATCATTGCTCAAGATTCTGAATATTTTTAGTTATTACTCGCCAGGTGGTGGGAATGCTAGCTATATATACTACTCTTTGCTTCTGAAGAGGGGTTCAGGGTTAGAGGTTAAAAATTTCTATGAGTTCCGAGAGTTAAAGAATTACAAAATTTTAGAGACACCGGGCCTTTTTATCATTATTAGATTATTGCAAAAAGACTCACAGACTGTGCCATTGTTCATCCTTTCTATTTTTCTCAAGCTATTTGATTAACTTTATATTGTGCCATTATTGTTTGAATGGTTCATTTCTAGAACTTCTATAATTTGAATGCAAATTTTATGGTTTAAATCATGTCTTTGACTCCTGTTTTCAGTGAATGGGTGTGAAAATTATTTTGTCATTTAATGTGTTGTTCATGCTTCAATCTTTATTTTCTATCATTCTAAGACATAGTAAATTTTTGAACGGGCCCTTAGATCATATCCGAAATATAGGTTTATCATGCCTTTTATCTAAATTCTAGTGCATCGCCTTAGTTAGATCCTTTATTTTTATATTTGTTTCATTTTCCCATTCCAAAAAACCAATTACAGAAGAATTTGGCTTCTTTAAAAACCTAGAGGTCACTCAGTTTAGCACAATACATCCCCCATAAACTGAGTTTCCCACAAAGGGTTGTTACCTTGCCAATTTTTGGCATCAACAGGGACAATAGCAACTATCAAACTAGGTGAAGTACCAAGTTCATCATTTTGTATAGGAAATGTCTCAATTAAGCTCATAGACAAGGAAAACAATGTATTTAACTCATTATGCACCTGTTCGTCAATTTTAGTTGTTCCCTCATCATCATCCAAGTTAATCACAACAGGAGGATGAATGAGCATACCCGATGAAGAGTGCAACTCTTCTTGTGATTGTTGTATTGGATCACTTTATGGTAGGTGTGGAGGAGGATGGTCATGTAGTGCTTCTATCAAGTTCAAATTTTTAATTTCATTAGTAGGTTCATGTAACTGGCGAGCAAGTGCATTACGTCTATGTCTATGCTCTCGAGCACCTCTGTTTCTTTTGGTTTTATTTTGAAGTTGTGTTTGTGTAAGAGTGGGTTGATCAACCATAGGTTTATTTTCTTCCTAAATGGGAGGAACGGAAGGAACCATAAGAGGTTGGTCATCCACTTTCTCTTTTGCTTTATAAACTTGTTTTATTCAAGGCAACATGACATAATTGCTACCATTGTCTCTTTGTCTTTTAGAAGATGTAGGTGAAGTTTGTGTAGTTGGTTGATCTTGGTTATGTGGTTCTTGTTTGGCTTGAAGCATGGTTTCATTTATGATAGGAGTTTCAGAAGTAGGTGGGGACATGTTTCAAAGAGACAATTCTACTATTTTCTTGGTTTTGAATTTTTAGTAAGCTATGAAAAAGAAGTCTTGTCGTGGTGTTATATGTTGCATGGGCTCAGGCCAAAAGGCTTATAAGGAAAATTTTCCTTTGAAAGACAAGGGGTTAAATCCACTATGGTGGATAGTAAATATTTCACTGTCAAATGGAAACTTTAAGCATTTGTGAACAACTAAAGGGACAACTTTCATTAAGTGAAGCCATGGATGGCCTAGCCTCAAACGAAATTGGTCTGACTATGGGATGATGGAGAATGTGAAATCTAATGTTTTTGGTCCTATTTGTAATGGAAGGACAATTTATCCTATCGTAGGGCAAGCAAAACCATTGTGTGTCTTGATCCATGCTTTCAATTTATCATAGTCATCTTGATAAAGTTCATGTAATACTAAAAATTTCTTAGTAATCACGTTCTCTCCACATGTGGGATCTATTAATATCCCATTAGTGGGCTTATCATAGATATAGATAACTATGTAAAGAGGTCCATCGAGTAGATTTTTAATTATGTCCTTAGAGGATAAAGCAATATCAAGAGAACTCTTAGGTTGGCCCTTACGAGGGATAACGTCTATCACACCTACCATTTCATCCATAGGATTAATATGGGTAATATGTGGGATAGGATCATGTTGTTCATCATATGTATCAACATTCATCACATCATTCTTCATAGTTGCACTAGATTTGAAAAATGAAATATTATGTTTGGTCATTGGATCAGTGAAGATTTGTAGGTTCTAATTTGGAGGGGCAATAGACTTATTACCTTGATCATTGACACCTGCAATGGATAGAGGACCAGAATCAATGAGGTCTTCCACAAGATGTTTAAGATGCTTGCAATGATCTGTATCATGTCCATTTTGGCGATGATAGTGGAAATAAGCATTTGGTTTAAAGCTTGGTGGTAAAGGCTTAGTAGGATCGGATGTTTTGACAATGGGCAAGGTAATCATTTGTTGTTGTAAAAGTTGGGACATTGTGTTATAAAGGGTGTTAGGTAAAGATGTGAATTGTCTTTTAGGATCTCCATAACTAAAGGGTACCGTGGTTTTAATAGAATCTATTTGGTTGTTGATAGTTTGAGTTGTTTTTTTATGGGGGTTGAATTGCAAGAACCCTTTATTTTGTTTTCTAAGAGTTTGGGAACATTTTTGGTGTGTAGGCTCAAATTTCTCAATGCGGCTTGAAGTGGACCTTCTATCTTGACTACTAACCAAATTTTGATAATCACAAAGGGTAGTACACAAGTGCATAAAGGAGGGGAATTTCATCATGGTCAACTTGTATTGAATCTTACTTTGCAAGTTTTCTATGAACATATTTTGAAGATGTGGGTTAGAGACCTTGACATCAATTTGGGAATAAAGTGATCTATAGTATAAGATAAAATCAGTTATCTTCTCTTCCTCATGTTGCTTGCATCTCATCAAATTATCCAAGGTTTTCTTAGGAGCCATATGTACTTGGAAATGGTTTAAAAATGCATCAACAATTTCATTAAATAAATGAATTGAATTATTTGGTAAAGATGAGAACCATTCCAAGGCCGTGTCTTTTAAGGACCTGGGAAAGAGTTTTTCCAACAGTTTATCATCAAGGAAAAAGTCACAGCATAAAGTGATATAAGCATTGACACGGTTAGAAGTGTCTCCCTTCCCCACATACTTCTCAAATCTAGGCACCTTTACACCTTGTGGCATCGATGTTCACAATATCTCTAAGGAAAATGGGTTGCTTTTAACATAATATGTAGGTGGGCCATTCCAATTTTGATTGATGGTAGAGATTTTGTTTTGCATGGAAGAAACGGTTTTGAAAAGTTGTGTTATGAGCGGATCAGTATATGTGGTATGATGTGGAAGGGAAAGTGGTGATGGAGTGAGTGTATGTAGTATTAGGGCAAGTGAATGGAACACTTATATGTGGTAGGATGGTAGAAGGTAGAACATGTAATGCCACATAGGAACTAAGGATGCTAGTAGGAATACCCAAGGAAGGAATCACATTACTAACTTGATACATTGTTGTTGTGGTTTGAGGAGTGGTATAGGTAGGTATTGAGGCTATTGTTGAGGGAGGAGGAATTTGAATTCCTCCTTGGTTGGCCACATTGATTGTTGGAATAGGAGCACTAGATGTTGAAGGAAGATATTTTCCAAAGATCTAAACTATTTTTTTCACAAGATCAAGGCCTTCATCACTTTCAAGCATGCGGTGAATGTTTTCTATGGTAGGAATTACAATAGCGAATTTTTTTTCAAGGCTTACTTGGTGTTGCAAGTGTACTAAGTCCTCATGAATTTGAATTATCTTTTCTTGTGGGATATCATCAGGCCTATGGTCAACATACATGCTACCTGAAAGCAAAGAATTGTTGAGGGTATTATCCATGCCTAGTGAACTATTATCAGTAATAGGATTGGTAGCTCTAGATAACCCAAGATCTACATTGAGTGTGTTATCATAGGATGCCATAAGTTTCAAACTTCTTCTCACTACGGTATTAGCAATATGGCACCAAACACTCATGCAAAGGCTACTAAATGCAAGGTGAATGCAAATGCAATGTAAACTAAGAAAAATGAAATGCTTATAACTAAAATTCTAGAAAGTAAAACAGAAGTGCAAAAACAACAAGCAAAAACTCAAAAAATTAACTACAAATGACAGAAAATGTAGTGCAGAATATGCAACTGGACTAATTCGCCTAGGGTGGTGAATGAGTTCAGGGAGTGATTTTTTTGAAACTTTTCATAACATTTAAAATGAATTTTGTGCTTTTTATGTTTTCTGATGTAGATATGATATGAAAATGTAGAACTCTAATGAAATCAAGAGCAATAATGTAAGCTAAATGATCTTCTTACTAATGCAATTTTGAAAACCCTAGAATACAAATTAAATAATGCAAAAACCTAATGCAATGTTAATGCAAGCTATTCCTAGGATCACTAGTAGAATTTGGGAAATAAATGACTACGTGACTAAAACTTTTAGTCACATGACTAAAAATTTTAGTCATGTGACTAACACTAGTAGTGTTTGAAGAATAAATGACTAATTTGGTCATTTATAAGTGACTAATTTGGTCATCGGGTAAAATTACAACTAAATGACTAATATTAGACAAATAAAAATGACTAAATAAATGACTATTACTCCTCTATTCATTTTTCTTTCGAATTTGATCATAATCCATAGAGCTTAAGCCCCCCTTGTGGGACCCCTACCGAAGTGGGCCATTTGTCCACCTAGATTGCTTGGTGCACCAAAAATACCTATTGCATGGAAGGCATTGCCTCTCGGTGCAGTCTTAAGTCCTTCACATATTTTATAATTTTTTTTTTAACATTTCACTACTTAATGGTAATCATTCGTACATCCATGTGTCACTACTATATAAAGGGAGGATTTAAAATATTAATTTAAGAAAAATATTAATTTTGTCTTAAATATATTTATGCCAAAGGCGTATCCTATTGAATCTCAACCATTCATCATTTTTCGCAATTTTTTTTTACTGTTTTCTGCCTTTTTTTGCTGCTTTCCCCGTCGCTCCTCCAAATTCTTCCTCGTTGGTATTGACCATTCACTTCTCCAATTTGGTGAGATATAGCCTAAAAATAAGGTTTCAACGAGGGTTTTCGAGTATATTTATCAAAATAAAACTTTATGTCATCCCCTCAGTAAACGCCTCCACATCATAACGATTAGGGTTCGCTTTTGTTTTTTTTAATTTATTTATTCCTATCCATCACCATGAATACTCTCTCCACCATAATTTGAAGGGAATGTTATAGGTATGGTCCTTTTAGATTGATTCCTCTTAAATGGAAAGAGACTGGAATGAGTTGTCATTATTAATATTTATCACATAATCCTAGCCTAACTCTGTGAATGAAAATAAGTATTTTGTCATAAATATATATGGATTAAAGTTTAATTGGTATAAGTGAGTTATATTATTTGATTATACTATTTATTGAGTTTTAAATTTTCCATGGCTATAATGAACAAGCGGTAAGGTTTGGTTCCTTTTTTAGATAACAATTTTTGCAAAATAAATATCTTTTAATATTTTAACTTTTGTAAAATAAAAACAATTATTTTTAAAAAAATTAACTTATATTTAATATATAATCAATTTTCTTAACTAAAGAAAGTTTTTATTTATGCTATTTTAAATATATTAGTAGATATAAGTTAAATATATTAATTACACTTAATATTTACACCGAAGGCATGTCCCTCATTGAGCTTTCCAAGATCATTTTTGCAGTGGATGGTTGGAAACCACGGAGGCTCTCAGCAAGGTTCTTCATCTGTGCACAACCATTGATCCTTTGACTGGCAACACACTCATTTTTTGTTGATTTACTCAGGTCGTCAGGATTACTGTTGCTCCCTATTTGGTTGTGGCTCTTTAATGCACATGACAACGCATGCTTTGAAGACTCAGCTAGGTTACCGTCATAACTGTCGCTCAAGAAGGTGGGAAGAAGAAAATTTGTGCAAAATATCTGATTGGAGTAATGAATGTCCTTGACAGCATGACAGAATGAGGTAAGTTGTTTACTCCTTTATTAGATGCCCCAAACCCTAAATTGATATTCATATTTACATTTCGGTTTACATTTCAGGTAAAATATTTTGTCAAGAGATATTTGTGCAGAATCCTGAGGTAAGTCACATTTCATTTGTGGTTAATGGTTTCCACTCCATTTTTTACTCCTCCTTTCACCACTCATGCTTCCCGCCCCTTAACTGTGAATAGATTGAAGCAACAAGCAACAACAGTAGACGACTTCGGGTTCTTTGAAAATTTCCTGTGACCACAGTTGGCACATAATCTATAGGTAAGCCCATTTCCTTCAAATTTTTGAGGGTTTTCAAAGACAAATTGACAAAGTAATCTAAACAGCCTTCAAGACCTATAGTTTTCCCTCTTTACTGAAACTGTTTCTGAGTTAGAGTATCAGCTGAATTTAGTAACAAATGCATTAATATATATATATATATATATATATATATATATATATATATATATATATATATATATATATATATATATATATATATATATATATATATATATATATATTTCAAAATATTTTGTTTCAAAATGAGAATAGTCTCACTATCATGGAATTTTATTTTCTCCCAAATATGGTGGAAGAACTCCATAATCTTTTTATGTGCCAAATTACTGTTGAAGCAAAACCACATTTTCTAGCCTAGAATACATGACGTAACTTACTGCTTCTCACATAATATTAATTTCAGTGATAATGGAAAATGAGGGATTCATGGGATTTACCTATTATTCAGTGTAAGATTTTCCTCTGAGATGGGCACTGGGATAGGGAGTGTTTGAATTCTCAGTAGCCATTGATTCCGAGGTAGGGCTAGTAGCATCATTTTTAGGTAGGTCTGCAAGCATTTTCGCATACTTACAAAATAGAAAAATGGCACCCGTCTTACAAAAATTAAACAAATTACCTGATACTAATGTTGGAACCATATTAAATGCATCCGGCCAGTAGAGCATATTTGTGTTATAACCATTCTATGCAATTTTATTCTATTGTTCCTTACATATGCAACTTTGTAGTGTTCTCAATTTACAACGCATTAGACACAGATGTCAGTCACTTTGCTACATTGGCCAAGAAAAATAGACCATTGTTACATTCTTTGACTCAAGTTTTGGGGGTGCTACTTCGTGATAGAAATCTGGAATGGGATTTTCCTTAAATGAGAGCCTTCTCATCTTCTTCAATTGCTCTTCCTGTTGTTCCTGTAATTTTCTGTGAAAACACATTAGCATTCTAGAAGAATGCATTGAAAGAAATTTGGCCAAGCAGTAATGTCTACAACCTTAAATTAAGTAAATGCTTGCAAATGCCAATAACAGTGTAGGTGAAAGCTTCTTTTTCATGAAATGATGACAAGTATGAAAGACAACTATTCGTACCATTACCAGGAAGGCCATGATGCTTAGTTCCATTTTTAGCAGTAAATTCTTACTCTTTCCACTTCTCAGCTCATTCTGCTTTCAGAGGATTCAGTTGTTGAAGGCCTAAAAACATACAAATAAACTTGTTAAAAAGAATAGATGTGTAACAAAGACTAAATAAATATTAGCAGGCAAATGATTCCTAAAAATTTTCTATTACATACTAATACATTGTGCCGTTCAAAAGTTTGGGTTAATTTTTGTTGCCCCCTGAAACCCTTAAAATTATATAAAAATAAAACAAAATTGAATTCAAATTAATTATTGTTAATAAAAACATGCCATTTATTTATTGAAAAGAATTCAATGAAGGACTGTCCTCCACAAAGCCTATGCATTGTATTATCTCAAAAATCACCAAAAAGGTAGCCCAATTCCACCTTGGTTTCTATAACTCCACTTGATCCATAGTAGCAGAGATTGAAACTCTAGTTTGTGTCTTGTTTGGAGATGTTGTGTTGTTGTGGGAGTTGGGTGAGTGCAAACCTTTTGCAACTGTGCTAGGGACAACAAGGCATACCCATGCCATTTTAATGAACACCTTCACTAAAGGTACTCAAGTAGTTGGATAATGTAAGGTCTAGATTCATTTCGAGTGCACATACAACATCTTGTACATCATTTATTTGAGCCTCTAAAGGGATTTTATATAAAATAACACTCTTTGAAAAATTGCAGTTAGGCTCTGTAAATTTTCTTTTCATAAATGTTTGTGAGATTTTGAACGCTCATTACAATTTCCTGGGAACTAGGCTAAATGAAAATTCAGAATATAGAAGAAAATAAAATAAAATGATGAAGATATTCAACTTATTCCACCACATGGGCCCCTATGCCATGGTGACTTGTCTGTAACTTTTACACTATCCTCTTCATTCAGTTCTAATTTAAAAAAATTCAAAAATATCTTTAGCTTAATACTAGGTGATTTATTTATTATTTTTTAAACCTTGAAGTTTAACTAGATATAAGAATCAAACACTTCAAGTTTGGTTTTTCTATCAGTTGCTGCCTGTTGTGTGCAAATAGATAAATTGCAAGTTTCTACTGTTACCATATAATCTTATAGATGCATGGTCATGGACAATTGAAAAGTGGAAGAAAACCCTAGTTATCAACGAACTGTTGAACAATGCACACTGATCTTGAAGCTTTACAATTTGCTACTTACCAAGGCTTGCAAGTTTGGAGCAGAATTTGCATAAGACAGAACTATCTTTTGCTTTAAATTTGGGTACCCCTCTAGGAATATTGCATTAAAGTCCTTAACCTGTCACACCATACACATTCTGCTTACTACACACAATCTCCCTGAAGACTAATCTACATATCTTAAATTATTGTAGACCAGTAATCTCAAGAGCGTGCTTTCACAAGGCAAAAAAGTACACTCAATCACCTGCTGACAATTTGTATTTACTACAAGCGTGTGAGGTCCCTATAAACTGTTTGACCCCATGAAAGAGTGATACAACATCTCATTGAATATGATTATTGCACTGTACACAGGCTGCAATGGCTTAATCTAATAGCAGCCCATAATGTTCATTTTTAATTATGTGCAGTGATTTTTAGTATAGGGTAGTTGCTAACCGTAGTGCATAGCGGTGAAACTAAAAGCTTTGGAAGAGAGTATGGATATCTATCAAAAGATAATGGAATGGGGATTTTTTGTCAGATATTATAGTTGGAAATTCCCTGGTTGACATGCACACAAAAGTGGAAGCATAGAGAAGGTAGAAAAATGTCATCAATAATTTCATATTTGTATTTTAATTCTTGAAATACTATACTAGAATTTTGAGAGAGTATTCTCTCTTCTCTGCTATTGTATACCTCTTCATCAAGCAACATCAATGTATACATTGGTGCTAACCCCAGTTGCATTTTCAGGACCTCTTTTCCTTTGATAGGCAAGTATATCTCCTTTATCATCAACTCCCCAAAAAATGGACACTCCCCAACCACATCATCATCAAGCTCTCTTTGATGTCATGAGATTATTTCCCCTCACCTTGCTGTTTATGATAGTCTATATCATGCATTGTATTATGGTTTGGTCATTACACCTCATGACTACACATCTCAGCTTTTGACTGTCCGTAATAGTGCATATTATCCTTATATATTCAAGTCTCTAAAACCCTTTAAGAACCTTGCTAACTATCACCATCACCCTTGACTGTCAAACTTTCCCTTGACTGGGTGTCTTCTGAGTTGGTTCAAAAAATGAAATTAGCATATTTGCTAGAAAATGAAATTTGAATAGTAGTTCATATTCTTTCTCCTCTACATCTCCAGTAATGGAGAAATTGAAATGGAGATGAGTTGTGGGACCATCGGACTAGATGGTAATTAAGTAGGAGCTCATTCCTCTTCTCCTCCTTCATAAGTAATTGAATCACCAAGATTCTATGAGGGTGAAGTGAGACCTAGCTAAAGATATCCCAATTTTATTTTCTGAAAGAAGAAATTTAATTAATGAAAACTAATATACAACAAAAAATGCATCAGAAAAATAATATAACTGTTGTTATAAACCAACAAGTTATTAATCAGCTAAATACCTGTCCATGAACCATGAGTTTGTTGCAGCAAATTCTTGCGAGAAGACAACATATAGCAACCAACAAAGAGCAGTAATCATCTATAGAATCATGATGGAAGAACCCAACATGGCATTGTCATATAAAACAACAATTATTTTGCAAATTGTTGCTAAAAACCAATCGGTTCTGCTACACATAAGAGTGTCCATTTTCTCGACATCAAATAGTAGAAACATGGCAGATAAGGAGATCTTCCTCACCAAAAGTTGTCCCTGTGTAAGGGTCCACAAAAAATATCACAAAGAGTATAATAGACCATCTTCCTGTGTCTGCTCCAATACGATTGATGGAAGTGCAAAACTGTTGTCTCATATCAATGTCCTTGCATTCAACAAATTCACCGCCAACCATTTACCATCAGAAAATTCATCAATAACAATTTTCCATGGGGTGAATTTGTCATGGTCATGAATTTTCCCACGGTGCTTTCACTAGAATGTTGTACACAATTGTCATTATGAGTAAAATAAATATCGAAATGAGAATAGAGCTAGCATATTTAAAATAGCTTGTAAAACATGCAATTTGTTCAGCATATTTATGGCTAACTATGTACTTTGTTTACTCTCTACGCAGCCTTGTTATCTTTCAATTTGTGCATTTTTATTTGTTTAACTGGCATCTTGTTGCATATGCAGCCTGCTACCTATGCTCTTCCCTTCTTGGCTACCTCACAATAAAAAGTGACCATCCACTCCCCTTTCTTTTTGTTGTGAGTTCACTAGACCACATCTCTATGAGGCATCTTGTCAAGCACCAGGGCAGTTGCAACTACATCATCTATCAAAATTCCTCTATGCTTTGATGGATGTCCATACCCTGTTCCAAAGCCCCCATTTTTGCACACGCAGAGAGAATTGAAAAAATCATAGTTCCATGATGTTTTGATCGATGTCCATACCCTGTTCCAAAGCTCCCATTTTGGCACATACAAGGAGGATTTTTCGCTCATTCCTCTATCTGGCATTCATTTCCTACCATTGGAGGAGAAAGATGAACAACCTAGATGAGCTTCCTCTATTGAATGTCCCTTCAGTCAATCCTCAAGTAGTTTACTAGAACAGATTTTCAAACAAAAAATTGTTACAATTATTATATCTTATTTCATAATTGTTATATTATTATTTATTTTAGATTTAATTTATTATTTTATTTTTTACAGATATATAAGTAATTCAATTATTTTACTTTTCCACAATATGTTAGGTATTTAATCTTTTTTCATAAATGTTTTATTATTATTTATTTTTTCTTTCAATTTTTTAAAATTAGTGAACCGTTAGTAAAGCTTAGATTAGAAATTGTAGATGACTACATGATGAGCGTGGGCATGAATTATTGTCTTAGGTTTTAACATTACGGTCAAGATCCTAATAATGAGCACATTTAGATTTAATTACAATGAAAATTACAGGCCAAGATCTTAACAATGAGAACATTTAGGTTTTAACATTACGACATAATTAATATATAATGTATATTTTATATAATAAAAAAATTTATAAATAATATGATTATACTATTATATATATATATATAAATTAACAATTATTATATTTTAAAATAATAACAAATATATATAAATATAATTATAATTATTATGTGCTGCATAAATGTGTGAAAAAAATAGACCAAAATTTATCCTAATTGTCTTTCCACACTTCTTCAGTGTACACATTACACACTAAGGTGCAACTGCTAGTATATATTATATTTAGCCGATAAGCTCTTTATTGTGGGCTTGCCCATCGAAAAAGTCTCATGCCTGAGAGGTACCAAAATTTGGTTGGAGAATTCCCGCTGATGGCTCCAACACTGCACTTCACATGTCTTCTTAATAGCACCGTCTTTGGATACCCATGCACTTCACAACTGCACTTCCCATGCTTGTTCATGACACCGCCATTGGATATGCATGTGAAAAAAACCACAGTTATCATTACCGTTGTGCTATTTATAAGCTTTCTTCCGCAGTGTTCTTTACAAGTTTTAGCTTTCCTGCAAATTTTGCTCTTTTTTGTTCATCGACATATTTTACTCTTTTTTGTTCATCGACATTGGTGTGCAGACACAATTTGTGCAATCAATCGGCTTCAGAGGTACCCCCATGCTCCCTGGATCAGATATATTATTTAGCTTGTCCAGCATCTCCTATATTCTACAAATATAATCCTGTGAAGGTATGTGGTGTGGGTCTTTGCAAGGTTTTTTTATATAATATACACTTTGAATTTAATTGTTTAAAATACAAACAATGGTTCTTCAATCTTTTAACTATATATTCATCACTTCTTTTCACCTGTTAAATGTCACATTTCATTGCAATTATTTCTGTGCATGCATGAAACATAGAAACCATTTCAGAATTTTTTATGAGCAGATTTTACATTATTTTGGAAAACCCTAGCTACTACTCCATCAATATTTGGAGGGTTTACATTAATTGGAGGGTTTGGAAAGAGAATATGCTTGCAAAATTTTTATCAAATAACAAGTGGGCTAACATCAATAATGCATGGGCAGGTGCTTTTTGTGTTCACAGTTCTCTTCACTATATTGTTTACAGGAACAATTTCTCAGTGCTTTATAGCTTTTTTTTTCATATTCTATTACACTATCCAAATGCCTTCCTAACACACCAAATACTAGGAGTAAATAAAGACAAGAAGTGGGAAAATTTAATTCAGGAAAAAGTAGCAGTAGTATCGATGCTAATGTCATCAAGAAGACTTGGATAAAATTCCTTAGGTTTTTAGTATTCAATTCTTCATCTTTCTTATGCTTGGTGACAGTATGTCAAGTCACAAGGACTGCTTGAAGACCTGTTTTATTCCTTACCAAATGAAATATAACTCTTTTTTTTCCAAGCCTAGAAGAGGTAGTAGAGTGAGAAGGTAAATGGGTATTCCTTGTAGCACTGCCCTTTGTAAATTAGATTATCCTTTTTTTAATCTATTATCTTTGGAGTGTTTTTCCAAAAGAAAGAGAAGATTTAATCAATCTCATAGTGTACCCCTCATGGATTTCCTTTAATTTTCTATTATGATATTTACTAGATATAGAAATCTAGAAACTTCAATGGAAAAAGCATACCGTTCTTTACCTTGCTGCTTGCTGCTCTTTTCTCTCGCTAACAGTGGCCTTCCATGTTTTTCTTCCTGTCATCAGTAATCTATTCTTCCAATATCACTTCCTTGTTCTCCCTCTCTTTTCCTATACTTACATTTATGTCTTTACTTGCCCAAATTTCTCTGCTCCCATTACTCTTCTTTTTTTTCCTTCCAAATTTTCCCTTTCTCTTCCTCTCCACATAACCATCAAAGAATAATAAAATGAAAATAATAGTTTTGGAAAGAATAATTATAGTAAAATAGTCTCAGTTTTAATAATGAAAATTCTCTTTATAATAAAATGTCATGTTTGATTTTAGATTTTGGTGCTTATTGTTCAAAATCTTTTTAGAACACCAACCCCATTTATACTAGGTTGTACATAATTTCTAGAAGGAAAATCAGATGCTACTGCAAACTCAAATTATTTGTACTAGGAAATATCATCCAAACTTAGAAAAGATTCACATAAGTCAGTCTTACCCTTGCTGAATAGTAAGATGTTTTCCTTAACCCAATTATGTTCCATGTTAAATTTTCCACACAACCATAGCTTTTTCTTGAATATAAAAGAAAGACAATTAAACTCATTGGCCCTCTTCTCTTAGCCTTCTATTTTGCAACATAGAGGATCTATCTTCAAAAATAAAATTGGCTCTCAGAGCATTGGTTGTTCTCTATATTGGTAGTACCAAGAACATAAAATGAAAACACAAGAATCTATTAACCAGAAACATCCTTAAAAAATTGCCTCCCACTCTGCTTTGGTTTCAAATATGATTTTGAAATAGCCACAACCACACAGAAGTAATTTGAAAGCTAAGAAACAATGAGAGAAAGGGGAAACCTTACCCAAAATGGCACTTCCTCTGGCACATCCAACAATGGATCAAAGTAAACAGAACAAAAATTTAGAAAGAAAGCACTAGAACCCAAAATAGAGAAAAAGGGTAAAGAAAACAAAACTATGTGTTCTGCATAATGCAAATATTTCTAGGTTCTATCAAAAACAAATGGAATTTGTGAATAATCAAAGCCTAAACCTCTTATATTATCAGCCAAAAAATTCCAACTAATTACTCTAACAATCTGCAAATTAGTGGCGAGGTCAAGCCATTTTAATGATATCACAGCTACATTGACCCTCTTTATTTGATGCACAAGCCCAACATAGAGTTGTCAATAAATGCTCTGACCCTCCATGATTTCAAGAGATCTCCCACTACTTTAACAGACCTGTAGCCTTGTAGCCTTTTTTACCCTCTGTATTTTGTTCCAAAAGATTTGTTTTGGTTTTAGAGCCTGCTACAGGTGAGCAGTCCAAACATGCAATCTCAGGATTCTTGCCTGGGTTGTATAACATGTCTAAATAAAAATAATCAATTTTTTTCAGTCTTTGAGATACCTAATCTTAATAATAACTAGTACGCTACATTCATTTCATTCTTTAATAGTCAACACAAGCCTACTGGTGGCTGACATAGATATATGCAAAATTCCTCTTCAAATTTTCTCCATGAATCTGCTCATACCCTTGTTGAAGTCTTCACAATACTCTTTCCCAGATCATGCATAAGTTTGTTCCAATGACCTCCATAAAAAGAATCTTAAAATCTGCTCATATATTTGATATATATATCTGTTGTAACCTCTTCTCAATTTTTCCCTTCATATGCTTCTCATAAGTTTTTTGTAGCATATCCTCAAATTCTTCCCTCAAATCTGCTCTTATAATCTCCCATAAATCTGCTCACATACTCTCATAGATCTGCTCATAATCTTCCATAAATCTGCTTACATACTCTTATAGATCTACTCATAATCTTTCATAATTTTTCTATAAATCTATTACAACATCACTCACAAATCTTCTATAATGTTTGTCTTTAAATTCTCATTTATTCTTCCATAATTTCTTCATAAAAATCATGCATAAGTTTGTTCCAATGATCTCCATAAAAAGAATCTCAAAATCTGCTCATATATTTGATATATATATATCTGTTGTAACCTCTTCTCAATTCTTCCCTTCATATTCACAAATAATCCTTCATATGCTTCTCATAAGTTTTCTATAGCATATCCTCAAATTCTTCCCTCAAATCTGCTCTTATAATCTCCCATAAATCTGCTAACATACTCTCATGGATCTGCTCATAATCTTCCATAAATTTTATCACATACTCTTATAGATCTGGTCATAATCTTTCATAATTCTGCTATAAATTTGTTACAACATCACTCACAAATCTCCTATAATGTTTGTCTTTAAATTCTGATTTATTCTTCCATAATTTCTTCCAAAAAATCATGCATAAGTTTGTTCCAATGACCTCCATAAAAAGAATCTCAAAATCTGCTCATATATTTGATATATATATCTATTGTAACCTCTTCTCAATTCTTCCCTTCATATTCACAAATAATCCTTCATATGCTTCTCATAAGTTTTCTATAGCATATCCTCAAATTCTTCCCTCAAATCTGCTCTTATAATCTCCCATAAATCTGCTCACATACTCTCATAGATCTGCTCATAATCTCCCATAAATCTTCTCACATACTCTCATAGATCTGCTCATAATATTTCATAATTCTACTGTAAATCTATTACATCATCACTCACAAATCTCCTATAATGTTTGTCTTTAAATTCTCATTTATTCTTCTGTAATTTCTTCATAAAAATATGTAAATGAACTCTTTAAGTTCTACTCCTCATATATTGGTATATATGTGATATGTTTCTTTCTCTTACACACTTTCACATACAAATCTGCATCTTACTATCTCTTCATACAAATCTTCATAAGATAATCTTCTTAATTCTTCAAATGATTTTTTTATGATGAAGATTTTCTTTGTATTTCTCTCACTTATTTGCTTCTTCTTTAAAGATCTTTATATATATACTATTCATTCCATTATGAATGTCCACTTTAATGGAAGATGAACAATCACATTTGAATCATCAAGTTCTCTTCAAATCTATTTATATAAACAATCTTCTTATAGATGTAATGCTTTTAATTGATCTCATAAATGTGCCATAGACAAATCTGCATATGTCTTTTACAACAATCTTCTTTTCATATATGAAGATTTGTAGATATTCATCTTTTATCCTCACACTTATCACTCATATTCCATATCTCACATTTCTACATTTCTTTTTTCATTTTATATCTCTTTCTCTCTATGAAGAGGCATCCTTCACAAAAGAGGCAACCTTTCCAATGGATATGACAGTTACCAAACTTTACTTTAACCGCTGCCTTAGATAATCAATTCTATCACTGTCTTAAATAGATTCTATTTGTTGACTTTAATACAAATGGTTGTCTTTAACATGAGCACAACAAAATGATTGTTCTTTCATAATTCTGCTATAAATCTGTTACAACATCACTCACAAATCTGCTATCATATTGATAAGAGAAATATTATCTTGTAAATCTTCACCTTTGTTGAATGGACTTTGAAGTTCTTGTTTCAAGTTTTTATTATCCTATTGCAAATTGTGAACAGAAATTTGTAACATAAGATTCTTTTCTGAAATTGCCTGTATATTGTTTTTTAGTTCTCTACATTCATTTTCCAATACTCAGACTTGTTCAATTGCATCAGACATTTCATTATTAACTGTCAACTTTTCCACCTGCAAGTAAGTAATTTCTCCTTCAAGCTTCTCAACAAGTTTTTCTTTGATCACTATCTCGATTTTGAGAGAATTATTTTCAGAACTTATAAAGATTAACTCATTTTGTGTCTCTCCTAGCTCTACTTTGTGTTTCTGACAGTCCTCAACTCCTTTATGGAGTTCAGTTGTGATGTACATATACAAACAACTCCACACACCTCACTTTTTCAAATTCAGTCATTCTTGTATTAAATTCCCTATTTCTCCTTGTTTTACCTATCTTTGGCCATCCTCACCTCAAACATTTTCCCAAGTCAGCTTACTTTCATTTCACAAGGCATCCATTTTAAACCATTTGGCTCTTTTCAAGCCATTTGAAGGAACTTGTGAGTGCAACCACAACTTGGTCTCTATTCAATTTTTTTATTGAGGTGTGTGGATATGGTCATGTGTGTCACCCTTTGTATGATTATTATAACTACGTGCAAATTTCTTGCAACTGCAATCACCTTTACTTTTTTTATTTTTTTGTGTTGTGTTGAGTAGGAATCGATGAGATGAGTAGATCACGCTGTTCTAGAGATGGAAACATGACTAGCTCCATTGTTGGGTTTGTTGACTATATGATGAACAAATAAGAGCTCATTTATATTTGTGTAAGTCTCTAGACAATTTTTCCTTACCATCTCTTCCACCTCTCCTCTTTTCATATCATCCTTCATTGAAATCCCAATTTTTGAAACATAGCACACCTAAGGCCTATTAATATGTTGCTCTGCATAGAAGGGATGCCATGAAATCATGGGAACACCTGCACAAATGCTTTCTATTGTGGAGTTCCTGCATCCACTGTGAGTTGAAAAACTTCCCACATAAGGATGGGAGAGCACTTGTATTTGGGGTGCCCAGTTCACATAGAAACCTCATCCCTTCACTTTGTCCACAAATTCCATAAGAAACACAACAGAAGCTCCATTAACAAGGTCTGGATGAATATTCCATAGAAAAGGCTGCTTGCTAGCCTTTAAACCCCATGCAAATTCCACAAGCTCCTTTTCAAAGATCATTGTTATGCTTCCAAATCACACATAAATAACCAAGTGGGCATCTTGATTATCCACCCATTTCACACAGCTTGTTTCTTTAGTAAATATACTCACAGAAATTATATTGGACAATCCATTGGTCTCCTCTGTTGTGGAAAAGTAACAAAGGACCTATGTTGTATATAGGAAGCCTTGCTTGGAGTGTCTATTATTGGCATGTCTAGCTCATCAAACGTATTAATTACCATGAAATCCGCTAACAAAGTAGCCTGGCATTGGGTTTCTAAAAAAATAAACAAGTAGTTGGTAGCATTATAGCAGAAACTTGGCACGTCTTTCATATGCAATGAGGGCATCCCAGCGATGAAACTGATCTCTTCTTCTTCCAGGTATCCATTTGTCAGATAGCTTTTATCTGCAAAACATGTAACAGTTTCTTTTGTTTTCAAATCTATTGAAAAACAAAAATGATCTTTCTACAACATGGGGTATGTTCGTTATGCTCATGTCTATCACCAAACGAGCACTATTGAACCTCAAAAACAGTCTAAACTATGAAAAACTATGACCTGCTAAAACTGGCCAAAGTAGATTTATAGTACAAAGTCAACAATGACTTTTAAAAGAAAACTTGCGCCACAAGTAAATCTTAAATGATATGTTTTCTACACATCTATTATCAATCTATTGAGTCTAGCTTTAAACAATTTAGGGTTTATGTGATTTTTTGGCAAGGAGTTTAGCTAAGGGTGGTGCCAGTCCAAAGAGAGTAAGATTTTGTAACTTTTACTCCCTTTTTTCATTTTTTCAAATTTATTGCACATTTGTTGGTGGATTTTCATATGGGCCTTTTGCCAAAAGGCCAAATTGATTTCCCATTTAGGGAAGGACTTCATATGATGGACAAATGTTTTCAATGTGATTTCTCTCTTGAAGGTCAAGTTACATTCTGTGAGGCTAAATTTAGATCAGAATTCCAGTTTTGATTTTGCTACCATTTAATTTCCACTCTTCATGGGCTGTCAATAATCTTTAGTTTTTTCTTCTTTTTTATAATAGAGTTAATTTTACTATTGTACAAGTATGAAGAATATATATTTTACATACTTCAAGTTATTTTGAGATTTTAGAAATCAATCATAAGCATATGATTGAGTAGTAGCAACACATGTTATGTCTTCTTGAAACCCTTGTAGTTATGTTTTACTTATGGGTAGTTCACAATTTGGTTCATTTTTCTTTTTTACTTGCTAAAATACTTTAAATATTGATATTAATCATCATAGTTATGTTTTACTTTTGGGCACCTAGAACCCAATCTGAAATTGATTCCATTGGAAACCTATCATAGCTGCAACACTTGAATATAATAGAGAATGGAGGCTTAAATAAGCTCCCTGATTCCATTGGCAAGTTGTCACAGCTGCAACACTTGAGCATAGAAGGGTGTAAAAGTTTAAATAACCTCCTTGATTCTATTGGAAACCTGTCAAAGTTGCAACACTTGATCATAGAAGATTGTAGAGGTTTAAATAACCTTCCTTATTCCACTGGCAACCTATCATGTCTGCAGTACTTGAAAATAGTAAGTTGTAGAGGTTTAAATAACCTCCCTGATTCCATTGTCAACCTATCACAAATGTAGCACTTGAACATAATAGGAACTTTCAAATGTTTAAATAACCTCCTTGATTCTATTGAAAATCTATTGTAGCTGCAACATTCGAAACTAAAATATTGTCATGGTTTAAATAACCTCCTTGATTCCATTGGCAACCTATCACAGCTGCAACCTTGAATATAGAAGGGTGTGAACATTTAAATAAGCTTCTTGATTCCATTGGCAACCTGTCACAACTGTAACACTTGAACATGGTAGGGTCTATAGATTTACATAACCTCCCTCAATCCATTGGAAACCTATCACAGTTGTAGCACTTGAACATGAAATGTGTAAAAGTTTAAATAACCCCCCTGATTCTATTGGCAACCTATCATAGTTGCAACACTTGACCATAGAAGATTGTAGAGGTTTAAATAACCTTCTTGATTCCATTGGCAACCTGTCACATCTCCAGCACTTGAAAATAGAAAGTTGTAGAGGTTTAAATAAACTCTCCAATTCCATTGTGAACCTCTCATAGCTGTAGCCCTTGAATAGAATAGGAAGTTTTAAATGTTTAAATAACCTCCTTGATTCTATTGACAATCTATTGTAGCTGCAACATTCAAAACTAAAATATTGTCATGGTTTAAATAACCTCCTTGATTCCATTGGAAACTTGTCACAGCTGCAACCTTGAACATAGAAGGGTGTGAACGTTTAAATAACCTTCTTGATTCCATTGGCAACCTGTCACAAGTAGAGCACTTGAACATGGTAGGGTCTATAGATTTAAATATCCTCCCTGATTCATTGGCAACTTATCACAGCTGCAACACTTGAACATAGAAGGGTGTAAAATTTTAAATAACCTCCCTGATTCCATTGAAAGTAGAATGTTAGGATATGTTCCAGAGTGCTTCATTAATTCAAATATTTTGAGAATTTCCTTGCAAAATCCATTTTTTGCACATTCTGCAATCAATCATTTCATTCCATGACATCTCTTTGAGGCATTCTGTCAAACAATTCAGGTGTTTTGTCTATGATTCCACATCTTGCATACATGTCTACCAGAGCATATCCAACTATAACATCTGACAAAAATTCTCCTAGAAAGAGTGTAGAATCACTTCGCACTTGAAAGAGGTATAGCTCCTATTCTGCAACATAGCCTTTAGGGAATTGACAAAATGAAAGGACAATTGCTCCATTTTATTCAGTTTCACTTGTACTGGGCATAAGGATCATAGTTAATGTTTGAACTTGTCATTGAGTCCTTGTAATATCCCAGTCCTGAGGTACCATAAAGGCCCTGATGACTCATTTGAAATCCAATAGACAATGCAAGAGCATTTATTTCTTTCCTTGGCAAGGGTTCTCCTCTGATAGGCCCTCTATGATCACCTTCAATTTCTCTATACTTTTGCAGATAAATGGTCAAAGGCTCAACATAATCATCAAAACCCAATTTGCTCATGGCCAAAAGTTCATCCTCTGCAGTTATGGTTTTTCTCTATTCTCTTTGACAATGATCATTTGCTTCATTGGTGATGAAGCTAATGTACTCAGAGACACATTCTTGAATGGTCTCCTTTGCATCATCAGATATCTTGGCATGAGTAGGGAGCACTTTTCTCATTATCTTGATGACATTAGCAATGGGCATGAACCTATCTTGCTCTCTCATAGAACAATTCTCCCTATCACCATCCTCATAGTTTCTGTTGTCCTGGCTTGTAGGGCTTCCCACTTTGGACATCATATCTACAAAGACAAGGATGGAAGAAGCTTGTTTCTCATATGGAAGATCCCAAAAATTAAAAGCTTTGAAATTGAAAAAATACACCAATCTAGTTTCTCCATATAAAGTGAACAACAACCACAATGCTAATTAGGAGATTCAATTTTGAACTTTCTATTGGAGCTCCACCTGTAAGTCAAGTTGCATGTGCATTATCTTATTTAGCATGTGACTAGAGGAAAAAGGACTTTTTACATGTTGTCAAATGGATACCTCCTCTTAGGCATGAGTGATGTTAAGTGGTATATTTATTAGTAACTCTTCCTATTTATGCAGGTGGGAATGACAATTGGGGCAACAATTCATACCACTAAAGGATTAAAAATGACAGACACAAAGAATTAGGCCTCCAGTGATTCCAGTGATTGAGGCTTCAACACTCAATATGGTTGATGAAAGTGGTTTAATCAAGAGATATAAGACTTCAAATGGACTTGTTAGTGTTCAAAATCCAAAAATATATGAAGGAAAACTAAATAAAAATGAGATAAATAGAAATGAGATTCCTTCTTCTTACCTATAACATGCGTACTTTGGTTGATTTAGCTGGGATGGGAAATACTTACTTTGGGAAGGAAAAATCATGGCTTCTCCTGTAAGGTAGTTCTACAATTTGTGTCAAAGATTCCATGTCATTACAATGCCAAAGGCATTGGATAGGTGCTTTCATCTCTCTCTTCTACCATGTTAAGCTCTATGTACCAGGCATTACACATAATCCATTTTAAATAGTTGCTACCAAATATAAGCTAATATATGGATGTATAGAACAATGCAAAATCATGTGTCTACTGACTTATCCTTTGTTGCATAGAAAGCATAAAGGCTCTTATAGATTTTTTGTTTTCCCTCTCCTTTGTGTCAATCTCAAGATGATGAGATCTTAATCAAAATTCTAGATTCCTACAATTAATGCAAACAAATCCATAAATACCTTCATATGTTTCCTTATCCTTCCTTACCACATACAATTGATTGACTTTCTTTACAAAACCATTATTTCATCTTGTTTACTTCTTGAGAAAATATATACATCTTTTAAAATATTGCCAATTTTCTCTATTCTATATTTTTTGATTTTATTTTGCATTCGATGTTTGTTATCTGCACTAAGATTTTTTCTTCTTAAATTTATTTTTCTTGTGCTATGTTATTGTAGTAGATGCAATGCTACTTTCTACAACATGGCACAATGTCAGGAATACAAGCGTGTTTGATTTATGGGAAGATGCAATTGTAGCAAGCATTGGGAAATCATCAATAAGGATGGAAATTGTTGAATCATCTTTACTGGAAAAGGTACTTTTGCATGGCATATTTTGATTTTGTTGCTATAAAATAGTAGGTCCAATTTATGACTTATATGAGAACTATCTTTTCCTAGTACTGAATTGCAATCTTACAAATCCTGCATTAATGATATAAAATGCACAATGGAAGTACACCAATGATCATCTTATAGGTAGCAGTGCAAAGCAATCTCTGCTTCAGTGCAAGTGTCTACCAATGTCTTCTTTGTATCCTTTATTCTCAAGTTAATAGGTTAAAGCAGTACCATAGAGGGTTCAAAACTTGAGAATACTAATTCCATAACAAGCATGATGTTATTTGATTGGAAAAAAATTTGAGTAACAGTAATTCAAAGGATGCATGTATATGAGGAAAAGACTACAATTGCATATGCTAGGTGATAAGACCTTATTTGATGTCACCATGCTTGCATGGTTAAATAATTTATTGTTTCCATATTATATCTATTGGCATAGTTCACCATAATTAAATTTTCAGTTGAGATTTTGATGGATATTTAAGGAAGTGTTCTTATCTCCATTGTCCTAAGAAAAATTTAAGTGTTCTTATCATCTCTGTTGTCCTAAGAAATATTTAAGGAAGTTTTCTTATCATCTCCATTTTCCTAGGAAATCTCACAGAACCGTTGAAACATGTAAAGGATGCCATATTGTAAAAATCTAAATGTGCTCATTATTAAATCTTGGTTGTATTTTCATTTTAATAACTGCATTTTCATTTTAATAAAAATATTCTAAAACCCTCATTGAAATCTTATTTTCAGGTTGCAGCTCGTCAAATTGGAGAGGTGAACATGCACTCTTTACTTTCATCTGACCATGACCAGTGAGATTTCTAGATATGAAGTTTCCATTGTTCTCATTTGAATCCTTCCAATCTTCTCTCAAGGGTTGTTCAACTAGAATGGGAGGGCAAGGCTGCTATGAATTGGGCAATATATGCACCACAAATAATATAACTACATTTACTATATATTTTTATGTCTTTTCTCCCTTCAATGTTTGTAGCATTTGTATCGTATCTTGTATTTGTCTTCCATGACAACCAAGAGTGCAGCGAATGATGTATTTCTTGGATCTTGTTTCTTGGATGTATTTTCATGTCTTTTCTTCCTTTAATGTTTGTAGCATTTGTATCGTATCTTGGATTTGTCTTCCATGGCAACCAAGAGTGCAGTGAAAGATTTGTTTATGTAGTTGTATGTTTGTAATTCCTTTGGTTATGTAGCTGCTTGTTGTTTGTATATTCTTTTTTTTCATGCAATACAAAAAAAAAATTTGAATATCTATGATATTTGAGCTTTATATGCATAAAGTTGTTTGTTGATTGTATATTTTTTTCATGTTAATCCAATACAATTTTTTTTTTGAATATCTATGATATTTGAAGTTTATATGCATAAATTTGTGAGAATTAATTAAGTTAGATTTGATTTATAACTTAAATCATTAATTCACTCAAATAAATGACTAAACCATGACTCAAAAAAATGAATACAATGACCAAATATATGACTACCATGACTAAAATAATAACTAAATATATAATTAAAGTAATGACTAAATTAATGACTAAATATATGACTAAATATATGACTAAATATATGACTAAATAAATGACTAAATATATGACTAAATTAATGACTAAATATATGATTAAATAAATGACTACCATAACCAAATCAATGACCAGTTAACAATAATCAATGACTAAATTAATGACTAAATAAATCACTACCATGACTAAATAAATGACCAGTTAACAACAATCAATGACTAAATAAATGACTAAATCAATGACCAAATCAATAACTAAATTAATGACTAGATAAATGACTAGATAAAAGACTAAAATAGTTTAGTCATAAATTTAGTCGTGTTATAAATGACCGGCAATAAACTACTAATGGTCACGTGACCAAAATTAGTCATTTATATGCAATTTTTAGTAGTTTATTTAGTCATATATTGTTGTTTTTTTACTAGTGGATGTAAATGCACTTTAAATTAGAAATATGATGCTCTAAGTCAGGTACACCAAAATGAACAAATAATTTTTGGGTATGTAGGGTCTCTCTTACACCTCTAAGGTTTTTCCCCTAAAAGGAGAGAGATACAACAAAAATCGTGATGGCTCACTCAAGACTAATGCAAATATGATTGAAATTTATCTAAGGGGAATGTCTTAACTACTAAAAACTGATAAAAGATATTGACTAATAAATGAAAACCTAGAAAATGCAAGATGTTTGAAAACATAGTGTTGTATGCAAAAAGACCTAAAAAATGTAGGCAAATAGTAACAAAAACATATGGACTTTGAAGTGTGCACCTAAAGACTAGAAAGGGATGAATGGAGCTCTGGAATCCTAGAAAATTCACTACTAATACCAACTGGGACTCATACACCAAGTTGGGAAAATTAGTCCTATTTCAGAAGGAATCTACTGAAACAGGTTTCAGGCAACTGGGTACTCAAATCTGCAAATTTCTTGTTTTCAGCCTATGTAGTGGGACTCATTTTCCACTAACGGTGAATTAGTCCACTTCTAGTTTCAGGAATTCAAAATAGGAAACTGTAGTCTTCAATATGTACTTCTGTTCCTGATACAAATCCAAGTCCAAAACTGTAGAATTTGACCTATAGGTATTCTCCAAGCTTTAATTAGGGTTTTGATCACTTTGAAGAGCTTTGACAAATTGATGATTACTTTTCCACTTTTTCTCTTTGATAAATCTACACACAAGACCTACAAATCACTTCAAAGAGAGGGAAAAATGGTTGAAGGGTTAGAGAATAGGGGTTTTCCTTGGTCAAACCCCTTGTTGGTAATTAAACCCTTGAAAATGAAATGAAATTAAATATGTAAAGAGAATGATAAATGAACAACATGCAAGTAGAAATCATTGATTGAATGATTAGTAATAGCTCCAATTTGCTTGAAAATTCCTAGAATGTTTGATTAATTACTTAGATGCTTGATTGAATGATTAGTGAATGATTGTTTGAATGAATGGGTAGGTGAAAATGAATAGAAAAACCTTATTTATACACAGTTGTTCCCTAATTCCCAAAGATACTACATCACAGGTCAACCTTAGGTATTAGAGAATAAAAACCTATCAATATTTTGAAATTATTTTTATTTTTGTGCCAAAGGGGACTCATTCGCCCCTAATGGAAAATGGGTCCCACTCAAGGCATTTAAGTGGTTGTTTGAAATTATGTTATTTTAAATGATTTTTATTAGGTTTATTCTCAAAAATACACTTAAGTAAGGCTTGTAATCATAAAATGGGGCCAATTAAAGCATAAGAAAGGTATAATTATTGTTGACAAGCCTAGAAAAGCATGAAATTTTGTTACAACACTTTGAAATAAGGCTTGTTAAGTGATAAAAAGAGGTTATTTAAGTGAATTATAATAATAAAATCCTAGAAAAGTGTGAAAGTGTGTTACAACACTTCACAACACTTTTTCAAGGCATCATAAAATTCTTATTAGTTCACAATGTTCCAAGACCTAATGTGAATGTGTTATTCACATTGCAACATTAAATCAAGGCAAAACTAGGCCTACATCCACAAGAAAGACCAAAATGAGTGTGGAAATGTCCAAATATCCATTTTTCTACACTACACCCCTCATTATCCTTACATGATTCAAAGTGCTCTACAACAAGTTCCTATCCCTTCTAGTGCACAACCAAATGACATAGCAGCCCTAATTCAAGGAATGAAGTATGCTTACATTGTTTTCCACCAAGGTGAGCTCCCTCCTTTGGAAGTACAAAAAAAAAATGATCCTCTCATGACAATAGCTATACATAATAGGTTCGGTTTCAAAATAACACTCGTCGATAATGGATCTACCCTTAATGTGTGTAGTGCATCCATTATTGATAAGCTTGGCATGGATAAATAAAAAATTGAAGCTAACTCTTTATCTATTAAGGGATTTGACAATGTAGGAAAAAAACCACTTGGTGTGATCACTTTACCTATTAGAGTTGGAAAGGCCACATTAGAAACACCGAGCCATATTATGCCTCGTGATCTTTCATATAATCTCCTTTTAGGCAGACCATGGATTCATGCAATGAATGGGGTGCCTTCTATTGTTCATCGTATAATGAAGTATGTCTACAACAACAAAGTGTACACACTCAAAGATAAGCCTGACCCAAACAATTGTTTGAACATTGAGATAGGCGAGGAAAATTCTTTGAAAACATTAACAACTACACAAGTAGAAGTCGTGCAATAGAAAGATGAAGAAAAACATATTGAGGAAATCACGAAGCTATTAGATGATTGGGGTTCCTTAGATTTCAAACCAACATTCATGTGAGAGTACAAGATCATAAACAAAGATTCTAAAAAGAGAAAAAAAAAGTGGTAATGTGAACACAAAATTTGGAAGACCCTTTGAAAGCATCCACCTTGAACTGTTGATTTTTGGCTCTCTAGGACTTCTCTAACTCTTCTAGGGTTTTTCACCTAAAATTAGAGAGGTGAGGCCAAAAATGCTAACTAGTTCATTTAAATTATGTTATGTGCAATGTTTTCTAAGCTAAATGAAGTAAACTAAATGCAATTGATTGATTTAAATGGATGAAAATGAATGCAAAAATGAGATTTAAGCTATATTTGAAAACACACTATGATATGCAAACAATGAACTAAATGAAGAAAATATGCAGAACAAAAAGAAATAAGATGAATCTGAGTGCACTTGGGCAGTGTTGGATGAATCTAGAATGTTGTGGATGCTGGTTGAAATTACTGAATTTTCACAGTGGGACCCATTCGCCCAAGGTGGGGAATTAGTCCTCCTACTGGTGAGAAAATGTCGAAAACTAGTTTATGTTTGTTGCGATATGGAATTTTACAAAATTTGGATTTTCAGTCCTAAGGTGGGACTCATTCACCACTAGTGGAAAATTAATCCTCTCCCAAATTTCTAAAAAATTAGGAGACAACTCTACAACACCATATCTAGAAATCACTAATTGTCGGGTTGTGAAAGTCAATTATGAAGGAAACAGACATAAAGCCTTCTCCAAGCTTGAAATAGACCTGAGTTGACTTGAAGCACCTAGTTGACTTGTTTACCAATCTTCAATACCAAAAAGCTTGTTGAATCTTCATACCTAGGTCTGCAAACACACATGCAATAGGGGAAAATGGTTGAGGGTTAGCAAATAGGGGTTTTCCTTGGTCAAACTCCACTTTTGGTAATCAAACCCTTAGTGAAACAATAAAAGGAAAGATAATGATAAAATAATAACATGAAATAGCTATCAACTTACCAAACCCTTGATAATGCAAATTTGAAGTAATGTCAATGGATGCTCCAAAGTGCTTGAATAATGGTTGATATTATGTTGTAGAATGCTTGAATGAATGAGGAGATTGTAGGAGATGTAAAATGAGGTGAAATTCACATATTTATACACACTTGTGTCTTAGTTAACCATTCATACCTCATCATAGGTCGACATCAAGTGATTTTGAATAAAAACCCGAAAGGAAAATTTAAAAAATTTGAATTTGGAGCCAAGGGGGACTCATTCGCCACTCATGGCGAATGGGTCCCACCTAGGACCTGAAAATATGTGTCAGGAAATATGTTGTATTTAATGTTGTTTGTCAGGTTAACATTAAAAAATACACTTAATTAAAGCATATGAGGGCATAAAGGGACCAAATAAAGCATGAGAAAGGGATAAATAGTGAAGTTGTTCCTAGAAAAGCATGAAATCTTGTTACAAGACTTTACAACACTTCAAAATAGGACTTGATAATGAATAAAAAGGTGATTTTCAGGTGAAAATAGAGTCTAGAAGAAAGTAGAAATGTCTTAAAACTCTTCACAAGACCTTCACAAGATGTCGTTATTTGAATTTTTGTACCTAAAGGGTATGTACAGGATCATCATGGAAAAAACAGGCCCTTAAGTGGCAAAAAAATTAGAAAAATCAGAGTTAGGTAACTTGACATAAAAATTTGAACGAGTTATCTATATTATTTCAATTATTTCAAAATAATGTAAGAATAGAATTTGTAACAAATTGAATATAGTTTCTAAACTACTAGGTTTGTTTAAAAAAAAATCTATTTGGTGAAAATTTGAAATTTCAATGCAATAGTACTTAAATTTCAAGGAAAAAAAAGTAGGTGTCTGTTTGATCACCCTAACCACAATAAAATGATAATATTTTTTTATAAGATTTTAGATATAACTAGAGGACTCATGTCTCGATGTGATGCATTTTTTTGTAATTTTTTCCCAAGTAAACAATTAATTATGAATTTTCTATTACAACTTTTAAAAAATTTAAAAACTCGTATGTTTGACCACCTTAACTTGGTCAAAACTTCATTAAATTCAATTTTTTATTTTTTTAATCCTATAGTTTGAAGCATAGAATGCACGCATGTTTTGGATTCAAAAAATGTGATACCGTTTTAAAGCTATAGATATTTTTCAATCAGTCTATCAATTAGGACTTTAGTCGTAATTTGAATAGAAAAATGCATAATAATTACTTATTAAATTCAAAGTAAATCATAATTTATATTGGTGGAAAGCTAAGAATTTCCTTTAAAAACACTTTTCATTTCATCAATTTTGGGTTAAAAAAAGTCGTCAGCCACATACCCATCATATTGCCACTTTTTGGCCCATCATGATCCTCCACATACCCTAAATATGCATGTTCAAGCCATGTTAGAACATAAAATCAGAGTAAAATATATAAAATACCATGAAGCAAGACCTAAAAGGCCATGAAAATGACAAGGGGCCATTTTTCTACTGTACACACCTCAACCACTTTAAAAGAAGAAGTAAATTATACAAAAAACTTTGATGAGATAGACTACGAAGAACCGCCAAATCCAAACAAAATGAAAAATATTTATGGAAGAGGTTATGAGCTTATGAAACAAATTGGAAAAGGATTTGGTGCTAGAGAACAAGGTATTTGTAACTATATAGAGCCTCACATGCAATAAAAGACTAAAGGTCTTGGTTATTGTCCCTTGAAAGAAACAAAAAATTCTTTGCTCAATATCAACACTCTTACAAAAGATTCTTCTAAGCCGAATTTAATAGTAGTGCATCAAAAATTGATAGAAAATAGTGGTACTAATTGTTATCCTTTGAAAGAAACAGAGAAGTCCTTGCTTAACATTAATGTCATCATGCAAAACACTTCTAATTTGAATTTCATAGATTTTATACACTCCTATAAAGGAGAGTACAAAATCTCGCAATCTAAAGAGTCTTGTGTAAGTATGACACCTAATACTAAGCAAGATATATCTTCACCACAAAATAAAATAGATTATTATACTTTTGATCAAGAGATTATCTTGTCGAGAATCCTCCAAGAACACAAAAGAGATTTTTAGTATACAAGAGTTCATTTTGTGCATATCATAGAGTTCATGGTCATTGCTACTAATGAATGTAAGGCTTTAAGTAATCGAATTCAACATCTTAAGGATTGTGGTGCTCTTCCTTGTGTTGAAGAACCTAGTTATTCTAATTGATACTTATTTTCATCCTATTCAGCTCATCCTTGTCCTGCACTAAGTGGTGCCAAGGGGTTAGTTAGCCTTGTCCTCGTATGTCACTTGTCGTTGTCTACTTTGGCTACTACCTTCCATGTATATATAATTGAGCAAGATTGGGATGTGGATGACATTCCTTAAGTTGGTTTGCATGTGACATACTTATTTCAAACATATGACTTGGCATAGGGATTTTTGAGTAAGCTCTCATGTCTTCTTCCACTTTAAAGCAATTGCTTATAGTAATGGTGTTAGCAACTACTTAAAAAGTGGGGGCATACATCGACACTCATGTTTCATTATGCAATTTTCTTTCTTCTTGTGATGTGTTTTTTTCTTGGTAGTGTCATTAGGTTTGATTTCCTCCAAAATCATGATTATTTTCTGAATTTTCCTCTCTTGGAAACATTAAACACGATGTTCCCTAAGAAGAGACCTTGCACGAACTAAGGAAAATCCCTTTGAATGTACCTTACACTATTTTGTATCTACAAAAATAGTTATATGGCCACCTTGCATAACATGATTTACTCTCCTATGGTACCATCATGTTTGTTCACGGGTGTGAAGCATATGAAGCTTTGCTTGCCTCATGAATCTCGAAGTTCATTATTATGTGGCACCTTGTCAAAGATATCAAGAGGAATAGCTTTGATATGGTTAACGAATGATGAGAATCCTAAATGTGGGCATGAATTTCTCATTATACTATGAGAAGTCGACACAGAGGCATGAATTTCTCACTAAGCCACTCTTTTTGGATACTCAACCAATGAATAGCCTAAAATTTTCTTTCCTTAGAGTGAGCATGCATTTTTGGACAAACAACATAGATCTAATCCACATCGTGTTGGACAAATGATCAAAGCTTGATCTACCTCATTTTTATTTTGCTTGTTTTTTTCTTTCTTTCTTTTAGTTATTTAAATTACATTTTTTTGATGTTGCATATCATACACTTTATGTGTGTCCTTTTTGTGCTTATGTCAGTTTTCCATAAGATCTTGGATCCTAGTGACTTATCTTCCTCCTCAATCTTTGTTATTCTAGACCATCCACATTGGTACAATTCGATCCCATTGGAATTTCTACTTTAGTGTCTAAAAATATCATTGTTCACATTTTCACACTTAATTTTGGGATGACTAATGTTAAAATGAACTTAATGTCGCCTTGATCTAGTGTTGTAATGTGTTTAGCACATTCACATTAGGTCTTGGGCCCTTTTTAAACTAAATAAACTCTAAATTTTCCTTAATTTAATGTTGTAAAGTGTGTTCATTTATACCTTCACATTTAATTTAGGGCCCTTGGATCTAATGTTGCCTTAATCTAGTGTTGTAATGTGTTGTACACATTCACATTGGATTTAGGGCGCTTTTAAGCTAAATAGACCTATTTTTTCTTAATTTGATGTTGTAAAGTATATTTATTTACACTTTCACATTTATTTTTAGGCCCTCTTGCATTTATTACCTTTATATCATCATTAATATTCCCTTAAGACCCTATATTATGCATCATGAGGCTTATTTCAATCGAAATCCCAACAAGATCAACAAATAGACTTAATTTCTTAACTCCCTGACACTTCCTCTCTCTAAAAAGGTCTTGTGGGAACCATATTCCACCTTGTGCATATGAGTCACACCCAGGTGGGGTGGGACCCATATGCCAAGGGTGGTGTATGAGTCCCATTTGGCCCCTTTTTAGCATTTTGAGTAAGAAATCGAGGTTCTAAATTCAAATTTTATGAATGTTGGCCTCTGGGATCTAATAAATGGTAACTTGGATGGATTTCCTATGTAAATAAGGTCTAAAATCATTATTTCATTAAGCCTTCATGATATCAATTCAAGCACTCAAGAGTTAAGCATTCCAAGACTTCACAAGATCATTAGGAGAGTTTACAAGATCACTTCTAAGTAATTCAAGAGAATAATTATTCATGAATGTTTGTAGCAATTCAAGATCCATCATAATGTCAAGATCATAAGGAATCAAGCATGTTTTTGAGCTAGTGTTTTAATGTGGCAATTTAGATCCAAGATTAAGCATTGTTCTACACTTATTTTCAAGATCAAGATCTACATTCTACATGGCCACTTCATGTTAGATTGATGATTCATGTAACAATACATCACTCAAGGTATAATTTTTCATGTTTCAAGCTGCATGCTTCATGTTTCATGTCTTTATTTCATTATCTCATCATTTGGTTTAATTACCTACAAGGGGTTTGACTTAGGAAAACCCCTATTCACTAACAATCAACAAGTTTTTATTCTCTTTACATGTGTTATTGTAGATCTAGGTGTCTTGGAGCATGAAGGATCTTTGAAGAATATGATATAAGCTTGAAGGAAGTTGTTGGATTTTTCCCCTAACTTTCAAGATCTCGGAAGGTCTTCTACAGGTCCGAAATCAAAGTTTTAGATTTGGAGATAAAGTGGAGAAGAGAGAGAAAATATTGGGGGGAAGAATCAAGCAATAAACCTCTAAAAAATCACATTGGAATTGATACACTACCTTGGGCATATGAGTCCCAGTACTTCCAATTTTTAGGGTTTCAGGAGATTCAAATCAGGCACTATCATATTCGAGTTTCGACATAGAAAACGCAGTTTGGGACTAAATTGCCAAAACTGGCATATGAGTCCTAGTAGGCATTAAAATTTATGTTTTCAACATTTCAATCCTTCATCCAATCTTCTTCGGGTGTCTAGGTGCACACCTTTCATCTCTCATCTTTTTGTTTTTATTTATATACATTTTTAGTTCATTTAGTGAAGCATTGCATCATATTAGGGTTAAGCATTTGATCTTGTATTTCATTGGTCTTTCCAAATCTACTTTAGTGAGAGGATTAACTTGCTTCAAACTCACATTAAATTAGAAAAACTCACTTCAAGAGGAGTCCAAGTGCACTAATGCTAGTAAGATAGTATGACAAGAATCAAGAGGGGTGATTAAGCCCACAGGATCAGGATCCCATGGAAAACCAACATAGGCACAAAAGAAAACACATGAAAATGATATAAAGAGCATCATAAAGGCACAATAATATACTTCCAAAGACAAAAATTAAAAATAAAATAAAAGGGTTGGATCAAGCTTCGATCGTTTGTCCATTGTGATGTGGATCAGATCTAGGTTGTTTGTCTAAAAAATGCATGCTCACTTCGAGGAAACAAAAATTTAGGTTGTCTGCTAGGTGACTATTTGAAATAGGTGAGACACATACACACATGTCTGGTATGTGATCACACTCACACACAAGTGGCTATGGTAAAGGGTATGTGCAGGATCATGGTGTGCCAAAAAGTGGCAATATTATGGGTATTTGTAGGGTATGTGGCTGACGACTTTTTTTTCACCCAAAATTAATGAAACAAAAAGGGTTTTTAGAGGAGATTCTCAGCTTTCCAAAAATATAAATTATGATTTAATTTGAATTTAATAAATAATTATTATTCATTTTCTATTAGAATTATGACTAAAGTCCTTATCGATAGGCTGATTGAAAAACATCTATAACTTTCAAGCGGTATCATATTTTTTGAATCCAAAACATGTGTCACATTCTATGCTTCACATACTATAGGATTAAAAAATAAAAATTAAATTTCATGAAGTTTTGACCAAGTTAAGGTGGTCGGATAGACGAGTTTTTGTATTTTCTAAAATTTGTAATAAAAATTCATAATTAATTATTTACCTGGAAACAAATTACAAAAATATGTATCACATCTGGACATGAGTCCTCTACTTATATATAAAATCTTACAAAAAATATTATCATTTTATTATGGTTAGGGTGGTCAGAAGACACCTACTTCTTATTTTTCCCCTAAAATTTAAGTACTCTGCATTGAAATTTCAAATTTTCACCAAATAGATTTTATTTATTTTTAAATAAACCTAGTATTTTAGAAACTACATTCAATTTTCTACAAATTCTATTCTTATATATTTTTGAAATAATATAGATAACTTATTCAAATATTTACGTCAAGTTGCCTAACACTGATTTTTGAATTTTTTACCACTTAAGGGCCTATTTTTTGCACGATGATCCTGCACATACCCTAAATTCATGCCTCGGTTGGGATTCCCATTGAACCATACCAAAGTTATACCTCTTGATACTTTGACCATGCAAAAATGATCTTCGAGCTTCATGAGGCAACAAAAAATTTGTATGATTAGAGCTCATGAACAAACAATGAACTTCAAGCTTCATGAGGAAAGAAAATCTTCGTATGCTTGGAACTCATAAACAAACAAGATGGCTCCACAAGTATGCAAAGTCTATTATTCAAGGTGGCCATATAACTAAAAATGAAAATGCAACAATAAGAAACGTTCAAAGGAGTCTTTCTTAGTTCACGTAAATTCTTTAACTTAGGTGACATTGTTCCTAATGTTTCCAAGAGAGGACCAATCAAATAATATAAGATTCATTAATTAGGGGATGCAGTGCATCACATCAAGATAATAAGAGGAATATAATATGCTAAGAGAGATCACGCTCTTAAGTTACATTACACCCAATTTCAACCACAAAGTAAAAAATGCATCGTGTGAAATAAGACTACACCATGAACCATGAATAAAAAAAGAAAAATGAAAAAGAATAATTCCAATGTATGTCCCCACTTTAAATAATTTGCTAAACACCATGCTGTGAGAAATTATTTTAAAGTAGCAAATGATTAATTCTAATGATAAAGAAGACATCATGCAAAATATAAGAGAAAAGGGGTTGCCCCAAAAATGAAACTCAAAACACACATAAGGGATCTATGGATTTGGGGTTAGTAAGTTCTTGTTACAATGTATTTAGAGAGCTTGAAGCTGTCATCATTCCCCAAATACTCATAGAACTGGAAGAATGACACAAAGAGAGCGTAAACAAAAGAAAAATTATTTTAGGTCAACATGGAAAAGACATGAATTCCTTGATGCCTTGTGTCATCCCCAAAAGCAAAACACAAGACAAAGAAAACATAAAGGAAAAGCTTTCAGGTCAACATGGAGGAGACATGAATGTCTTGAAGCCTTGCATCATCCCAAAAAGGAAAGCACAAGAAAAATGAAAAAGATAAAGAAAATATTTTGGGTCAACAAGGAAGATACATGAATGTCTTGACACCTTGCATCATCCCCAAAAGGAAAACATAAGACAAATGAAAAAGAGAAAGGAAAGATAAAAGTGTAGTGTAGAAAAATAAGTCCCTTGACATTTTCACACTAGTTTGGGTCTTCCTTAAGTATTTTGGCTTAATTTTTCCTTGATTTAGTGTTGTAATGTGGATAACACATTCACATTAGGTCTTGGGCTCTTGTAAACTAATATATTTTAATGGTACCTTGCTAAAGTGTTGTAAAGTGTTGTGACCCACTTTCACACTTTTCTAGGGTTTTATCAAATAAATAAGCATAATAAACTTCTTTTTAATCAAAATTAACTTTAATCTTTCCTTATTTGGAGTGTTGTAAAGTGTTCTAACACACTTTCACACTTCTCTAGGCTTTTCGTTAATAATTAGGCTTTCTCATGGTTTAATTGGGCCTATTTTGCATCGAAAAGCCTCATTTATTACATCTTTTCAAGGATAATCTTGACACCAATCCTTGACCAATCATAATTCAGGTGTTTCTAGCTTTTGTGGCCAAAATTTTGTGATCTAGGACTCATTCACCACTTTGGGTGAATGAATCCCACCTAGATTTTAGGGTTCCAAACCTATTTTTACACCTTTCTAAGAACTTTTGATTTTTGGTTCCATAAATTATGCCAGATGTGACTCATTCACCATCTTGGGTGAATGAGTCCTGTGTGGCCCAAAATTGAAATTAATTCAAATTATTGGTGGGATTTTGTCTGCCTAGATTTGATATCGACTTATAGTGTTGTAATTTTAGGAATTCTTGCATAATTGGGTATAAATACAAGGTTCTTTCACTCATTTTCACCCAAGGCTTTTGTGAGACCATTCATAATAGAAAATTGAGTTCACAAGAGCATTCAAGCATTCAAAAGGGCATTCAAGTGTCTTCAAGGGGAGATTATTCATCAATTATTGTAGTAATTCAAGATCCATCATCATGTTAAGCATATCAAGAATCAAGCATGTTATTGAGCTAGTGTTTGACATAGCATTGGGGTATGTGCAGGATCATGTTGGGCCAAAAAGTGGTAATATGATGGGTATGTGGCTGACAGCTTTTTTCTTACCCAAAATTGATGAAACGAAAAGGGTTTTTAAAGGAGATTCTCAACTTTCCACCAATATAAATTATGCTTTACTTTGAATTTAATAAGTAATTATTATTCATTTTCTATTTGAATTATGACTAAAGTCCTAATTGATAGGCTAATTGAAAAATCTATAGCTTTCAAACATTATCACATTTTTGAATCCAAAACATGTGTCACATTCTATGTTTCACATACTATAGGATTAAAAAAGAAAATTTGAATTTCATGAAGTTTTGACAAAGTTACATACAAATTTTTATATTTTTAAAGTTGTAATAAAAATTCATAATTAATTATTTACTTGGAAAAAATTATAAAAAAATATGTATCACATTGGGACATGAGTCCTCTACTTATATCTAAAATCTTATAAAAAATCTTATTATTTTATTGTGGTTAGGGTGGTCAACACCACCTACTTATTTTTTCCCTAAAATTTAAGTACTAATACATTGAAATTTCAAATTTTCACCAAATAGATTTTTTTTAAACAAACCTAGTGGTTTAGAAACTACATTCAATTTTCTATAGATTCTATTCTTACATATTTTTGAAATAATATAGATAACTTATTCAAATTTTTACATCAAGTTACCTAACTCTGATTTTTCTAAATTTTTTGCCACTTAAGGGCCTATTTTTTCCATGATGATCCTGCACATACCTATTGAAGATCCAAGATCAAGCATTGTTCGACACCTATTGCCAAGATCAAGATCTACATTCTTCATGGCCATTTCATGTTGAGTTTCGAATGTAAGACATCATCCAAGGTATTATTTTCCATGATTCTTGTTCTTTATTTCATGTTTCATGCCTTCATTTATTTGTCTCATCATTTGGTTTAATTACCTAAAAGGGGTTTGACCAAGGAAAACCCCTACTCCCTAGCAATCAACACTTTCTGTGTGTGTGTGTGTGTGTGTGTGTGTGTGTGTGTGTGTGTGTGTGATTGCAGATCTAGATGCTTTGAATACTTGGAGATCATTGAAGATTAGGTTACAAACTTGTTGGTGTTGTCTCCCCATTTGCAAGGTCAAAATCTTCACTAAAATGTCATCTACAATCCTGAAATCAAAGTTTCAGATCGAGACACCTGAAGGAATAGGAAGAGGAGACATTAAAGACCAAATTATGACCTTCAAGTTTCAAAAACCCTAAGTGGACTCAGTCACCAAGATTGGTGAATGAGTCCAATTTTGGGTCAATTTTGTGATTTTTGCAGTTTTAGATACCCTTTTCTGAGAAACCCGTTCCTGTATAGAAACCCTAACATGGGACTGATTCACCCAAAATGGCGAATGAGTCTCATTAGGTCAAAATTTTAGGATCAATAACATTTCTAGTCTTCATTTAAGCCTCTACAAGTTTCTAGGTGCACACTTTCTATTTTGCAGTTTTCTATGTTGTTTTGTTTACTTTTCTAGGTCATTTTGTAGGTCATTGAATCAAACTAGGGTTTAGTGTTGCATCTTGCATTTCATTGTCTTTTCCAAGTTTAGACTTGGTGGTGAACCCCTCTTGTAATATAAAATCATATCCTAAGATACCCTATTGTCAAATCTCTACCTTCATTCTTCATTGGGTTGAGGTCTCTTAGGCATCCTTGAATGTTAGTTGGAGAAAAGTGATGAATAGTGAAAATTTCATTGTCAAAGGGAAACTTTAAATATTCATGTACAACCGAAGGCATTGCATTCATGGAGAAAATCCATTGATATCCTAGCTTCACATGAAATTGGTCTAACTGTGGTATGATGGAGAATGAGATATCTAATATTTTCGGTCCTATTTGTAAAGGAAGGGTGATCGATCCCATTGTAGGGCAAGCAAAACTATTATGCATCTTGATCCATCCTTTCAGTTTATCATATATATCTTGATAGAGTTCATCCAAAAGTAAGAATTCCTCGGTGATCACATTCTCTCCATAGACAAGATCTATTAATATCCCATTAGTGGGCTTATCATAGATTTCGATAGCTATGTAAAGAGGACCATCAAGTGCATGTTTAAGTATATCTTGTGAATATAAAACAATCTCAAGAGGCTTTTTATTTTGGACCTTATGATGCTGAGTTTCAACCAATGCAACTAGACCATCGATAGGATTTTTTTCTTATTGATCAGTATCCATAGGACTTTTTTGAATTGTATTAATTTTCTCATCATCTGTGTCAGCATTCATCACATTAGTCTTTGTAGTTTCACTAGCTTTGACAAATGAAATTTTATGTTTCAGCATGGAGTTGGTAAATATTTGAAATTTTTGGTTAGGAGGGGAAACAAGCTTATTTCCTTGATCATTAACACATCCAATTGAAAGTCGACCAAAATCATTGAGGTCCTGCATAAGATGTTTAAGACACTTAAATTTTTTTGTACCATGTCCATTTTCTTGGTGATAATGGTAATAAGTATTTGATCTAAAGTTTGGAGGTAGATGCTTATTAGAATTAGGTGTTTTAATGAGAGACAAGGTGATCATTTGTTGTTCTAAAAGTTGGGACATTGTGTTATGAAGGGTATCGGGTAGGGAAGTGAATTGTCTTTTTGGGTCCCCATAGTTAAAGGGTATCATTGGTTTTATGACAGTTACTTGGGTATTGGTATTTTGATTTTTTTGTGAGGGGGATTAAGTTGAAGGAAACCTTTATTCTATTTTCTAAAAGGTTGGTAATTGTTTTGGTTTGCAAACTCAGACTTCTCAGTTTGACTAGAAGTGGACTTTGCATCACAACTAATAACTGAGTTTTGATAATCACATAGGGCAATACATAAGTGCATGAAGAAGGGAATTTTCATCATATTTTATCTTATTTCTTACTTTTCAAATTTTCTATGTACATATTTTGAAGGTGAGGAACGGGAACCTTTACATTGATTTAGGAATAAAGCGATTGATTGTGTGAAATAAAGTCGGTAATCTTTTCTTCTTCTTTTTCCTAGCACCTCATCAAATCAGCCAAGGTCATCTTAGGAGTCGTATGCACTTGGAAATGGTTTATAAATGCCTCAAAAATTCATTTAATGAATGAATTGAGTTGTTTGGTAATGAAGAAAACCATTCTAAGGAAATATCCTTCAAGGACCTAGGAAAAATTTTAGCCAAGAGTTTATCATCAAGGACAAAGTCACTACATAAGGCAATATAGGCTTCAACATGATTAGAAGGATCACCCTTCCCCCCATACTTCTCAAATCTAGGCACCTCTACACCTTGTGGCATCACTGTTTGCAATATCTCCAAGGAAAAGGGACTACTTTTGACATAATATGTAGGTGGGTCATTTTGATTTTGGTTGATGGTGGAGACTTAATTTTGGAGGGATGAAACGGTCTGCAAAATTTTGTTTATGAAAGGGTCATTGCTTGTATTATGAGATGAAGGTGAAAAAGGTGGAGGGGTGTATGTGTTCGAGGGAAAAGTGAATGGAATGCTTATAGGTGGTAAGGTGGTAGGGGATATGAAGTGCGATGCCACAAAGGTACTAGGGATGCTAGCGAAAGTACCTAAGGAAGGAATCATATTACTAGTCAATTGCATTGTTGTTGTAACTTGAGGATTGGTATAGATAGGAATAGAGGAAATTGTTGTGGGAGGAGGAATTTGAATTCATCCTTGGCTTGTGACATTATTCGAAGGTAAAGCACAACTAGTAGTTGAGGTAAGGTATTTTCCAAAAATCTGAACTATGTTTCGCATAAGGTCAAGTCCATCTTCATTTTCAAGCATGCGATGAATGTTATCTACAGTAGGGATAGTAGTGGTTTAAATTTTTTCATTTTTCACTTAATGTTGTAGGTTTGCTAAACCTTCATGAATTTGAATTATTTTTTCTTGTGAAACACTATCAATCCTTGTTTCAACATGCATCACACTACTTGAAGGCAAAGAGTTGTTAAGGGTATGGTCCATACCTAGTGTACTAGTGTCAATACTAGGAGTGAAAGAGCTAGACAACCCAAGATCCATGAAGATTGTGCTATCGTAGGATGACATGAGTCGTAAACTTCATCTCACTATATTATTAGCAATAGGACACCAAATACTCATGCAAGGGATACTAAATGCAGATTGAATGCAAATGCAATTTAAGCTAAGTAAAATGAAATGATTTTAATATAAACTCTATAAACTAAATAAAAAATCTATAAACAGCAAACAAGGGCACAAAAAAAGAGTTTTAAATTCTAGAAAATGTAGTTCAGAATCTTCACTAGGACTAAATCACCCAAAGGGGCATATGAGTCCTAGTGAGGATATTTTTCAAAATTTTCATAAAATTATAAGTGATTTTTATGCTTTTTGGTTTGTATGATCTATATATTAAATGAAAATTCATATTTCATATGATTTTCAATGATTTGATATGCATAAATACAACCTATATGTACTTTCACTAATAAAAACTTTAGAAACCCTAGAATACCAATTAACTAATGCAAAATGCAATGCAATGTTAATGCAAGATAACTCTTCAATAATGATGAACTCCAAATCAGCATTATGATGTTCTAAATGTAGGTTCACCAAAATGAAAGGTTGAATTTTGTTGCTTCTATACTTTCAAGATAGAATAACAATCTCCACACTCTCATTCACGGATTTAACCCTAGAGATCTCAATCCTAGATATGCAAAGGAAAAAGAGATCTTGCAATAGGGTTGTCCTAGGGTTTGATTATAAACTAATGATGGGTTCACCACCAAGCTAGGGCTTGGAAGGACAAATATAATGCAAACTTTCATTAAATGATCTAAAAATGCATGTAAATCAATACAAAAAGTTGTAAGATGAAATGTGTGCACCTAGAAATTTAGTGAAGACTGGATGAGGGATTGAAATGCTAAAAACATTAATTTTAAATATTTTGGGACTCATATGCTAGTTTGGGTGAGTTAGTCCCAGATTAGGGTTTCTGGACAAAAACTGAAATCTGGCAAAAGGGTGTTTGAAACTGCAAGAACTTGAAAAATGACCTATATTGGGACTCATAAGCTACAACTAGAATATCATTCTAGTTAGGGTTTTCTAAAATCTCAAGGTCTTATTTTTCTCTTCTATGTCAGCTCTATCCTTTCCAATTGATTTCTAAATCTGAAACCTTGATTCACAACCTATAGAAGTCTTCCAATGATCTTCAATGCAAGGTGGAAACTTTGACAACTTTGAACACTTTGACAACTTTCTCCAAACTTGGTATTCAACGTGTCTTCAATCTAGACTTGCAAATCACACACTAAAGAGAGTGAAATATGTTGTTTTGTTAGTGGAAAGGAGTTTTCCTTGGTCAAACCCTATTTTGGTAATCAAACCTTGTAATGAAGTGAAATAGGAAAAGAGAATGATGAATGAACAAAATAAGATGTTACAAGTCACGAAACCTTAGCAATAAAGTGTTGTAAACATGTATAAAATGGCTCCAATGGATGTAGACCTTGAATCTTGCTTGAATGTGATGGACCTTGAGTTGAATGTTAACTTGAATCATGAAACCCTACATCACAATTGTTAGCTAAAAAAAAAACATGATGCATGAAGACTTTGACATGATGTTGGGTTCTTGAATAATTCTCTAAAACACTTGATAATATACCCTTGAAGACTATTGAATGCTCTTGTAAGCACTTGAATGCTCTCACAAAACTATTGTGTGAAAATGAGTGATAGAACCTTGTATTTATACTTAATTATGCCAAATTTCCCGAAATTACAACACTACCAGCTGACATTAGATCTAGGAGGATAAAATTCCACCAAGAATTTGAATTAATTTTAATTTTGGGTCACATGAGACTCATATGCCCAAGGTGGTGTATGAGTCCCATTAGACATAATTTATGGGACCAATTTCAAAAATTCTTAGAAAGGTTTAAAATCAAGATTGCGACCCAAAACCTTAGGTGGGACTCACATGCCCAAGGTGGTGTATGAGTCCCAAATCACTAAATCTAGGCCAAAAAACTTAGAAACACCTAAATTATGATTGGATGTTGGTTTATTTTGGGATTATCCTCAAAATGATGCATAAATTAAGGCATAAAGAGGTCCAATTATTTATGAAAACCCTAGAAAAGTGTGAAAGTGTGTTACGGCATTTTACAACACCTTAAGTAAGGTATGATTAAGTTTATTTAGTTTACAAGGGCCCAAGACCTAATGTGAGTGTGTTAAATGCATTACAACACTAAGTCAAGGCATAGTTAAGCTCAATTTAACAAGGAAGGCCCAAACAAGTGTGAAAATGTCACTGACAACATTTTTCAACACTACATGGTATGTCTAATTTAGATTCTTAGTTGGAAGCCATAAATGAGGAAATGGAATATTTGAATAAGAATGAAATGTCGGATCTAGTACCTTTTCTTGAAAGACAAAAGCCTATTGGTTGTAAATGGGTGTTCAAGAAAAAGAAAGGTCTTGATGGTAGTGTTGAGAGCATAAAGCAAGGTTGGTCCCAAAAGGATATTCCTAGGTGGAGGGGATTGATTATGGAGAAATTTTTTCTCCTGTAGCTAAGCTGATGTCTACCATATTTTTGTTGTCACTTGCAACTGCATATGACTTAGAAATCAAGCAGATGGATGTGAAGACAACATTTCTTCATGGTGATTTGAAGGAAGAGATTTACATGTCCCAGCCAAATCACTTCAATGAAAAAGGTAAGGAAAACCTTGTTTGCAAATTAAAGAAATCTTTGTATGGGTTGAAGTAGTCACCTAGAATGTGGTACTAGAAGTTTGATACCTATGTGTTGTCTTTGGGGTTTGTGAGATCAAATTATAATAATTGTGTTTACTTTAAATCTAAAAATGGTCCTCTTCTTATTATTTCCTTGTATGTAGATGATATGTTGTTCATTGGGAATAGTAAGGGTATGATTTCTAAATTAAAATCTCAATTGTTAGCATAGTTTGAGATGAAAGATCTAGGTTCATCTAGGTATATTATGGGGATGTAAATTAGAAGGGATGGGAGAAATAGAAAAAATTGGCTCAACCAGAGCAAGTATATAAATTATGTCGTAGAGAGCTTTATATGGTGGATTGCAAGCAGTTAGTTGTTCCAATGTTGTAGGAAATGAAATTTTTTGTTGAAGATTGTCTAAAATCTCATGTTGAGATGGAGGACATAACCAGGGTGCCTTACACAAGTGCAATTAGAAATTTAATGTGTACAATGGTCTATACCATGCTAGAAATTTCCCAAGCAATGGGAGTGCTTAGTCGATTTATGGCTAATCCAGGAAGGCTATATTGGGATACTATGAAGAGATTTTTCAAGTATTTGAAGGGTACTTCTAAGTACAACTTATGTTATCATGGTTACTCTAATAGATCTCAAAGTTCAGTTAGCATTCATAGATATGTGGATTCTAATTGGGAAGGGGACATTGACAGTAGAAGATCCACCTGTGGATATGTATTCATGTTGTTTGGTGGTGCAATTAGCTAGATGAGCAAGCGGCGGGATGTAGTCACTTTATCCACTACTAAGGCTGAGTATGGAAACAACTCATGCCTACAAGGAATCCATTTGGCTTAGAAGATTGTGTTCTAATGTTTATTTTGATGAAGGGAAGATTGTTAGTTGCTATGACAGTCAGAGTGTCATTTGTTTAGAAAAAAATCCAACCTTTTGTATTAGGATGAAACATATTGGTGTGTAGTACCACTTTGTTCATGATATGGTGGAGGATGGAAAGGTTAGTCTAGAAAAAATTGATATTTTGGTGAATGTTGCTAATGCATTGACAAATCCTATGAGCATAGATAAGTTCAAATGGTGTGTTAGTTCGATGGGCCTGGAGCCTAGAATATAGTGATTTTGAGTGTTGATTGGGAGCTAGTAAGTTCTTCATAAAGTGGGAGAATGTTGAGAAAAAAGGTGTCTCAAAATTACTGGTGTAAAAGGCATCGACCAAAGGTTCATCAAGTTGATAGGTGAATTTCGGTGGGATGAAATAGCTAGTCTCCTCGACATCCTGATATGTGCTTTATTGAAGAGATGTTACAATGTCAGAGGGAGCTATTTTGCAGTCCCTTCGACATTGTGATGGACTATCAAAAGGGGCATCAGAGGGACAGGTCAATGTTAGAGGGATTTATTTTGTAGTCCCTTCGACATTCCAATGAACAGTGAGAAGTGAATTTTTGAGGAGACAGAAGGATATCGACGATACCTAAACTATGGTCCCTTCAATATTCTAATGGAGTTGTATCGAGGAGACAATACAATATTGACAGCTCCTTGAGGCTTCTTCCTTTAAAATTCTGATGGAAGGCAGGATCTCTTCATCGAAGGGAATGATGGATATTGGTGGGATGTTGATGATGGTCCCTTCAACATCTTGATAAGATGGAGCAATAGGCATATCAAGGTGATAATTAGAATTTAGAGAGACATAGTTTCATGTACCTTTGAAATTTTGATAAGACTTCATCGAGGTGATGGTTAAGTTTGTTTGTGATCATTCATTTGGTTTTGAAGTTTAAATGATGGTTTTCTGGTAATTCTTGAGAAGTATGTATGCAATGCCATAACACATTGTAATGGTGAGAGAAGATCAAAGTGAATGTGCCAAAATGTTGTTGATTTCATGGTAGAAAAACACCTAAAATAGCATACCTTTGAACTTGTATGTAATATTCGTTTGACTGTAATACCAGAGATCTCTGCTTTGGTGTGTGGGTTTTTTCCCGTAAGGGTTTTCCCACATAAATCTTGTGTTGATGTTTTATTTTCTATTCATTTTTTAATATTTGCATCTTAAATGAACTATAATTGAAAAGTTTTAAATAGATTTTTTTCTTCTCTCTCATAAAAATTAGAATTAGGAAGGTGAATTTTGCACTCTACTTTCATTTCACAATCTCCCTCTCAAGAGCTCACATGGTGAAACTTGTCACAATCCTAGGACTTGAGAGATCACCTACTCCAAATCTCTCCCCATGATGCTAATTGCCATCATCTCATGAGTTAAGATGTCTCAGCAATCCCTAGCCATTGATCTTCTCCCAATCAATCTCAATCCTCTATTCATCACTCTTCTTTGCATATGCTAAAACTTAGCCATATTTGAGAGACCTTATGTAGGGTGTTGTTGGTGTTATTTCCCTTGAGATTTCTATTTGGTTTCATGATTTTGTAGTGTGGTATTATGGAAATGGTTTATGAGGTGATTTTGGTACATGGATATTGTTATTGTGGGTTGCGAACATATATAGTAAATCTGCATGTTTAGACATTTATTGATTGTGGATGATGTGATATGATTATTTAATAACATGATTTTGGAAATTGCATAATTTTCATTTGGATAATTTGGTAGTGATTCTAAAAGTGTTTGGATAAATGTTTGAATTTTGCAAATATATCTATAGCTTTAATTTTATATGGTGGATTTTATAATGCTAGAAAATTTCCATGTTTAAATTATATATTGTGTTTTGAATTATAATTTTGAAAATGATGCTAATGCTTGTATGGAGATGTTATAGGTGGGAAGCTCAGGCCCTAAATATTTGGACACAAATTCCATATGTTAAAAAAAAAATTTGGTTTATTTATTTATTTATTTAATTGTTTAAGTGGGAAAGGGGTTTTATGTTGAAGGTTGTCTGATATCATTTTTTAATTTTATTTTATGAAAAGGGTTATATATTAATTTGCGTGTGATTTTTTAGTTGAAGGGAAGTTAAAAGTTGTGGGAAAGTTTATTTAAGTAACAGCTTTTGGTGAATTTATCTCTCTCTCTTTTAAATTTTCTTTTTTATGGGAGAAGTGTTGTTGGGTTATTCGAGGGAGTTGGTGTGAATAGGTTGTTGCCTTCTTCTAGATTTCGTTGGAATAGAAATATTGATAGAAAGGAATCAAAAACTTTTCTGGATTGGGTTGATCCTAACTTGGATAGCCAAGGTAGGGTTTTTCTTTTTATGATTTTAATTTGCAATAGAAAGATTGAATGAATGGTATATTTTTCTATTGTATTTTCTTTGGTGTATGTTTTATTTTTTGGGTATGTGTAGGATCATGATGGGCCAAAAAGTGGCGATATGTAAGTGATATGATGGTCCATGTGGCTGATGACTTTTTCTACCCAAAATTGATGAAACAAAAAGGGTTTTTAAAGGAGATTCTCAACTCTCCACCAATATAAATTATGCTTTACTTTGAATTTAATAAATAATTATTATTCATTTTCTATTTGAATTACGACTAAAGTCCTGATTGATAGGCTGATTGGAAAACATCTATAGCTTTCAAACTGTATCACCTTTTTTGAATCTAAAACATGCGTCACATGGATTAAAAAAAAATGAATTCATCAATTTTTGACCAGGTTAAGGTGGTCAGACATACAAGTTTTTATATTTTTTAAAAGTTGTAATAAAAAAATCATAATTAATTATTTACTTGGAAAAAAATTAAAAAAAATATGCGTCACATTCGGACATGAGTCCTCTACTTATATTTAAAATATTATAAAAAATAATTATAACTTTATTATGGTTAGGGTGGTCAAACAGACACCTACTTCTTATTTTTTCCCTAAAATTTAAGTGCTACTGCATTGAAATTTCAAATTTTCATCAAATAGATTTTTTAGAAAAAAATAAACCTAGTAGTTTAGAAACTACATTCAATTTTCTCCAGATTCTATTCTTACATTTAAAAAAAATAATATAGATAACTTATTCAAATTTTTACGTCAAGTTGCCTAACTATAATTTTTTGAATTTTCATTGCCACTTAAGGGCTTGTTTTTTCCATGATGATCTTGCACATACCCTTTCATGTTTGTTTTTGTGGGGTTTGAGGGTGTGAATAAGGAGTGGATCTCGCCTACGAGTTGAGAGCCTCCTTCGTGTGGGGTAGAGAAGGGCACAAAACCTCTCTTGGGGATGAGTAACAAAATGCAAGTATGTGTGGTTTCGAAAGGTGGAGATTGGTTGTGGTGGTGTGGTGAATTGGAGGTTAGGTGAAGGAGGAAGTGTAGGAAGACTTGGATGGAAGGAGGTGTGGAATAAGGAGATTTGATGTTGTAGTTGGAGATAAAGCATTGAATTTTGTTTCCCCAAGAGGGAAGGGAATCCCCCTTCTCCCCCTTTGAAGAATCTGGACATGGGTTCTTTGTGATTGTTCTTTTGTCAATTGTGTTGATTTTATTTACTGGTTGGTTCACATGGGCTTGTCTCCCACTCAGTGATGGACTAATCAGTCCTACGGTTGGGTGGAAAGTAGCCCTGGGCTACTCAAATTTCTATTACAAGTTAAAATAATTCTAGAAACATGGGAAAGATATTGGTGTAAAATAACTTACGGGTATGTGTAGGATCATCATGGAAAAAATAGGCCCTTAAGTGGCGAAAAATTTAGAAAAATAAGAGTTAGGAAATTTGACGTAAAAATTTGAATAAGTTATCTATATTATTTCAAAAATATGTAACAATACAATCTATAACAAATTGAATGTAGTTTCTAAACTACTAGGTTTTTTTTTTTTAAATCCATTTGGTGAAAATTTGAAATTTCAATGTAGTAGTACTTAAATTTTAGGGAAAAAATAAGTAGGTGTTTGTCTGACCATCCTAACCATAAAAAAATGATAATATTTTTTTATAAGATTTTAGATATAAGTAGAGGACTCATGTCCTGATGTGATACATTTTTTTTAAATTTTTCTCCAAGTAAATAATTAATTATGATTTTCTTAATCACAACTTTTAAAAAATATAAAAACTCATAAGTTTGACCACCTTAACTTGGTCAATACTTCATGAAATTATTATTATTATTTTTTAATCCTATAGTATGCGAAACATAGAATGTGACGCATGCTTTGGATTCAAAAAATGTGATACCATTTGAAAGCTATAGATGTTTTTCAATCAACCTATCAATCAAGAATTTAGTCGCAATTCAAATAGAAAATAAATAATAATTAGTTATTAAATTCAAAGTAAAGCTTAATTTATATTGGTGGAAAATTAAGAATCTCCTTTAAAAACCCTTTTTGTTATATCAATTTTGGGTAAAATAAAAGTCATCAACCACATACCCTACACATACCCATCATATCGCCACTTTTTGGCCCATCATGATCCTGCACATACCCTTACATGTGTAGATTTATTCAATAAATCTTGAATTAAATAAAGATGCAAACAAAACCAAAATCTATATAGTTTTGTATGTAAACAAAGAAACTTGTTGTATTGTACAAAAAAATTAGTATTTGGTTATTCCAAAATGAACATTGTATGAGAAGTATTGGGAACACGATATTAGTTGTCGCTAATTCTAATATTCTGTCTATTTTTATTCTTACAATAATTTTTTTCCAGACTGGTGTTGTAATGATAGACTTGAGTTTTTCCCAACGGGAGCATTCTTGTATTCTTTTATATTGGTTTTTCAAAAACTAACAAATACCTACTGAAATCTATATGTCCAATACATAGTAATTATATTTTTTGGGGTTGATATTTCATATCTTTCAATAAAATTGTTAATAGGTCATGCCCTTTGTGTTCTCTCTATTATCTTGCGAAGCTGTTCTATAACTTTGGTGCATAGATTCTGGAATTTTGTAGCGTTCTTGTTATAATCATTTTTTAATCTACTTTATTTAACTGTGTAAATATTTTAGATTAAATCATTATTTATACCACGTTTCCTAGACGAGTCTTGGAGTTGTGATTTGAACATAGGTGCGGGTCGGGTGGATGCTCCTCATTTGTCTCACTACTATAAATGATAATTTCATTATTTCTTTCGTTTAGAGTGTGGGAAAGGGGCAGATGATTTGATATAAAAATAGAGCACACTAAAATATGCATATAGTACTAAAATGATAAATAAAATGCATATAAATGTTGCTCACAACACACAAATAACACAATAGAAAATAGACGATATCATATTCATATATGTAATAAACTAAGTAATTACAGCAGAACTTTGTCGCTTTGTCTTCTTGCTTCTTCTTACTTCTTCTTACTTCTTCTTTATTCTTCCTTGTTACAATAGAGCTTCATTGCCCTTCTTTAGCTTTGCAAAAAAATGGCAACCTTTCATATTAAATACTAAAAACTATGGAGGAGAAAGAGGAATAAAATAATATTATGATTACAACCCATAAAGCATGTGAGAGTTAATGAAGAGTCAATGTTGAATCATATCAAATCTCTTGAAATATTTCTCCAAAAACTTTCTCATTAAGATTTCATTAATGTTGATACAGAGGCTTAGCTGGAGAGGACTAGCACAATTAATTAGTTGACATTATATTTCTAACACTCCCCCTTAATCTCAACTAGTAGACATTCTTCTCAAAGATTCCAAAGCATCCACCTTCATTTCCATCATACTTCTCAAAAATTTCTTGCCCATTCATCTTCATTCAAAAATTTTGACGCATCCATCTTCATTTCCAACACTAAAATTTCTAGCACATTTGTCTTCACTTACAGTTCTAAAATTTGCAATGCATTTGTCTTCAACATAGACAACCAAACAACTTATCAAATATTCAAATGAATCTTTTCCCAATGGTTTAGTGAAAATATCATAAAATTGATCTTCTGATCTACAAAACTCTAAACATATTTCTTTGTTATTCACTAGCTCTCTTATAAAATGGTATCTAGTGTCTATGTTCTTGCCTCTTTTATGAAAGATATGATTTTTAGATAATTCAATTACTAAGTTATTATTACAATAAATATTTTTTGCTTCATCTTTTTTATGCATCAACTTAGCTAGCATTCTTCTCATCCATACCACTTGACATGTTGCTCCTGTGGCTGCCACATACTCTGCTTCTGCTGAAGAAAGAGTGACAATGGGCTATTTCTTTCAAGACCATGATACAACTCCTGTTCCAAAATGAAAAAAAAAACTAGAAGTACTTTTTCTACCATCAATGCTTCCAGCACAATCACTATCTTTGTATCCAATGAGTTTGAATTCATCTACAGTTGAATATAAAATTCCATAGTTCATAGTTCCACAGATATACCTAAATATCCTTTTTCTAGCTTTCCAATGAGAGTCTTTTGGAAACTCCATGAACCTTGAGGTAAGGCTCACACCATACATGATGTTAGGTCTTGTGGAATTCAATACATAATACTACCAACTAGCCTTTTAAACAATCTAGGATCAACTAATGAACCATCATCTTCTTTGCTTAACTTTAGTCTTGTTACAATTGGTGTAGGGGTTGGCTTGCAATTCAACATATTAAATATTTTCAATACATCACTTGCATACTTTGATGGAGAAATAAAAATACCATTTGCTGATCGCTTAACTTCTATTTCCAAAATATATTTCATAAGACCAAGATCAATCATCTCAAACTATTTCACCATAGTTGTCTTAAAGGAACTAATAGAAAGGTCCTGCATAAAAATCAAAACATCTACATAAAGACAAACTATCAACATTTTACCTTTTTCATCCATCCTGATATATAAAGTAGGCTCACTATTGCACCTACTAAAACCATTCTTAGTTAAATAAGAATCAATTTGACTGTACCATGATCTAGGAGCTTGCTTGAGTCCATACAACGCCTTTTTGAGTTTGTATACCTTGTTTTCATAACCTGAAACTTCATACCTTTCTGGCTGCTACACATAAACTTCCTCTTCAATAAGACCATTTTAAAATGTAGATTTTACATCCATTTGGAAAACAAGCCACTTGTTTTGGGTTGCAATGGCCAAAATAGTTCTTACTATATCCAAGTGAGCTACAAGTGCAAATGTCTCATTGTAATCAATACCATGTTGTTGAGTCAAACCTCTAGCAACAAACCTTGCCTTATGCTTCAACACATTCCCATCCATTCCATACTTTTTTTTGTAAATCCATTTTACGCATATAACATCCTTTCCATGTGGAGAATCCACCAACTCCCAAGTGTTATTCCTTTCAATAGCTTCAATCTCTTCATCCATAGCTTCAACCCATGCTTCATCCTTTATTTCTTCATCAAAAGACATTGGATTAGTAACTTTTGAAAATAAAGCAAATACAAAAAAAGAATTTGATGTTTCAACATTAAAATTAGATTCATAGATATCTCTTAAAATCCTTTTTTTTTCGCTACAATAAACTTGCCAATGTAGGATCCAATGACCTGCTTCTAACAAATGAGTTTGATGGACTTTTTGATGGTTTTATGGCTGGTGTTCCTTGTGGAGTTTTTTCTATGGGTGAAAATTTTTGATTTCTTGAAAGTCTTGTTGAAGAATAAGGTGTAGCTTGTGCTACAACTTGTGTTCCATGTCTGGGAGTGGAAGGAGGTATTACTTGAGGAATACCTTTTTTTTTCTAACACTTCATTAGTCATATAATCATGTGAATCAACCTCTACTATACTTATTATTTTTTCTACACTTCCATCCCATGCTTCATTCTCCACAAATTGCACATCTCTACTAATTATAACTTTTCTAATACTTTGGATTAAACAACTTATAAGATTTTGTATCTTCTGAATACCCAACAAAAATAAATTTCTCACCTTTTTTATCCAACTTCCTTCTCAACTCTTCAGGCACATGAGCATATGAAATGCAGCCAAAGACTTTGAAGTGTATGACACTATACTTTTTACCACTCCAAGCCTCTTAAGGAATCACATTCCTTATACTTGTAGTTGAACATCTATTTAAAATATAAATAGTAGTTGCTACTGCTTCAGCCAAATATTTTTTAGGTAAATTCTTTGACTTCAACATAATACTTGCCATATCCATGATAGTTATATTTCTTCTTTTAGCCACACCATTTTGTTGAGGTGTGTAGTAGGTTGTAAATTGTTTGTGAATACCATATTTTCTGCAAAAATTTAGAAAATCATTATAACTATACTCACCACCTCTATCAGTTCTTAATACTTTGATGTAGTAACCACTTTGCTTCTCTACAAGAGTCTTGAACTGTTGAAAGACTCCAAAAGATTCAAATTTATGCCTCAAAAAGTAGACCCATGTCTTCCTTGTATAGTCATCAATGAAAGTTAGAAAATATATACAACCTCCAATGGAAAGAGTTTGCATTGGTCCACATATATTGGAGCGATAATTTCAAGAGGTTTACAAGCTCTTTCTAATTTTCCAACAAGGAAGGTCTCTCTATGTTGTTTACCCAAGATGCACCCTTCACATGCTCTTTTTGGTTTTTGAATCAATGGCAATCCCTTAACCATATTCTTCCTATGCAACAAATTCATACCCCCAAAGTTTAAATGACCAAATCTCAAATGTCATAACCAAGATTCATTCTTTACAACTAACTGGAAAGTTGTTTTATCAATTAGACTATCATTTTGTTCATATTTAGTTCCAATTTTTCTTTTCTGGAGCAAACTTGTTCTTTTCCGGAGCAACCTTGTTCTTTTCTAGAGCTAGCTTGAGAGGCATTTTGAGAATTTTCAGCCTTAAAGGTTGCTCCAACTTGTTTATTTTCTAACATATGATGAGCTTCAACTGCATTTCTTTTGATATCAAGTTTCAACCTCAATGGGAACATTCTATTTCTTGTCATTTTTACCTTTGCAATAAGTTGAGTACTAGGAGCTTTATCAAGAATAACACATTCAATAACCTTCATATAAATTCTATATCATTTTTGCACTAGTTGACCAATACTCATCAGATTATGCTTCAAACCAACAACATAAAAAACATCATGAATGACCTTTTTCTCACCCTTTTTGGTTAGAATATCAATAGTCCCTTTTCCCATAACATTCACTTGAATATTGTTCCTAAGAGTGACATTTAAAGTAACTGATTTATCCAAGCTAGAAAATAACTCTAGATTTCCAAACATGTGATTGCTACAGCCAGAATCTAAATACCAAATATCATTTGGGCTCTCTTGAACCATATTGCATTCAACCGGTGATTTTGTAGGAATTGCTTCAACAATATTTGTGCATGTAATAAACATAGAAATTTTTGTATCTAGATTTTCTTGGGGATTATGATTTTTTCTTCCTTGATCATGTTGTTTATTTTTGCATTAAAAATAGTAGTGGCCATACCTCTTACAGTAATGACATTGAACATGTGACTTGTCTTGTCTTTGACCAGTTGAACGATTATGAGAGTGATCATTGTTATGTCCTCTTCCACCTTGGTTTATAGGACTGCTGCTACGTCCTCTAAATGTGTTGCTTCCTCTACCCCTAGGAGTGAATATACCTTTACCTCTTCCATGACTTATTGAAGCCTAAGATGAGAATGAATTTTATATGGAAGTGTGTGATTTGTTTAGCCTATGTTCATGGTTTATCAAAGAGGCATCCAATTCATCCATTGTTGTCTGAGTTAAATACTTAGTTTCCTCTATAGCAACAACTAAAGGATCAAATTTAGCAGGAAAAACTCTTAGCATTTTTTGAACTATTCTTGTCTCTTTTATTGTTTCCCCATGTGATTTTATTTGATTCACAAGCCCAACAACATGTGTGAAAAATGATTCCACAGAATCTAAATCTTTCATATTTATGTTCTCAAAATCTCTTCTAAGCTACTGGAGTTTTGTAGTTCTAGCTTTGTCCTTACCTTGATAAGTTGTTTGCAATATATCTCATACCTCCTTTGCTTGCTTTGTTGTTGCTACTCTTGGGAGTATGCTTTCATGCATTGCTTGATGAATGTAGAAAAGGGATTTTCCATCCTTCTCCCTTTGCTCTTTCAATAGATCTTTTTCTGCTTCTGTGAGTGCATTAAATGTTGCTTGGTATGTTGATTCCACATAACCATTCTCAACTATCTCCCAAACATCTTGAAACCGAAACAGGGATTTCATGGTTAATGGCCAATACTCATAATTTTTACCTGTGAAAATGGGGGTTTGCAAACTAGACAAAGACGCATTAGATGTGGAAGTCATTAATGGCTGTCAAAAGAAAATGAGCAGACCCGGAAAAGTAGAGAGACAAAAGGGTTTAAACCAAAGCTTTGATACCAGGTGTGGGAAAGGGGCAAAGGATTTGATATAAAAGAAAGAGTAGCAAAAAAATAGCACACTAAAATATGCATACAATGGTAAAAAGACAAATAAAATGCATATAAATGTTGCTCACAACACACACAAATAACATAGTAGAAAATAGATGATATCAAATTTGTATATTTAATAAAATGAGTATTTACAACAGAACTTCATTGCTCTGTCTTCTTCCTTCTTCTTCCTTGTTACAACATAGCTTCGTTGCACTTCTTCAACCTTGCAAAAAAATAATAACCTTTCATATTAAAAACTAAAAACTACGGAGGAAAAAGAGGAATAAAATAATATTATTATTACAACCCATAAAGCATGTGAGAGTTAGTGAGGAGATAATACCGAATCATATCAAATCTCCTAAAATCTTTCTCCAAAAGAATTCTCATTAAGATGTCATTAATGCTGATATGGAAGCTTAACTCGAGAGGAGTGGCACAATTAATTAGTTGAGATTATATTTCTAACATAGAGTTAGATAATGATTATATCCTGTATAACGATTTTTCACCGAAATTATTTGTTTATACATTCCCAAGAATTAGGTTTCATTGGTTATGGGTCTTGTGTGATTAAACATATGAAAACCGTTGCTCTATATATCGTCATTATAGCACCTTGTGACCGTGTTCTTAATAGTTAATGCAAACTTGGTTCCGCATCATCTTTCCTTGTTGCAACGCAACCAGCACATTGCTTTTGAAATCACTTCATGAACTATTTTTAAATTACATTTTAGTTGGTTAATTCCTATTACTTGCCCAGCAGTTGAATTGGTTGTGTTTCCAAACTGTAACTATGTCTGGTTGAATTTGTAATTGAGTGTTTATGATCATATACATCTATTTACACATGAACACATTTAAATGTAGATTCATATTCCTTAATACTGGTGCATAGAATTAGGAAAATGTATTCCTTTTGGACACAAATGACGTCTTAGCATTGGGTAAACTAAATTACTTTAATTATTAATCCCGGAAAAAAAATGTGTTAACAATGCTATTGTAAACTGTTTCCTTATGACATTATTTGTTCTTTACTCGATAGTACACTACAGTATATAGAATACTAATTTCTTCTTTAACATCTGTGAAGCAATTTAGTTTGTAAATAGTTTTCTTGTATCTAAACACAAAGTTGTGGCACGAATTCAATTTTGGTTGTCTTACATGGTACATAGATATTGTATATTGTGATGTTTCTCTGTATTATCACCTATGTTGTCATCATGTTATCACCTATGTATTTTCTCCTATGTTGTATTATTGGAAAATGAAGCTAGAGTAGTTGCTATCATGCTTTTCTGTTCTTGTTGGATATGCTAAATGAGAATTCATTGTAAACGTTTGAATCTCGCACTAATTGGCTTGAAGTTTTTTTTTTTTTGGTTTGAACTTTCCTGGTGTTGATCAAAATATATTTTGCAGTGTTTAAGCATTCATCAGTTACATTTATCTAAAGCAAACAAAAATGGGAAATCCTACAATAGTACGGTTATTGTATTGGGTAGTTTATGAGCTTATGCATATCGATACACTGAAATTCAAGAGTTTAGAATTATCATAATAAGATTAAGGTATATGCCATTATTTCCCTTGTCGCAAATATTGTTGAAAAGGCGAATTAGTAACATTGTTATTTGATCAGGACAATGGATACGTATACGTATACGTATATATATATATATATATATATATATATATATATATATATATATATATATATATATATATAAGTGTGATCTTTAAAAGTAGAGTTAATTCTTTTAAATTCTATATTAAATTTTAATGTTAATATTTCTCTTTTCTTTATTATAGATTTGTATATTGGATTGACAATAAAATGATTCTAATTTGTTCTATATTCCTTGATCTAGTTTAAGTGGCAAAATTTTCTTCTTAAGCATACTATCCACATCTTTAAGGAGATTATTTTTAATTTAAACGTAAGTTGGTATTTTTATTGTTTAATTTTATTAATCATTTAACCTAAAATTAGTAATTTTGTTTCCAATTTATTAGTTGGTTTAGGTGGGGCATTACATCTTACATCTTTTGAGAAATTTAGTAGTGTTATGCTACTAAAATTCCATTGAGCACACATCCAAATCAATCAACGAAAGGAAATCTATGCATCAAGGGCTACATCATACTTGGTTTTCATCAATTCATGAAGGTATGAGTGATCTTTCTTTCCCTAATCTAATTCTTGCTTGATTTCTTGTGTTTGTTAGGTTTTTATTGCAATTTTCTTTCATTTTTAACACGCTTTCCCTTGCACACAACTAGATTTAAATAATTTTTGGAATAGAAATGAATGGATGAGATTAAATATGAAATTGTATGGATTATGGAGTGAATATGGAGATTAGAAATCATAGAAGAGTTGAGAATTATTTAAATTTTAAATTAAAATACTGATTATTACTCAACAATATTGATGAATGAGTTAAAAGAAGTTAACTAGTTGAATGGAGCAATTAACTAAGTTCATAAAGGATTGATAGATTAAATGAAGAAGTGGACTAATTGCATGAGACTATTAATTGATCATTTTACAATTTAATTATTTATATGTACATAAATTTATATGAAGAATGCATGAAAGAATAATTAATAAATTATTTTTATAATTAACTAATTATATGTGCATGAATTTGGAGATAGATTACTTAATAATAATAAATTAATTAATTTAGAAGATAATGCTAGAGGAGAAAGCTGAAAAATAATTGACAAAATAATAAATTATAAATTAATTGAGATATAATGTTTACAATAAATTGATCAATAAATTAACTAATGAAAAGAAAATTAATCAAGAATAATATAATTAACTAATATAATTTGATTTCATGGAGAATTAATTTATTAATTAATGTGGTGATATAGGAGGAATTGACTAAGATCAACTAATAATTATAATTTTCAATGAAAAGTGAATTAATTTAAGTGTCTACACTAATACAATAATTAGATGAAAAAACTCATAAATAAACCAAAATACTTTTTTCTTGATCACACAAATAAGATTAGAACAATACATCTAAAAGATCATGATAAATTTATTCTTAAAATTTATTTTTTTATGAAATGCATGTTTAATGTGCAAGATAAAATTAGCTATTGCATACACTTTTTAAATTTCATGAAATATCTAACAACAACCAAATAGAAAATTTTCATATACTCATTTTATAGTATTTTAATTACAATATGCATACATAATTTACTTTTCAAAAAGACCTTAAAGATTAAAAAAAGAGCAACTTGATATATACATAAAATATAAACAAGAATACACAATTAAAAGTAAAATAAATACTTAATAAATCATAATAAAAAATATATAAAACACACCTCATATCCTTCTTCTCCAAACATTAAATTTGAACAAAACAAATTGACAACATATCTACACATTAATATTGAAAGAGAAAAGGGTTGTTGTAGACATTTTATGCTCTTATTCCATAACTTCTCACTTTTTTCTTTGCACTCGATAGACAGTGATTTGAGAGATTTAAATTTTAAAAACCACATATCAAATATTGATTATGTATGTATATATGTATGTGCACCACAAAAAAATGGCTCCTTGTCATTTTCATGGTCTTTTAGGCTTTTCTTCATGATATTTGGTCCATTTTTCTTTGATTTAATGTTACAATGTGGCTTGAATATTCACATTAAGTCCTTAAAATTCAAATTATGATGTCTTGTGATAGTGTTGTGAAGTGTTGTAAAACATTTGTACACTCCTCTAGACTCTATTTAATATAATTCACGTAAAACTCATCTTTTTATTCATCATCAAGTCCTATTTTGAAGTGTTGTAAAGTATTGTAACAAATATTCACACTTTTCAAGGCATATTTCCCTTATTTACACCTTTCTTATGTCTTTTATGACCTCTTTATGCCCTTATAAGGCTTAATTAAGTGTGTTTTTGAATGTAAACTTGACACACAACATTAAATACAAGATAATTCCCAATGCCCACTTTCAATTCCAAGGTGGGACCCATTCACCATGGGTGGCGAGTGAGTCCTCCTTGGCTCCAAATTCAAAATATTTCAAATTTTCTTTCAGGTTTCTATTTAAAATCACCTTATGTCGGCCTATGATGAGGTATTATTAGGTTACTTAGGCACAAGCATGTATAAATAAGTGTTTTTACATCTATTATAACCCCCATTCATTCAAACATTCATCAATTCACTTATTCACTCAATCGTCCAATCTTTCAAGCACTTTGCATCATTGAATCAAGCAATTGTCAATCATTGCGGAGCAACCATTGCATTATCTTTAGATTTATTCAACAAGGGCTTGGTAATTTGATATAATTTGCATGTTATTTATTTATCATTCTCTTTCATTTCATTATTTCATTAAGGGTTTGATTACTAAAGTGGGATTTGACCAAGGAAAATCCTTATAACCTAACCCTTAACCAATTTTCCCCTTTTACATGTGTGTTTGCATACTTATGTATGCACATTTGACAAGTATTTAGGTGTTGAAAAGTGGACAAGAATTCAATAAAGTGTTTCAAGTCAACTACATCATATTTCAAGCTTGGAGAAGACCTATAGGTTGTTTTATGTAGATTTGACTTTGGAAACCCGACAAGCAAACAATCTCAGATTTGGTGCTACAGAATTGGTCCCTGATTTCTTAGAATTTTGGGAGAGGATTGATTCACCACCTGTGGTGAATGAGTTCCACCTTAAGGCTGGAAATCCAATTTTTTTTAGATTCTAGGTCCCTACAGTCAGAAACTTGCTTTCCTCAATGTTCACCAAAAGCAAGAGTGATTCGCCATCAGTGGTGAATGAGTCCCACTGGTGATTTTTTAGTGATTTTCATTAGTCTTCAAAAAAATCTAGAATCTTCATCAAGCATCCAGATGCACTTAGTTTCAGTATTTTACTTTTCTATTTCTGCATTTATTCATGTTTAATTCATGTTTGCAATCATCACTGTGTTTTCCAACATTGCATAGTTCTTAGGTTTTGCATTCATAATAATTCAAAAAGATCACTTAGTTGCACTTAGATCATTTCATTTAGGCTTAATTACATCATACATTGCATTATTTGAGTGAACTCATTAGATTTCCTTGAGTAGGGCTTGTCTCTCTCCTTTTAGGTGGAACATCCTAAGAGTGCAAGAGTAGTCTATAAGCCCTACCCAAAAATAAATGGTTCAATATGTATGTATATATGTTGTTGATGAGGTATCTATAGAAACATATGAGACAAATATGAAAGGTTATTTAAAAAAATATATATTTAGTAATAATAAAATTTCAAGCTATGCATGACACATATTTTATGAAAAAACAAGAGAATAAATAGATCTTTGAAAAATATGAAATTATATTTTACCATTTATTATAAAAATTCATAAGTATGTTTAGAATTATATGTATATGTATATGTATATGTATGTATATGTATATGTATATGTATAAAAATGTATATGTATATGTATATGTATATATATATATGTAGATGTATATATATGTATATGTATATGTAATTACTATTTACTATTACTATGTAGGGTAAATGTGAACATAATTTGTATTCTGGTGGTGAATAAAATGTGCTTGTACTTTGATATCAATGCATTATGCATGAACATTATTTCATTTAATGTCATATGAAGAAATGGATATGTGTGTGAAATGGATGGTTATTGAATTAATATTATAACTATAGAGATGTATTATATGCAAAGCATTTTTTTTGAATAACTGACTACCTTGGGCATGTTTTGAACATGTGGATGCATGTATATATGTTTATTCCTCTAGGTGGAGGGGAAGTATCACTTAGGAGAAGGTCTTGGTCAGGCAACCAGTAACATAACTTATCTGAGCATACACACACCACAGTAGAATAAGTGAGTCAAGTTATCATGTGGGAAGTAGGTAAGTCATCCTTAGCATAATGTGTCTACATTAGTAAGAGCATTTTTTACTTTCGAGTGCATTATTAGGTGATGTTTATTTGTTTGAGCTTGTGAGTCCATCCTCATGTTATTGTGATTGTTTGTGTGGTTGAATGAGTATTGTGATATATGTATATATGCATATTTTGGCATACACGTATGATGTATATAATGGGATGTCCATACGAGTGTGACGAAATATGTATAGACATGCATATCTGTGTATAAATTGTTAGAGCAAATAACCTAGGAAAATCATTTGCAACATAAACCTTCAAAAATGCACGAGAGAAGCACACAGGCTATTTCACCAAAAGATAATGAAAAATCAGATGCATAATTTACATATTGTATATAGGATTTTAAAGCAATGAAAATTCTAATGGGTAAGAAAACTACTATACAAGAAAAAACTACTTGGAGTAATTACCATAAGTGAAAAGCTTAACACACTAACAACCACCCTTAAGTGCAAACTTAGGGAGAATGAAGATGCAAAAAAGAAAGAAAAATGCAATATGGGTCCTAGCTACACAACCATGTTAGGTACCCATTTACAATGCAAAAGTAAATCTTTCACAACTAAAGAAAAGGAGAAAAACCCTATGGGAAAAAACCCCTATCCAAAAGAGAGAAAAGAAAACAAAAAAAGATGCATGGATGGAGGACTCAATCACACCCCCCAAGTACTACATTGTACATCATGTATATACAATCAATGATCCCCCAATAGGCAGGGAAAAAGGAGATATCATATCCCCCCCATAATGAAGAAGCTCTAATGCTGATGAAGTATGCCTGAAAACAAAAGATGATACAATACCTGCAAGCAACTCCTCTCCCCTTAGGAAGAAACAAGTCCACTAAGTGATGAAGAAGCCACTCCATGTCCAACTGAACAAAGGAAGGAAATTTCCAAATGGGATAATCCACCACATAATCATGATCAAAAACAACCATGAAATGTGATGAATCAAATGAGGGTGAAGGTTCAACAATGTCAACCTTAAAAGACAATCCAGATGTATTAGTTGCCATGTTGAAACTGTCATAAAAAAGGAGAGAAATCCCCTCAAGTATATCTCCCAAATCTACAAGATGAGACTCCACAAACAAATCTAAGATGCCTACCAAATACTCATCCAATAAAACAAGATCTGAGGGATCAACAAAATGTTGTTGTACTAAAAGATCAACCTCTGAAGCAATAGGAGATGTATCAATTGGAGTCTAAAGAACTCCAAATTTTAGACAACCAATCTCTCCCAAGGAATTGTTGGCAACACTGGTAGGAGGAGTACGAGGAACATAGTCACCATCATCAAAAAAGTGAGAGAATGTATATAGACATGACTCATGATCAACATTACCAACTGCAATGATTTTTTAAGTACCAGCTTCTCTGATGAAAACAGAGTCTGCAGTGAATTTCATAGTCTTCGGTACCTCACCATGGGTGATCTGATAGATGGAAAAAAGATTTGTGTGCAACTTAGGTATACAAAATACATCCTTGAGACAACTATTGCCTATTTCAACATTTCCTACCCCTACAATATCCAAAATATTATTATCTCCCAATAGGATTTTGGAAGTGTCAGCAGGATGAAGACCCAAAAAAGGATAGGGACTAGAAGCCATGTGGTTAGATGCTCTGAAATCTAAAAACCATCTGTCATGACTAGAATGAACTGTAGAAGTTGATGAGCCCAAAGTATGCTCATAATTTGGGTATCATGGTGTACTCTTAATACCCTTACTTTTGTTGTTTATGGTTGTTTAAACTCTTTAGAAACCTTTTATTGGGGGATATCCTATAGCAATACACTTTTATATTCCTTCAGCCTATCATGTTGATATGTCTATATTTATTACCCTAATTGACTTTCCAAATGACTGGTATAACGCATGTAGTTTTTGAATGATAAAGTAAATTTGATATGTGATTAATAAATGAATATCATGTAAGTTGCCATGCATGTTTCCATTCACTTCTGTTGCCTTGTGTAAAGTCTATTTCCTGCACGACTTCGAGGAAGTTGTTCTAGCGAAGACTCTTTGCCCGAAATTGTTGGGAAGGAATTTAAATGTCAATTAATTTGGAAAGAGTGGAATGTTGAATTCTCTCTAAATCGTGTTGAGCAGATAAGTTCATTTATTTAGTCTATTCCTCGATTCCATGATACATTTACATGCATTTCTTTCTCTATTAGGGTTAGTTAGTTAGTTGTTTTCCTGTTTTAAATAAGTGTTCCTCCTGCGCAAGTGAGCAAGCATAGTGAGATAGAAAGGATACCATGTAAAAGTTAGTATGATAATAAAAAGTAAAATATGTATGACAAGTTTTAGAGTTTTTTGTTAGTTTTCATATGAACAGAACAATGTACACCATTCTGAGTTTATGAATAAAATTTGATGAAGTTCTGAGTTTAGTACTTGCATAATTAGTTGATGCTTGCTAAGGGGGCCCACTTAGTAAGTATCTGTAGTTAGTTAGTTAGCCGTTCATTTTCTGTTGATCATAAGTTAGATTTCATCTTTGAAGTTTTTGTGCAAACTTAGTCTTATATTGTTCCTGCAGCATCGAGAATCCATCCCTGTGTCTGTTCCTACAGCATAAGGCCACTTCATAGTTTGTTTCTCAGTCATAGCTGTTATGATTTCTGCTTTGGTTAAATTATGGTTGAGTTTAAAGAACCTTGCATTACCTTCCTGTAAATTAGGTAGAATTATTTCCAAGTATTTATTTTCGATAGGTTATCACTGAAACTGGTTCTTAGTGCACATACAGTGCCACTCCATTTCAAGTATTTGTTCCCTGGTTTGACAAGTAAATGAACGACTATGAAAAGATATTAGTCACCTGCTGGAATGTTCAATTCCTAGGATAGGTTTTGCCATGATTTTCATATCCTCTTGTGTGCGCGACCATTTTTGGTGCTGTTGTCGGGGATGGTGTCAAGCTAAGAATATGTCAAAAGTCATTTTTAACAATAGTTTAATTTGTTATTCAAGAATTTTCAAAACCCTTCAAATCACCATTCATTCTATTGCATGTATAGAAGAAGAGATGCTCTGGGAAGATTCTTTCCTAACCTTCTAGCCATTGATAATAATCCTAAACCAGCTTATAATCTATTTGAGGACGAAGGAGACCCAGATATCAATCCATTTGCTGAAAACCTATTTGTTGAATTGCCATTTGACCCAGCTAACGAAGAACCTGAGGAAAATCCATTTGCTCTCATACTACAACAAACAAATATGGCACATAATCCACCTAATCCACCTCTTGCTTTTGAGTTTCCCATTGTTTCCCAGCAAGATACTGATAACCTTAAAAATATTCCTTCTTCATTACTTCCCAAGTTCTATGGCCTAGTTACAGAGGACCCATAAACTTTCTTGTTTAAGTTTGATATCCTCTGTTGCAGCTATGATTACACTTTAGATGCTCATAGGTTGAAGTTGTTTCCTTCCACTTTGAAGGAAGGGGCCCTTAGATGGTTCATGAGTTTGGCAAGAGGTGTTGTTGATAGTTAGGCAGCCATGCAAACAAAATTCCTTGAGAAATATAAGGGATAGTAAGAGTAGTAGTAATGGAGACAATATATTCAGAATTCAACAAAAGGAGGATGAAAGCCTAGAAGACTATATCTCAATATTCTTATTTTCCTGAAAAAGAATTCAAACCATACTCTCAATGAAGAATCTCATAAACTACTTTTTCTAAGGGGAATTAGTGATCCTATATAGATGCCCTGGACCTGATGGGAGGAGGTGATATAACCCAACTTCCTTGGGATGATATTAAGAAAATATGTCTTAACTACTCTCGAGCAATTGTTAAGAAGGGTAGAGGTCATCAAGCTACAGTGGAAAAGTCCTTTAATAATGAAGTTTCACGGATGGAGATCACAAATTTGCTATCACATTTCAAACAGGATATCATAAACAACATGGCTACACAGTTGGATACTATGCAAGCTCAGAAGAAACATGAGGAAGCTGAAGCAATCTTGGCTGAGTTCTGTCCACATTGTAGACAGAAGAAACATGACTGCAGATGCAAGATGGTGGCTAACCTAGAGGCTACGCAGCTACCTACTGACTTTAAGGTGGTAGAAAGTGATGATGACTAAGTATTCTTCGTTGTACAAAGGCGACCATGGGCTCAAAGACAAGGTATGCCTCAAGATCCTTTAACTTTTGGTAATCCTTATTCTAATTACAATAACCAGTGGCAACCTACATATGGTCCATCACAACCTTGGAATACTTCTCAACCTCACTGGACTAGCTATAAGAATCCTCAATGGTAATCTCCTCAAGGAGGTTGGCAGTAGCCACAAGGACAATGGACTCCACCCCCAGGTAACTGGTAGCAGAACCCTCAATGGAGAAGTCCGCAATGGCAGAACCGATCCCCTGCCTTCGTACATCCTCAGCAGCCACAACCATAGGCCCTCATGCCACCTCTTCCAGCACCTGCAGCAAATACTAGCCCTCCAAAACAAATGCCTATGCCTGCTCAACCATTGCCAAATCATAATAATAAGCAGCAACAACAGCAAGTCTATTTTGCTGATCCTAATCAGCAGCCTGCCTATGCTCTTAACCTAAATAATATTAATTTACGTTCAAGAAATGTGCTACCCACACCATCTCCTCCCATAATCTCAGAATTGCTATCTGAGGAGACTGACCAAGAATAAGATACCAATGACGAAGCCCAACCAAATGAGCCAGTTTAGATTCAGATTCCATCGTTACCTAGGGCATCTACTCAAGTGTAACCTCCTTTTCCCTAGAGGTTGGAAGGTGAAAATATAAAAAAACAAGAGGAACCTACCTTTGACATCCTTGAACAGCTAAACCATATATGTGTGAAAATTTCCTTGTTCCAAGCAACCAAAGAAGTACCTATTTATAGTAAGGCCATCAAGGAGGCATGTTTGAAGAAACCGGGGAGGAAAAGGAAAGACCCTCAAACTGTCCATGTCATAGGCCAACTCTCTGACTTAATGCTAGGGAAGCTTAACATCCCAAAATATTTAGATCTAGGAAGCCCTGTTGTGGAGATCAATGTTAATAGGTTGCAAATTAAGAATGCTTTAGTAGATCTTGGTGCAGCTATCAATGTCATGACAAAGGACCTAGTTGTAAAAATTAAAATTTTAGACCTAAGGACTAAACCTACAATATTACAACTTGCCGATAGTTCAACTATCAAACCTGATGGGGTAGTTGAAGACCTGGTAGTCACCTTGGATTCCTGGGAGTACCCCCCTGATTTTAGGATCTTATCTCCAAAGGCATGATTGGGGGGATACCCTGTCATACTAGGAAGGCCTTGGTTGGCTACTGCTGATGCTTACATTGGTTGTAGGTCGGGTAACATGACAATATCTGATGGGTATAGCACAAAAATGCTTACACTCTATTCTCCACCCCTGCCCCAAATTGAGTCTAGAGAGAATGTTTGGCCAGATTTGGGAGAAGAGGAGGAAGTGAACTCTGTGGCCAATTTAATGATGATTATCAAAGAGAATTTCATTGAACAACAACAATAAGAAGATATATTGTCCAATATCTTGCCGAATAACTATGGTACTGAATACTTTGATTGTGAAAAAAATCCATGTTCCTTGCAAACTATTCTTCTTCCGTCTACATCAGGTCATTATCTTGTAGCAACTGATTGTTTACACACCTTGCTACCCCACGAGGTAGACATGCCATTTCTTTCTGAAGTATCTATGGTATATTTAGCCTCCCAAGTTGAGGTAGCTACAGGAAAAACCTTAAGCATTAATAAAAACCTCACCAGTGAGCAACAAGAATCTATGATCAAAATGCTTACCAGTCATAAGTCAACTTTTACTTGGGAATATGATGACATGAAGGGTTTAGACCCAAAACTCTGTACACATTGCATATACATTAACAGTGAGTTCAGACCTATCAGGCAGCCTCAAAGAAGAATCAATCCAGCTTTGAGAGAAATTGTTAAAGAAGAATTGCAGAAAATGTTAACAGCTGGCTTTATCTACCCAATCTCGGATAGTTAGTGGGTTTCCCCACTGGTTATTGTTCCTAAGAAATGAGTAAAATGGAGGGTATGTGTAGATTACAGAGAGCTCAAATTGGCAACAAAGAAAGATTACATTCCTCTTCCATTCATTGATCAAGTTCTAGATAATTTAGTTGGGAAAAAGTATTTCTCATTCTTAGATTGCTTCAGTGGGTACAATCAAATCAAAATTGTTCCTGAGGATCAAGAAAAGACAACTTTTACATGCCCTTGGGGAATATTTTCCTATTCTGTTTTGCCTTTTGGTCTTTGCAATGCACCTGCAACTTTCCAGAGGGCAGTCGTAAGTATCTTCTCAGACATCTCATATGATTGCATGGAAATATACATAGATGACTTTACTACTTATGGTACAACATTTTAGGAAGCTCAATCCAACTTGGAGAAAGTACTACAGAGATGTGAAGATCACAACCTATTGCTAAATAGTCAAAAGTACTTCATGATGATGTAGGAGGGTATAGTACTCTTTCAACATATTTCTGCTGCAGGACTATAGGTTGATCTTACTAAGATTGAGGTCATCTCTAATCTCCCCTTTCCTGCCAAGTAGAAAGAAGTAAGGAGTTTTCTTGGCCATGCTAGATACTACAGAAGATTCATCAAGGACTTCAGCCAAACAGTAGGCCCCTTATACAGTCTGCTGAAGAAAGATGCAGATTTTTCTTTGACTGAGGAATGTGAAAAAGTATTCCTTGATTTTAAAGTCGCCCTTACACAAGCACCTATTCTGAAAGGACCTAATTGGTCACTTCCATTTCAGATTCATACTAATGCATCATATTATGCCATTGGAGCAGTGTCAAGGTAGAAGGATGGATTGACAGAACATGCACTCTACTATATAAGCAAAAATCTGCAAGGGGCTTAATTCAACTACACTGTTATAGAAAAAGAAATGTTGGCAATCATCTATGCTCTCAATAAATTTAGGCATTACATCATTGGTTATCGGATATTTGTCCACACTGATCATGTAGCAATCCGGTATCTCATAAACAAAAGCTCAATATCTGGGAGACTAGCCAGATGGTTATTGCTAATGCATGAATTTTACATTACAATTGTGGACAAGCCAGGTAAAGCCAATGTGGTTGCTGATTTCCTTTCTAGAATTCAAAGGCAAGATGACTCTGCACTTATTGAAAACTCCGTTCCTAATGAGCACCTATTTGCAATCAAGGTTATTCAACCATGGTATGCAGATATAGAAAATTATTTGGCCATAGGAAGAACTCCTCTTCAATTCTCCCTTAAGGAAAAAAGATTATTCGCAGAGAAAAGCTTTAACTTTTCTTGGATTGATGATTGCATGTTTTATACAGGGCCAGATCAAGTTATGAGGAGATATGTACAAGATGAGGATATTCATGATATATTACATGCAAGCCATGATGAGCCGTGTGGTGGACATTTTGCTGCCAAAAGAATAGCAATGAAAATTTTAAATACTGACTACTATTGGCCAACTATGCATAGAGATGCAGCCAAATATACCAGGAGATGTGACAAATGCCAAAGGATGGGAAGACGAACTCAATCTGATGAGATGCCTCTATTACCACAAGTTATTGTTACACCCTTTGATAAATGAGGATTGGATTTTGTGGGACTAGTTGATCCACCTTCCAATGGTAAGTCCTACATCCTTGTATGCACAGATTATGTCACAAAATGGGTTGAGGCTAAACCTATGAAACATGCTAGGGATAATAAAGTAGTTGAATTCCACTATGAGGAAATATTCACAAGGTTTGGTGTCCCTAGGGAAATAGTGATAGATCAAAGAGCATATTTCACTTCCACACTTATCACAGCCTTAGTAAATGAATACAATATAAGGCATAGGAAATCAACTCCTTATCACCCCCAGGCCAATGGCCAGGTTGAGGTCACCAATAGGGACATAGAGGCCATTTTGACTAAAATTGTAGATTTGCATAGGAAGGACTGGGCCGCACGGTTACCAGAAGCTATATGGGCCTACTGTACTACCTGGAAGACTGCTACAAGATATACACTTTTTGAAATGGTGTATGGTAAAACAGCTGTGATGCCAATAGAATTCAAACATAAGACTCTAAGAATAGCATTAGAGATGGACATGGATTTAACAAATACACAAAAGGATAGAGTCATGCAGATTAATGCTCTGGATGAGCTCCGAAAGAATGCCCTACAACACACTGAGATGATACAAACTCAGAGAATAAAGTGGCATGACTGACATATCAAAATGAAGCAATTCTCTGCCGATGATTGGGCCCTACTCTATGATTCGAGGTATAAAGAAAATCAAGGTAAACTCACCACCCGATGGCTTGGCCCATATGAAATTGAGAATGTATTTGATAATGGTTCTGTTCAATTAGTCACAATTTATCCTGTTCAATTCAAACTACTGGTTAATGGGCACCGTCTTCGGTTGTATCGTAAGCCAGTCTCAAAAGAAGAATTCATGCAGTAGTTTGTTCAAGATCCTACCACTAATCTTCCTGCACCAAAAGGCTTTATCCTTTCTCCTGCAGCTTCACCATAATGTTTTAAATGCATGCTCATAATAAAAGTTTCATTTTTAAGGAAACCCATTTTCTTCGTTCCCACTCATCCCACATCTCACTTCTTTATCTTCAATCCATTCCATCCATTCCATCCATACATCTCATCCGTCCATGTCACCCATCCACCTCATTCATCCACACCACCCTTAATTATGATTTCATTCCCAACTGTCATATCATACTGAAGCCGCCATCTTTCTCAACACGTATGAGCTTTAATTGACAGGTACGCGATATCTTTTGTTATCGCATCATTGATTTATTTTCTTTTATTCATTTACTACTATGTCTATATCAGTCATTATTGCCCGATCTCCACCTATTCTTTAGTACATGTGTGGACACATGTCATATTTTAAGTAGGGGGCGGAACAATCCATTTCACTTATGCTATTGTCACAACTGTTTAGATATGTTTCTTTATTATTTTCTTGTACTTTCCAAAGTATGACTGCATTTTTCACCCTAAATCACAATTAAAACTGATTTTTTAAGTAGTTATAACAATTAATACATGCAAAAATATTTTGAGTTCATTCTTGGAAAAGAAGAGAAAGTGACGGCAGGGTAGAAAAAGCAGAGCAGAAAAGTAAAAAGTTTAGAAAAGAGTTTAAGTTTCAGCCAAGATAATTGTGAATATGGGTGGTCAACTGGTAAGACATGAGCCTATAGCTCATGAGATATTGATGTAGAATCCTCAAACAGTTCAAGCATTCAGCCTCTATGGTTGGTTAAACTACTTTTTGAGGTTAGATACTTTCAATGAGGAAGTCGCAAGTGAATTTTTAAGAACCCTTTCTGAAGGAGAGGCTACAGTATGGGGCTTAACAGTAGTTGTAACTGAGGAACGAATTGCAGAGGTAACCGGGCTTCTAGTTGTAGGAGAGAATTTTTCTTCAAATATTGTTTCTGCTAGGGAAAAATTTACAGTACCAACTGATGGATCCTTGGAGGTCTCTAAGCAAGGATGCAAGCGAGTATCGTTGCCTCCCCCATATCTAGAATATGTTTCTTTTATAATCAGGTACTTAACATGTGAAGGTCATTTTTCTTACCTACATTCTTACCATTTAAAATTGCTGAGTCATATGAGGCATGAGTTAGCTATTAATGTCCCAAACTTTTTGTTAAAATTTCTTGAACAATGTGCCTATGAAACCCAGAAGGGAAAGGATAACTCTATTGCCCATCATTCCCTTATTAAATTGTTGATTGAACACTCTTTGAGGGATGTGTCACCTCTTTCCTGGCAAGAATTTGTTTCCCAAAAGAGCCTACAACTTCCAGAACCTCCTAGGGCACTTGCTCCACAGCCTCAAAAAAAGAAAGAGAAAATAACATCTACCAATAGGGAAGCAGGGCAAGGGTCATCTGCTCCTGCAGCACCTAGTCCTGCAGCATTCACACCAAAGTCCTCTGCCTGGGTTCAAACTAGGCCTACTTATAGGAAAGAAAAAGGAAAAACAAAGGCAGGAGAGTCATTTGGGGTGGAACAAACCCTGGAATCTGACCCTCATCCTCCAAAAAAGGCAACGCTCTACTCCTACAGCACCTTCTCCTGCAATAATTTCTCCTACAACAATTTCTTTCGCCACCATAAGTTCACCATCATCTTCTGATAAGGCAAAGCCCTCTAGGAAATTCAGAAAGAGGAAAGCTACAAGAGCACCTCCGGCAGCTGCAACATTACCAAGAAGAGTTTAACCAAGAAAACAATGTAAAGTCTCCCCTACTTCACCTCAACCTAAAGTTATCATAATTTTAGAGGAATCTGTAGATTTTAAACATAATGTCTCTCAGGATGTATCTGAGAATGTTGCACAGAGTCTATTTATTACTGAAGAAGAACAAATTGAGACAAGGGAAGTTAAGCATATCAAAAGGGGGGTACCAAGTCTTGATGACTTGGCTGCTGCGGCTATGCAGATTTCAGAGGAAGCACAGTCTTCTCCACTACAGCAACAAGAATTCATCTCCCAATAAGGGGAAGAATAGCCTGAACTATTGGAAGTGGCCAATGAAGCTTCATTATCCCCTGAAACCTATTAAGTCATGGTTGTCTACATAAAGACATTTTTTATTGAATTCCTGGAATACCTTAGAAACACATGGAGACCAGTCACATTGTAGACCTTGAGTTTTCACCACCTAGCCAAGATTGAAATGCAACAAAGTATTTGGGAGGAAGAAAAGAAGAAACTGAAAAGAGACATTGAGAGGCAGAAACAGGAAATTTAGGAGTTAAAGGAGAAAATGAATGAAATGATGAAAATAACTGGTAAGATTATGGAGTGTAGACCACCGCTTAGAGTTTATGCTCTGTGTCTCAAGGAACAATTTTTGTGGTCCCAGTTAATGAGAATTTCTAGGAATCTATATCTTGTTATTCACACTGCTAAAGAATTCTATGATGCATACCAGACAGCTCCTAATTGGCTAAGGAATTCTTTGTGCGAATTTTATTTGCATGGCTTTATAATTCCCTTTGAAACAAAGTGGAATCCACTTCTGTACATTGGCGACATTCATTTAAGATCACTCATGTCTTAGGCAGCAAACAAAGCTAATTATGGCAGGCAATTGGAAGCATATGAAGAAGTAGAAAGGGATGAGCCTATTCCATTGCGCCCTGAGAGTTCAGACCCCTATATAATGTTGAAAACCTAGCTTACTGTGGCATATGGCCATAATAATAATATAGTCAGGATGAAAATATTCGATCTCATAAAACAGGTGTATGATGAGTTTCAAGAATAGACATACTCATTTTGGAAGCTATCATACTCCATAATTGAGAAGAGATGAGAGCGATTGACTGTTGGGTTAACAAGGTGTGAGCCTCATAGTCCCCTGAATTTTATAGTAGCTCTCACAAGATCAAACAGATACATTCAGTTGGGCCTTCAAAAGAGGTTTGAGTTGTGGTTGCCCATGACAGTTAGACCTCCTGTGCTGATGTGGCCTCTTTATCCCTACCGAGCTACAAATATTAATGAAGATGCAGAAGCTCGTAGGTATGAAAGATGTAGAGTTTCAGAGGTTTTTATTATAAATTCGGAACTTCATTTCAGGGTCATGCCTCAACCACTGATTTCAGAGAGACCACCAGAAAGTTTAATGCTGGAGGACCAGCATCAGGTTAAGTAGGGGGTAAAATGATGAGCCCAAAGTATGCTAATAATTTGGGTATCATGGTGTACTCTTAATACCCTTACTTTTGTTGTTCATGGTTGTTTAAACTCTTTAGAAACCTTTTATTGGGGGATATCCTATAGCAATACACTTTTATATTCTTGCAGCCTATCATGTTGATATGTCTATATTTATTACCCTGATTGACTTTCCAAATGACTGGTATAACACATGTAGTTTTTGAATGATGAAGTAAATTTGATATGTGATTAATAAATGAATATCATGTAAGTTGCCATGCATGTTTCCATTCGCTTCTGTTGCCTTGTATATCGCAGGATTGTTGGAGAAAGTATTAACGAGTCAAGCGCAGCTGATCTCAGCCTTGCAGTAAAGTCCATTTCCTGCACGATTTCGAGGAAGTTATTCTGGTGAAAACTCTTTGACTGAAATTGTTGGGAAGGAATTTAAATGTCAATTAATTTGGAAATAGTGGAATGCTGAATTCTCTCTAAATCGTGTTGAGCGGATAAGTTCATTTATTTAGTTTGTTCCTTGATTCCATGATACATTTACATCCATGTCTTTCTCTATTAGGGTTAGTTAGTTAGTTGTTTTCCTATTTTAAATAAGTGTTCCTCCTATGCGAGTGAGAAAGCATAGTGAGATAGAAAGGATACCATGTAAAAGTTAGTATGATAATAAAAAGCAGAGTATGTATGACAAGTTTTAGAGTTTTTTGTTAGTTTTCATATGAACAGAACAATGTACACCATTCTAAGTTTATGAATAAAATTTGATGAAGTTCTGAGTTCAGTACTTGCATAATTAGTTGATGCTTGCTAAGCGGACCCACTTAGTAAGTATTTGTAGTTAGTTAGTTAGCTGTTCATTTTCTATAGATCATAAGTTAGATTTCATCTTTGAAGTTTATGTGCAAACTCAGTCTTATATTGTTCCTACAGCATCGGGAATCCATCCCTTTGTCTATTCCTGTAGCATAAGGCTAGTTCATAGTTTGTTTCTCAGTTGTAGCTGTGATGATTTCTGCTTTGGTTAAATTAAGGTTGAGTTTAGAGAACCTTGCATTACCTTCCTGTAATGTAGGTAAAAAAATTTCCAAGTATTTATTTTCGATAGGTTGTGATTGAAACTAGTTCTTAGTGCACATACAGTGCCGCTCCATTTCAAGTATACATTCCCTGGTTTGACAAGTAAATAAACGACCACAAAAAGCTATTAGTCGCCTGTTGGAATGTTCAATTCCCAGGATAGGTTTTGTCGTGATTTTCATATCCTTTTGTGGGCGCGACCATTTTTGGCACCATTGTCGGGGATGGTGTCTAGCTAAGAATCTGTCAAAAGTCATTTTTAGTAGTAGTTTAGTTTGTTATTCAAGAATTTTCAAAATCCTTCAAGTCACCATTCATTCTATTGCATGCATAGAAGAAGAGATGCTTTGGGAAGATTCCTTCCTGACCTTCCAACCATTGATAATAATCCTGAACCAGCTTATAATTTATTTGAGGACGAAGGAGACCAAGATATCAATCCATTTTCCTAAAACCTATTTGTTGAATTGCCATTTGACCCAGCTGACGAAGAACTTGAGGAAAATCCATTTTCTCTTATACTACAACAAACAAATATGGCACATAATCCACCTCCTACTTTTGAGTCTCCCATTGTTGCCCAGCAAGATATTGATAACCTTAAAAATATTCCTTCTTCATTACTTCCCAAGTTCTATGGCCTAGTTACGTAAGACCCTGAAATTTTCTTGTTTGAGTTTGATATCCTCTATCGTAGCTATGATTACACCTCACTTTCTAACAGGCTGAAGTTGTTTCCTTCCACTTTGAAGGAAGGAGCCCTTAGATGGTTCATGAGTTTGGGAAGAGGTGTTGTTGATAATTGGGAAGCCATGCAAACAAAATTCCTTGAGAAATATAAGGAATATTGTAAGTGTGGTAGTAAGGGAGATGATATATTCAGAATTCAACAAAAGGAGGATGAAAGCTTGGAAGACTATATCTCAAGATTCTCTTTTTCCATGAAAAAGAATTCAGACCATACTCTCAACGAAGAATCTGATAAACTATTTTTTCTAAGGGGAATCAGTGATACCTGTATAGACGCCCTGGACCTGATGGGAGGAGGTGATATAACCCAACAGGCTTGGGATGATATTAAGAAAATATGTCTTAACTACCCTCGAGCAATTGTTAAGAAGGGTAGAGGTCATCAAGCCACAGTGGGAAAGTCCTCCACTAATGGAGTTTCATGGATGGACATCACAAATTTTCTATTAGATTTCAAGTAGGATATCATAAACAACATGGCTACACAGTTGGATACTATGCAAGCTCGGAAGAAACATGAGGAAGCTGAAGCAATTTTGGCTGAGTTTTGTCCACATTGCAAACAAAAGAAACATGACTACAAATGAAAGATGGTGGCTAACCTGGAGGCTACGCAGCTACCTACTGACTTTAAGGTGGTAGAAAGTGATGATGACTAAGTATTCTTAATTGCACAAAGGTGACCATGGGCTCAAAGATAAGGTATGCCTCAAGATCCTTTAACTTTTGGTAATCCTTATTATAATTACAATAACCAGTGGCAACCTACATATGGTCCATCACAACTATGGAATACTTCTCAACCTCACTGGCCTAGCTATCAGAATCCTCAATGGCAATCTCCTCAAGGACATTGGCAGCAGCCACAAGGACAATGGACTCCACCCCCAGGTAACTAGCAGCAGAACCCTCAATGGAGAAGTCTGCAATGGCAGAACCAATCCCCTACCTTCCTGCATCCTCAACAGCCACAACTCCAGGCCCTCATACCACCTGTTGTAGCACCTGCAATAAATACTATCCCTCCAAAACAAACGCCTATGCCTGCTCAACAAATGCCAAATCCTAATAATAAGCAGCAGCAGCAACAAGTCTATTTTGTTGATCCTAATCATCAGCCTACCTATGCTCTTAACCTGAATAATATTAATTTACGTTCAAGAACTGTGCTACCCACACCATCTCCTCCCATAATCTCAGAATTTCTATCTAAGGAGACTAACCAAGAAGCAGATACCAATCACCAAACCCAACCAAATGAGCTAGTTCAGATTCAGATTCCATCATTATCTAAGGCATCTGCTCAAGTGTCCCCTCCTTTTCCACAGAGGTTGGAAGGTGAAAATGTAAAAAAATAAGAGGAACCTACCTTTGAAATCCTTCACCAGCTAAAGCATATATGTGTGAAAATTCCCTTGTTCCAAGCAATCAAAGAAGTACCTATCTATTGTAAGGCCATCAAAGAGGCATGTTTGAAGAAGCTGGGGAGGAAAAAGAAGGACCCTCAAACTGTCCATGTCATAGGCCAACTCTCTGACTTAATGCTAGGGAAGCTTAGCATCCCAAAATATTTAGATCCAGGAAGCCCTGTTGTGGAAATCAATGTTAATGGGTTGCAAATTAAGAATACTTTAGTAGATCTTGGTGCAGCTATCAATGTCATGACAAAGGACCTGGTTGTAAAACTTAATATTTCAGACCTAAGGACTACACCTACAATATTTCAACTTGCTGATAGTTCAACTGTCAAACTTGATGGGGTAGTTGAAGACCTGGTAGTCACCTTGGATTCCTGGGAGTATCTCGCTAATTTTATGGTCTTATCTTTGAAGGCATGATTGGGGGGATACCCTGTCATACTAGGAAGGCCTTGGTTGGCTACTACTGATTCTTACATTGGTTGTAGGTCGGGTAACATGACAATATATGATGGGTATAGCACAAAGAAGCTTATACTCTATTCTCCACCCCTACCCTAAATTGAGTCTGAAGAGATTGTTTGGAAAATTTGGGAGGAGAGGAGGAAGTGAACTCCGTGGCCAATTTAATAATGATTACCAAAGAGCCTTTCATTGCACAAGAAGAAGAAGAAGATATACTGTCCAATATCCTGCTGAATAACTATGGTACTGAATACTTTCATTGTGAAAAAATTCCATGTTCCTTGCAGACTATTCTTCTTCCATCTACATCAGCTCATTATCCTACAACAAGTGATTGCTTACACACCTTGCTACCCCATGAGGTAGACATGCCATTTTTGTCTAAAGTATCTATGGTAGATTTAACCTCCCAAGTTGAGGTAGCTGCAGGAAAAACCTTGAGAATTAATAAAAACCTCACCAATAAGCAACAAGAATCTATGATCAAAATGCTTACCAGTCATAAGTCAGCTTTTACTTGGGAATATGATGACATAAAGGGTTTAGACCCAAAACTCTATACACATCGCATATACATTAATAGTGAGTTCAGACCTATCAGGCTGCCTCAAAGAAGAATCAATCCAGCTTTGAGAGAAATTGTTAAAGAAGAATTGCAAAAAATGTTAACAGCTAGCTTTATCTACCCAATCTCAGATAGTCGGTGGGTTTCCCTATTAGTTATTGTTCTTAAGAAAGGAGGAAAATGAAGGGTATGTATAGATTATAGAGAGTTCAACTTGGCAACAAAGAAAAATTACTTTCCTCTTCCATTCATTGATCAAGTTCTAGATAATTTAGTTGGGAAAAAGTATTTCTCATTCTTAGATTGCTTCAGTGGGTACAATCAAATCAAAATTTCTCCTGAAGATCAAGAAAAGACTACTTTTACATGCCCTTGGGGAGCGTTTTCCTATTCAATTTTTCTCTTTGGTCTTTGCAATGCACCTACAACTTTCTAGAGGGCAGTCATAAGTATCTTCTCAGACATCTCATATGATTGCATGGAAATATACATGGATGAATTTACTACTTATGGTACAACATTTGAAAAAGCTCAATCCAACTTGGAGAAAGTACTACAAAGATGTGAAGATCACAACCTATCACTGAATAGTCAAAAGTGTTTCATGATGATGTAGGAGGGAATAGTACTCGGTCACCATATTTCTGCTATAGAAATACAGGTTGATCCTGCTAAGATTGAGGTCATCTCTAATCTCCCCTTTCCTGCCAAGCAAAAAGAAGTAAGGAGTTTTCTTGGCCATGCTAGATACTATAGAAGATTCATCAATAACTTCAGCCAAATAGCAGGCCGCTTATACAGTCTGCTGAAGAAAGATACAGATTTTTCTTAGACTGAGGAATGTGAAAAAGCATTCATTGATTTAAAATTCACCCTTACACAGGAACCTATTCTGAAAGGACCTGATTGGTCACTTTCATTTCATATTCATACTGATACATCAAATTATGCCATTGGAGCAGTGTTAGGGCAGAAGGGTGGATCAACAGAACATGCACTCTACTATATAAGTAAAAATTTGTAACGGGCTGAATTCAACTACACTATTGCAGAAAAAGAAATGTTGGAAATCATCTATGCCCTCAATAAATTTAGGGATTACATCACTGGTTATGAGATATTTGTCCACACTGATCATGCAGCAATCTGGTACCTCATGAACAAAAGCTCAATATCTGGGAGACTGGCCAGATGGTTATTGCTGATGTAGGAATTTGACATTACAATTGTGGACAAGCTAGGTAAAGCCAATGTGGTTGTTGATTTCCTTTCTAGAATTCAAAGGCAAGATGACTCTGCACTTATTGAAGACTCCTTTACTGATGAGCATCTATTTTCAATCAAGGTTATTGAACCATGGTATGCAGATATAGCAAATTATCTGGCCACAGGAAGAACTCCTCCTCAATTCTCCCATAAGGAAAAAAGATTATTAGTAGATAAAAGCTTTAACTTTTCTTGGATTCTCGATTGCATGTTTTATATAGGGCCAGATCAAGTTATGAGGAGATGTGTACAAGAGGATGACATTCATGATATATTACAAACAAGCCATGATGAGTCATGTGGTGGACATTTTGCTGCCAAAAGAACAGCAATAAAAATTTTAAATAATGGCTACTATTAGCCAACTCTGCATAAAGATGCAACCAAATATACCAGGAGATGTGATAGATTCCAAAGGATGGGAAGACCAACTCGATCTGATGAGATGCCTCTATTTTCACAAGTTATTGTTACACCCTTTGATAAATGGGGATTAGATTTTGTGGGACCAATTGATCCACTTTCCAATGGTAAGTCCTACATCCTTGTATGCATAGATTATGTGACAAAATGGGTTGAGGCTAAACCTTTGAAACATGCTAGGGATAATAAAGTAGTTGAATTCCTTTATGAGGAAATAGTCACTAGGTTTTGTGTCCCTAGGGAAATAGTGACAGATCAAGGAGCACAATTCAGTTCTACACTTATCACAGCCTTAGTAAATGAATACAATATAAGGAAAAAGAAATCAACTCCTTATCACCCCCAAGCCAATGGCTAGGTTGAGGTCAGCAATAGGGACATAGAGGCTATTTTGACTAAAACTGTAGATTTGCATATGAAGGGCTGGGCCGCATGGTTACCAGAAGCTATATGGGCCTACCATACTACCTGGAAGACTGCTACAAGATATACACCTTTTGAAATGGTGTATGGTAAGACAGCTGTGATGCCAATAGAATTCGAACATAAGACTCTAAGAACAACATTAGAGATGGACATGGATTTAAAAAATGCACAAAAGGACAAAGTCATGCAACTTAATGCTCTGGATGAGCTCCGGAAGAATGCCTTGCAGCACACTGAGATGATACAAACTCAGTGAATAAAGTAGCATGACTGACATATCAAAATGAAGCAATTCTCTGCCAGTGATTGGGCCCTGCTCTATGATTCGAGGTATAAAAAAATCAAGGTAAGCTCACCACCCGATGGCTTGGCCCATATAAAATTGAGAATGTATTTGATAATGGTTCAGTTCAATTAGTCACAATTGATCCTATTTGATTCAAGCTACTAGTTAATGGGCACCGTCTTCAGTTGTATCGTAAGCTAGTCTCAAAAGAAGAATTCATGCAGCAGTTTGTTCAGGATCCTGCCACTAATCTTCCTGCAGCAAAAGGCTTTAGCCTTTCTCTTGCAGCTTCACCGTAATGTTTTAAATGCATTCTCATAATAAAGGTTTCATTTTTAAGGAAACCCTTTTTCTTCATTCCCACTCATCGCCACATCTAACTTCTTTATCTCCCATCCATTCCATCCATACATCTCATCTGTCCACATCACCCATCCACCTCATTCATCCGCACCACCCTTAATTATGATTTCATTCCCAACTATCATATCATACTGAAGCCATCATCTTTCTCAGCACGTACGAGCATTAATTGACAGGTACGTGATATCTTTTGTTGTCGCATCATTGATTTATTTCCTTTTATTCATTTACTACTATGTTTATATCAGTCATTATTTCCCGATCTCTATGTATTCTTTAGTACATGTGTGGACACATGTCATATTTTAAGTAGGGGGCGGGACAATCCATTTCACTTACGCTACTGTCACAACTGTTCAGATATGTTTCTTTATTATTTTCTTGTACTTTCCAAAGTATGACTACATGTTTCACCCTAAATCACAATTAAAACTGCTTGTTTAAGTAGTTATAATAATTATTACATGCAAAAATCTTTTGAGTTCATTCTTGAAAAAGAAGAGAAAGTGACGACAGGGTAGAAAAAGCAGAGCAGAAAATTAAAAAGTTCATAAAAGAGTTTAAGTTCTAGACGAGACAATTGTGAATATGGGTGGTCAATTGGTAAGACATGAGCCTGTAGCTCATGAGATATTGATGCAGAATCCTCAAATAGTTCAAGCATTTAACCTCTATGGTTTGTTGAACTCCTTTTTGAGGTTAGATACCTTCAATGAGGAAGCCGCTGGTGAATTTTTGAGAACCCTTTCTGAAGGAGAGGCTACAGTATGGGGTTTAACAGTAGCTATAACTAAGGAATGAATTGTAGAAGTAACCAGGCTTCCAGTTGTATGAGAGAATTTTTCTTCAGATGTTGTTTCTGCTAGGGCAGAATTTACAGTACCAACTGATAGACCCTTGGAGGTCTCTAAGCAAGGATGCAAGCGAGTGTCGTTGCCTCCCCCATATCTAGAATATGTTTCTTTTATAATCAGGTACTTAACATGTGAAGGTCATTTTTCTTACCTACATTCTTACCATTTAAAATTGTTGAGTCATATGAGGCATGGGTTAGCTATTAATGTCCCAAACTTTTTGTTAAAATTTATGGAACAATGTGCCCATGAAACCCAGAAGGGAAAGGATAACTCTATTGCCCATCATGCCCTTGTTAAACTGTTGATTGAATGGTCCTTAAGGGATGTGTCACCTCTTTCCTGGCAAGAATTTGTTTCCCAAAAGATCCTACAACATCCAGAACCTCCTAGGGCACTTGTTCCACAGCCTCAAAAAAAGAAAGAGAAAATAGCATTTTCCAGTAGGGAAGCAGGGCAAGGGTCATCTACTCCTACAACACCTAGTCCTGCAGCATTCACACCAGAGTCCTCTGCCCGAGTTCAAACTAGGTCTGCCTATAAGAAAGAAAAGGAAAAACAAAGGCAGGAGAGTCATCTGGGGCAGAACAAACCCAAGAATCTGACCCTCATCCTCAGAAAAGGAAATGCTCTACTCCTGCAGCACCTTCTCCTGCAACAATTTCTCCTACAGCAAAGCCTGTTGCCTCCGCAAGTTCACCATCATTTTCTGATAAGGTAGATCCCTCTAGGAAATTTAGAAAGAGAAAAGCTACGAGAGCACCTTCGGCAGCTGCAACATTGCCAAGAAGAGTTTCAACAAGAAAATGATGTAAAGTCTCCCCTGCTTCACCTCAACCTGAAGTTATCATAATTTCAGAGGATTCTGTAGGTTCTAAACATAATGTCTCTCAGGATGTATCTGAGAATGTTGCACAGAGTCCATTTATTCCTGAAGAAGAACAAATTAAGACAATGGAAGTTGAGCATATCGAAAGGGGGGTACCAAGTCTTGATGACTTGGCTGCTGCGGCTATGTAGATTTCAAAGGAAGCATAGTCTTCTCCACTACAGCAACAAGAATTCATCCCGCAATAAGGGGAAGAACTGCCTGAACTATTGGAAGTGGCTAATGAAGCTTCATTATCCCCTGAAACCTATTAAGTCATGGTTGTCTATAAAGACATTTTTTATTGAATTCCTGGAATACCTTAGAAACACATGGAGACCAGTCACATTGTAGACCTTGAGTTTTCGCCACCTAGCCAAGACTGAAATGCAACAAAGTCTTTGGGAGGAAGAAAAGAAGAAACTGAAAAGAGACATTGAAAGGCAAAAACAAGAAATTTAGGAGTTAAAGGAGAAAATGAATGAAATGATGAAAATAACTAGTAAGATTATGGAGTGTAGACCACCACCTAGAGTTTATGCTCTATATCTCAAGGAACAAATTTTGTGGTTCTAGTTAATGAGAATTTCTAGGAATCTAGATCATGTTATTCACACTGCTAAAGAGTTCTATGATGCATACCAGGCAGCTCCTGATTGGCTAAGGAATTCTTTGTGCGAATTTTATTTGCATGGCTTTATAATTCCCTTTGAAACAGAGTGGAATCCACTTCTGTACATTGGCGATATTCATTTAAGATCACTCATGTCTTGGGTAGCAAACGATGCTAATTATGGCAGGCAATTGGAAGCATATGAAGAAGCAGAAAAGGATGAGCCTATTACATTGCACCCTAAGAGTTCAGACCCCTATACAATGTTGAAAACCTGGCTTACTGTGGCATATGGCCATTTTAATAATATAGTCAGGATGGAAATATTTGATCTCAAAAAATAGGTGTATGATGAGTTTCAAGAATAGACATACTCATTTTGGAAGCTATAATACTCCAGAAATCAGAAGAGATGGGAGCGATTGACTGTTGGGTTAAGAAGGTCTGAGCCTCACAGTCCCCTGATTTTTATAGCAGCTCTTAGAAGATCAAACAGATACATACAGTTGGTCCTTCAAAAGAGGTTTGAGTTGTGGTTGCCCTTGATATTTAGACCTCCTGTGCTGATGTGGCCTCTTTATCCCTACCGAGGTACAAATATTAATGAAGATATAGAAGCTCATAGGTATGAAAGGTGGTAGAGTTTCATAGGTTTTTATTATAAATTTGAAACTTCATTTCAGGGTCATGCCTCAACCACTGATTTGAGAGAGACCAGAAATTTTAATGTTGGAGGACCAGCATCAGGTTAAGAAGGGGGAAAAATGATGAGCCCAAAGTATGCTCATAATTTGGGTATCATGGTGTACTCTTAATACCCTTACTTTTGTTGTTCATGGTTGTTTAAACTCTTTAGAAACCTTTTATTGGGGGATATCCTATAGTAATACACTTTTATATTCCTACAGCCTATCATGTTGATATGTCTATATTTATTACCTTGATTGACTTTCCAAATGACTGGTATAACACATGTAGTTTTTCAATGATGAAGTAAATTTGATATGTCATTAATAAATTTATATCGTGTAAGTTGCCATGCATGTTTCTGTTCACTTCTGTTGCCTTGTGTTTCGTAGGATTGTTGAAGAAAGTATGAATGAGTCAAGCGCAGTTGATCTCAGCCCTGCAGTAAAGTCCATTTCCTGCACGACTTCGAGGAAGTTATTCTAGTGAAGACTCTTTGACCGAAATTGTTGGGAAGGAATTTAAATGTCAATTAATTTGGAAAGAGTGGAATGCTAAATTCTCTCTGAATCATGTTGAGTAGATAAGTTCATTTATTTAGTCTGTTCCTCAATTCCAGGATACATTTACATCCACGTCTTTCTCTGTTAGGGTTAGTTAGTTAGTTTTTTTCCTGTTTTAAATAAGTGTTCCTCCTGCGCAAGTGAGAAAGTATAGTGAGATAGAAAGGATACCATGTAAAAGTTAGAATGATAATAAAAAGTAGAGTATGTATGAAAAGTTTTAGATTTTTTTGTTAGTTTTCATATGAACATAACAATGTACACCATTCTGAGTTTATGAATAAAATTTGATGAAGTTATGAGTTCAATACTTGCATAATTAGTTGATGTTTGCTAAGGGGGCTCACTTAGTAGGTATCTGTAGTTAGTTAGTTAGTTGTTCATTTTCTATTGATCATAAGTTAGATTTCATCTTTGAATTTTCTATGCAAACTCAGTCTTATATTGTTCCTACAACATCGAGAATCCATCCCTGTGTCTATTCCTGCAGCATAAGGCCAGTTCATAGTTTGTTTCTCAGTAGTAGCTATTATGATTTCTGCTTTGGTTAAATTATGGTTGAGTTTAGAGAACCTTGCATTACCTTCTTGTAATGTAGGTATAATTCTTTCCAAGTATTTATTTTCGATAGGTTGTGACTAAAACTTGTTCTTAGTGCACATACAGTGCCGCTCCATTTCAAGTATACCTTCCCTAGTTTGACAAGTAAATGAATGACCATGAAAAGATATTAGTCGCCTGCTGGAATGTCCAATTCCTAGGATAGGTTTTGCCGTGATTTTCATATCCTTTTTTGGGTGTGACCAGAAGTCACCAATGCATGTCCTTTACCCATGTAGTATTTATCTCCTTTACCACTTGAAAACCCTACATTCTTTGACTATGTAGGGTTAGATGATGATGGAGATGAAGATGGAGATGTAGAGGCTGTAGGAGTCATAGATGGACGGAAATGGTATATTGTTTATTTGAAGAATATGTGTAGTCTCATCGATCTTCTTCATATAATAGTGATGTTCATCATGCCCTTTCTTTTTGCAATATACACAACTGAATTTCTCCTTCTTGAGATTTTCCTCTTTTGAAGAGGTGGAAGTCTCATTTAACTCTGTCTTGGGTAACTTGGATTTCTTCATCCCTTTTCTCTTAGATTCTTGTGCAACCAATGCATCATTTGTAGGTACCCCCTCTAACTAGAAAATTTTTCCTTGCTCCCTTGTCAACCGGTCATAGAAAGTCTCAAAAGAAGGCATTTGGAATGCACTACCCAAGGCATCCATTGTAGAGTAGAAGGTAGAAGAAAACATAGAAAATGGACTTCTCAATTCAAACCGTATAAAAAATATGGACTCCTTATTAGTTTTTCTCTTCCCACATCCCACTCATTGTGACCTTAAAGATTTGAATTTCATTAGAAAGTCATCAATAGAAAGAAATGCTTCAGGGGTAAGGGCAACCAATTTAATCTCCAATTGTAGGAGGGTGCTGTCATAATAGTGGTTTACAATTCCTGAGAGGAATGAATTTTAGCTGAAATCACATATTTTTGGAAAATATAATGATTTAAGCCTTAAAAATTTCCATTTTAAGGATTCCAATTGAAGAGGGTTTGATCAAATCACCTTAGATCAAACCCCCTTGGATAGAACCTCGCTAGTTTTAAACCATACCTATAAATGCGCTCCTTTACACCTATCAAAATGCTGATAAAAAATCACTTTTGATTTAGATTTTGGGGATCAAATGAATTCATTTAAAATTTATTTCAAATTATTATGGTATTCCTCAACAAGCTATCCAATGAATATAATTTTAATATGTTTTGGTTTTGTTATGTATTTGTTTTTAAGTTTTATTAAACATAGGTTTTTCATCGAAAATAAATTTCTTTGTTCTTCACATGTGGAAAAATAGAAGATTATCAAATTTTTTTGAAAAATATGAATGCACCAGATATTGAAGTCCTTGATCCAACAAAAAAATTAAATTTTGACATATACAAAAAGTTACGTGTTATACAATTGTCTAATTGTTTGACTTTGAAACTTGATTAAGGAAAAATATTCAATAAAAGCTATCTAACCAAGTGGAAGCACTTTATATCAGAGTTACAAATCTAAATTTGAAAGAATTAGAATTTTATCCTTCATGGAAAAAAATTTATGCATTATACTGGTAAGGCCACTTTTAAAATGTTGTTTTCAAAAAATCTATTTTCGTGGAGATGGAAAAAAGTGCAATTTGATTCCAAAATTTTGAAAAATATTTTTAGAATCTACAGACAAAATTTGATGAGACTCTAGTTTGCACCATCTTCAAATTCCTCACAGTTTAGCCGCTATAGGTGCCCGAATGTGAAGATTTAGTTAAAAATAATAATTTCAGTGTCTAGTTTGGCCAAAAATTGTAAACCACTATTATGGGATCACCCAGGACGCATAACTCACTAACCTAACCAAACAAGTAATGTAATTTATCCCATATCTCTTTGGGTGTATCCAACTAATCAATATGAAAGAGGAGACTATTAGAAACATTAAATTTCATCAAACCCATAGCTTGGTCACACTTATTTCTATAGGAAAATATTTCAAGTTCCCTGGTAAGAGTGGGTTGGAATTACTCAATGTAGACCATAGACCTTGACACTGAAGCAACCTATGCATTTTCATCTTCCACGTATGCTAATTATGGGGAGTTAACAATTCAATTGACTTGGGAGTGGCCATTGCAACAAATGTCCAAGAAAATACACCAAAATGACTAAAACCTCCAAAAAAAATTGCTTATGCAACCTCTAGAAATTATATTTCACCACTTTCCAAAAATACTTCAAGTGAAATAAAAGGATGATTGTTTGAAACTGGAAAAAAATTGAGCAAAATAGGGGCACCTTATTTTTTTTTTGTAGAATATTGCACCACTAGAAATCCAAATCTTTGCACAAGTCTCCAAAATTCAAGGCACACCATGAGCCTCTGTGAGTCTTTCTCACACCAAGCAACCACATTGCAAAGGTAATTAAGGAGAAAAACACTTCCCCTTGTAGCCAATGTGAGATCATTTTTCCCAAAGACAGCTTCAAAAGGCTTAAGCTTGCCTCCACTTCAACACAATAATGTGAATCACTAAATAAATATTTTATTTGAAACTTTATAGAATATAAAATTTTTGTTGCTCAGTAAAAATAAACAACCTCTTTGAATCGTTTCTCCAAGCAAAGAACTCGTGCCTCCTAGAAATTGCACGTGACCTATAGAATGTGTGAGGGATTTTTAAACTTTGCACAAAAAAAATGACACCTCTTGTCTAAGTTGAAGCCTCTTCTTAGCCAAATCACTCAAACAAAGAATGCCTAAAAGCACAAAAAAACATTCCCTTTTGTTGGTGTTATTAGCCTCTTCAATAAAAAGCATTCAAATTCAAATGAATCTTCAAATGGACAAAATGCATTCCCAATACATAGCTGGTCACACCAGGAAAGTCGTGGCCCAGTGAAAATCACCACTTCAAATAGGGATACACACCCTCAACAATGGATACAACCTTTAATGCACATAACACATTTTTAAAAATGCAATGTATAGCCAAAATTGATCCCAGCATTCATATAATTTAATCTCCCAAACAAAGATTCATGCCAGCAATAGAAAAAAAATCAAATATGAGGCAATTTTGAAATTTAGCAAATTTCAAATGCCGAATAATCTCAAAAATCTCTGAAGAAAACTCTCAAGGAAGGAGTTGCAAATTGGGTGGCTCTGATACCATGTTAGAGCAAATAACCCAAGAAATCATCTACAACATAAACCTTCACGAATGTAGGAGAGAAGCACACAAGCTATTTCACTAGAAGAGAATGAAAAATGAGATGCATAATTTACATATTGTACAAGCTTTTAAAGCTGTGAAAATGTTGACAGGTAAGAAAACTAGTCTACAGGAAAAAAAAACCTGGAGTAATTACCCTAAGTGAAAAGCTTAATACACTAACATAAATCTTATTATGATTTTTTGCTTCTTTGAGCTTTCTATTGATACATATCTATGTCAAAATTTAGCATGTATATGAGTATATACATACATTGATTTGTGTGTGAGAGCATAATCATATGCATGTATGTGTAAGTAGAAATACTTACAAACAGACTCACACAAAGGATCAATTATATATATATATATATATATATATATATATATATATATATGTGAATATATATACATACTTTACGAATGTGTGTATTGACAAGAATAGGATAAGAAAGGGTAACCTGATATATATATATGTGTAACATATTAAATATGTATGTGTATGTATAACTGTATATGTGCACATGTATGAGTACATGCGTATTGTTTGATGGGTAATGATAAATAAGGATGTATGCATTTGAGATATTGAATGGATCATTTAAGTTGCTATATATATATATATATATATATATATATATATATATATATATATATATATATATATATGTGTGTGTGTGTGTTTGTATTTATAAAAAAATACACACATAAGCAGTAATGCTTAATAGAGGAGTGTGTATGTATATATATAGATATATATATTATAAATTATTACAATATGATTGCTATCTTGTTTGTATTTATTTGTATATCAAATGTATATATACTTTATACCTATATAGATCAACATATAGTATGAGGCCAACATATATTTATACATTGATAAAACATACATACATATAGGTGTCTATTTATGTAATACCTCGGTATCATATGCACTAGAATGTGATATTAAGATAATAGTATATGCATATGTATAAGCATACATATATATAGTTACCAACGTATAAAATTGAATGGCTTAGATATATATTAATCTTATAAATGTATATATGAGTATTTATATGCATAAAGCACTTGAAGTAATGAATATAGTGTTGCCTATAAACTAAGTCTACTCCTTGGAAATTAAATAACAAATGTAAATGTGTTTGAGGTAAAATTTCATGCTTTTGAGGTTGAATGTCATTCTTTTGAGGTCAAATACCATTAGCAATGATTGTAGGCCAAGTTATAAACTAAACCCAAATGCCTATTACATAGGCTATGTATGCAATGTGCCATAGTCAAGTGTTGCGTGCAAACCATGCATAAAGGGAGGATGTTTTGTTTGCAATTATTAAGCATTCAAAGGCCAGACTATGAGACAGTAATGACTATATTCTTTAGCCACATTATACTCTTGCTATCTGTGAAAGGAGAGTTTATAATCTGCAAGCATTGAGCAGTCATTAAGATGATGAAGTAATAATAGACTAAGTCGGTGCCTCTTTTGTGGAGGTCATGGACTTTGTAACTCTTTATAGTATATTTTTAAGTATCAAACAACATTTGTTAAATCATGTAAATCTATCAATGACTTTTTCAATCAATTTAATATATAAAATGATTCATATTATGACTTAGTTGATAGAGGCTTGGTGTTGCAAATCTGTTGTTGACTATTTCAGATGTGAATGATGTTGTGCCATCTCTATATGTAATTACAAAGCTTTGGCACCACCTTAGAATCCTTATTCCTGTAAATATCCATTTTGAGATGCAAAGTGAATTCTATCATGTGGGATTTGAATTGGTCTCTAAATTGTTGTCATTTAACTAAGTTGATCTATAGTTGTTTAAGCTGAGTATGTTCTTACATGTTCACCACCTTTTGAGTTGAGATAGATGTATTATTGTGCATGCTTGCTACTATCAAAACCACACCTAAACTGTAGGTAGAGTAGTTACCTAATTGTTGTATAAATAGAGGAGTAAGTTCATTTGTTTGGACACATTCTTCTATGCATTATTCTTTGATTAATTCTCTACATTTTATCTACTTTTCTATCTGCAATATTTTGTCAAGAATAGTGAGTGAGAGCCTTGAGTTCTAGATAGAGTTTATTATTATCATTGAGAGGAGTATTTTCCAACTTGAGAGATCGAGGTTATTGAGTCTTTGCTAAAGGATTGATACTAGGCTAGTTGTTGATCTGGAAGTGTTGTGACTACAACCAGTTAGTTGGAAAGCTTATCATAGGCATGAGGATACTCTTCTCTTGTTTGTATTAGTGTTGAATGATTTTCTTCTTGTTTGTTTTAATTCTATTATGGTTACATGTATTTAGAGAAAATTATTGTTTACTTTGAAAGAAAGTAGAACCTACATATATTGTTTGTGAAATGCTTGTATTTACTCCATAATAGGAGGATTATGTTTATCATAAGTATTACATACTAGATATGAATAAGCATGAGAAGAAAAAGGCTTATTCATATATTAAACCCTTTTAATCAAAGGGATGATAATCTCAAATGGAGTCATCTATTGTTATGATAATTATTCGATTGAGGCCATGCATTGTGTTTGTATATACTCCATGATAGGAGGGATGTTTTTCATAGGTATTAATGTTATACTAGATATGATTAGACATGGGTAAGGGAGAATGTTTTTCATAGGTATTGTTATTATACTAGATATGATCCAGCATAGACAGCCTAATGAACACTCATAGCTAGATATCAAATTATGATAGATGGCTAGTAGGTTACTCCTGAGATTATTATCCAGTGAAGGGAGGGAACTAGTCTTGGGAATGTTGTCCAATGAAGGGAGGGAACTAATAATTTTCTTTATGAGTTGTGTTTCCTTAGGTTGTTAAAGAGATAGGTTATCCTAGGGAGTAGCTTGCCCATGGAGAGGGATTGCCTAAGCATAGATATAATAGCCTTAAGTCAAAACGAGCTTGCTATAGTGTAAGTGAATGGTAGACCTTTACTTGAAGTACTGATTGAGAATACTTTAGCCAAAGTAGTGTGATTTCCCTAGGGTCCATTGTTAGTTCACCATATCCATTTAAATGCATGAGGGCTACCTAGTGTAGGTTATAAATCCTAGTCTTCTAGAGTACAACACTAAGCTCAGAGTGGTATGTCATACAGGGTTACCCAACCAATACCTTCATCGAAGGGTAGGGCCATCTATCATTGATAAATGTACAGGGGACTGCATATGAGTCTGTGGTTGGAAGAAAAGTGCTTGAGTGATGCTTCTCCTCCTTAGCAAGCAACATAAGACCAAGTTTTTGAAAGGTAGATTCCTGGACCATCCATATCTTATGCTAAGAAGCTCGGTGGAACTATTTTTGTAATTGTGTACATTCTTGGAATATTGTAATTTGTGAAATTATTATATTGGAATGGAATGCTTATTGAATATTGTATGACATCTTTGTTCAATATATCTATGTTTTGGAAGATTTGTATAATTACTTTGGATTGTAATCACAAATTAGAATTTGGGTTATTTCAGTTATACATGTAATTTACATTACTAGAAGAATTTTTTTTATTGCTATGTCATGACATCATGTTTTATTCACTTGAGATGAAAACAATGGAAATTTTACTCTGAAGAATACTGGGGTTGTTACATCTTGTTTATCAAATATATATACATACATATATTTATATATGTACACACAGATATTAAATATTTAAGCATACATATATGTATATATGTATTTATATATGTATATATGTATTTATATATGTATATATGTATTTATATATGTATATATGTATTTATATATATGTATATAAGTATATATATACATACACACACACACATACAAATATTAATTCTTTAAATATTTGATGCATTTTCTTATTTTTAAAGTTAAATTATTATGTAAATCAAATTGATATATAACATTATTGTTTGTAATAATTTAGATCTTAACTATATCGAATTATTAATAATTATTTATTTCTTAAAATATTTCATTTTTATAATTTTTAAAATTTGTATATTAATAAAAATTTAAACAAAAAATTACCATACCAATTACATACTAATAAAAATATAATTTTTAAATCATAAACATTTAATACATTTTTAAAAATGTTCATTCTAAAATTTAATTTGCATTAAAAAGCTAGCTATATAACTAGCATACATATCTTTAATTAATTAATATATACAAATTACGTGAAGAGAGTCAACAATTTAATTTATGTATATATTATTTAAATTGAATGATGGAAAAATTATTAATGATATGAGTGCTAGTAAATATAAAATTGAAAACAATAGAAACCTATAATGTTATGAATATTTTCTGTAGCTATCTCAATATCTTTCTATTATAAATTCTTTTAAAAAAAAGTTATTTTATTTAGTTTTTAAAAAAAACTTTATCTTGACTTATATTACCAAAAAAGAATAAAAAAAATTCAAAACATTTATGATCATGATTTATTCTTTTATGATTGTTTTTTATTATTTAATTTTATGAACACTAACTATCAAACGGCATTGTTGTATGTGATAAATGTCTCTTGACAAAATAAATTGATCAAGCTTTCTATAAAATGTAAATCATTACTTAAGAAAATGAAAACAGTTTTTTAAAATAATTAAAAATATAGATCTTAGTTCACTTAACAAGCACCAAGGAACAGCTTCTCTGTAGATATAGATATATAGGGGCGGCAGACTAGTCCGCTCGACCGCCCCTAATACCTATGTATCCACCGACCGAGTACTTCGGTTGCCATTGGTGGTGATGCTTCAATACCTGGAACTGATGCTACTGGCTCAAATGCTTCCTTCGATTCTATATGGATAGGGGTCGGTCAAGTCCCTTTCAATAGAGGCTGTCGAGCCCGTAATGCATTCTCCGGGGTAACTTGAAAAACTTGGCACTTACCAGGTTAAAACAACGACTCTGTTTTCATTCACAGGCTCACAAAATTTGATGTGACAAGAGTTGGTTTGCGAAGACAAAGTAGCTTTACAATCTGATAAAATGTAGGGGATGAGTTTCCATGGCTGACTTAGTTGTTAGTTGAGAATTTGGTGAACGATCTCTGTTAACCGTTTTGAAATGATGAGTGCTTCCATCAAATTATTTTCTCTTTTCACTCTCACGTTCGAGCTGTAACTTTGTTTTCACGTCGATCTGAGATCCATTATCATCAAAATCAACAGCCACGAGGACATGGAATTCGTGAATATCATTCAAAGTTGAACTTTAACCATGGGTTTACTCCATCATGCCTCACGGCATTAATTGGACCGGGAAAGTCTACGTACTGTAATTAGATTACGACAATTTAGTTTAATAATGCTTTGTTTTCTTGCAGAGCAAGTTAATGTAATTAACTAATTGAACTTAAGTAGACCATAGATTAAGCTAGTCGATATCCAGTTGGTTTCATCACGGAAGACTAATTCATCTTTATTTAGTTACAGTGTAGAGTTTGTGTGACATTATCCCAATAAAATTTACCCGGAAAGTCCAGTCAATGCCAGTTCACCTCTACTAGACAAAGGGAGAGAAAATAAAAAGACAATCGTATAGCTCATTATGGCACATTATTCAGGATAAGTATTGTATTAATTTCAAAACATCTGGAAGAAGTCTGAATTAAGCAGTATCCAAATACAGGAGGGAAACTCCAGAGAAATCAGCGCATATAATAGTTTTATAGTCTATTTCTCAACGATAGTTTCCATGCCGGATGGCAACAGGACGTAAGATTCCCGGGGGGGAACCTTTTTGAATATGTCAGACATTCATAGCTATGACTATGATTGATTGTTGAATGGGAATATACTGATCTGTGGAAAATTATAAAATCAACACTACCGCACATAGGCTTATCCGGATGGAGGGAATTCCTGTCCAGTTGTTGCACGCGGAGTCGACTCATTGAACAGGCGTTTTAGTTTTGTCTGACACGCAAGACTTAAACCTCCATCTAGCTTGAAGTTTGTTTAATGGCTCACAATTCTAGACCGATTCAAACGAACTAAATCAATTTATGAATTTTCCAATAATCCATCTAATGTACAGCTAAAATCGTACCATCACCCGCAGACTATTCAAAAAGGAAAGCGATTTGGTTGATGTTGTCATTCTCATTTATTCTAATACGTGACGATTATGAAAGCAAAATGAGTTGACTAACGTATGGAAACTTCTGAGACTTCTTACGCTTCTAGACTTTGTTTACTTTTAAATCCATAGCCCCTCCTTCTGTGCAATTCATACGTTATAGTCTAAACTCTAAACCCCACTACTTAATATGAATTACCCAAAGAGTGACAACAAGATTAACTGTGATTTGGGTGGCTTTTATAAGTATACGAAACGTCAACACAAAGATTTCGACCAGACTAAGCATTTGAACCTTTAATTTTTCATTGAAGAATTTTCTATCTTATCTTGTTTGGTAGCTTTTGCAAGTGGGATTCACTTGTGTTACATGTGACAGAGGAAGATACAATATCTGTAGTTCAATGAACGTTCATACCCTTGACTCTGCTCTGTCTTGTGTTACCTGATGGAGATTTTTCATGCAATGTAACCCTCAGAAGCCATTTTGTCTTGGAATTTTGTATTTGTCTGCTCCTGCCGCCTCACATTTGAAATAAGGACTGAAAAGGGTTCTCTAGCAATATTCCTTGCTTCAAAAGTAGGGATGCTACCATGGACGGTCCATTTATGATATCACACTGACCGCAAGTTTAAGATGTACTCTACAAAATTGTTTTATCAAAATCAATATTGGCTTGTTCTGGCAAGAATCTTTCTACGGTAGCGAATAGTATTGTAGATCTATGAGGTTATTCAGAAACTCAATGGGTTTTTTCCGTGAACATGTTTAGGAAAATCAAAAAGTGAGAATTATATCTTGGATCTTCTACGGAAGAAATTGATGGATAGCTGTTTCACCCAAGGTTGCAAGCATGGTTCTTGCTTAAGAAAAGACATGCTTTGTTCCACGCGGTAGAGTCTATAATTAGATATTAGAATCTCTTTTCACCTTGCTTGTTTCTATTTAATTTTTGTCCCATTAGATGAAAGAGTTTTATATGTAGAAGACGTAATGAACACGCCTTAAACTAACTTATTAATGACTATAGAAAATTGAGTGAAAAAATCATGTAGAGATCAAAAGATGGATACAACCACCTCAAATTCAAGGTGTATCATCCCAAAACCAAACAAAATTCGTTTCTTCGTATGATTCTCAAACCAAAAAAAACTCATGAGTGAGGTAAAATATCAATTTGTTTCTTTACGAGTAGTTTTCATTGTTCTAAAGACTACTCATGCAAGCTCGTTCAATTTGGCCATTGAATTGTCTATAAGGGATAGACATTTTAGTGTATTTTTCTAAATAATTAATAAAAAAAAAAACATTTAATTTTAAATGTGTTTATTTAATAAATAAAATTGTCTTTCAAATATATAATTTATAGAAAAAATGGTTTTTAAAATATTTTGTGTTTATTTGTATTAATAGTTTTAGATATTAGGATGAGATGTTGTACATATTACAAGTTTTAGTTCTAAGGTTGTTATAGTTATTTAACATTTTGTTAATATGGATCATGAAGTGTGATTAGAAATGTTCATTCAAAAATTAACATACAGTTTAATCCAGAAGCATCAAACTCTTATTTGTTAATAAATAAGTTTGTCATTGCAATGTTTTGAAGAAAAATAACTTTACTCACCCTATGGGTAGCAACAATCTCTACAATAAATGGATAGATTGTTATGAGGTTAACGATCTTCCTTTACATTTGAGAGAAGAAACTCCCTCAAAGGATATGTTTAGATTTTATGAGATAAAAAAATGGAAAGGGAATAATCTAGAAGAAGAAGAAGAAAACTAAAAAATAAGATTATTTCCTTACACTCTTTGCCTTAAATAGGATTACAAAATTAACTTCATCTCACAAAGAAAAATAAAAAAATAATTTGTATTCTTTTGTTTTCTTTCTCAAATAAAGTTCACTTTTAATTTATTGCAATAACTTAAATAAAGATATGTATAAACAAAATTTAAAATTCAAAAATATCATGATAATACATCTTTATCCATATTTTATTCCAAATATATCTTCAATTAGAACCTTGGATTATCCAACGACAATCTTAGCTTTATAATTTTTTAAATGAGCTAGCACTAGAGATAGAGCCTTACTATTTGGAATAATTAAATTTATCATCTGTCTCATTCATGTTAGCAACTGTTCACTAATTTCCTCCACTTTCTTCTAAGAATATGAAAATTCTCTTCAAAAATTGATGAGGGATGCAAACATATTCTTCAATTTTCCCATTGTATTATAATCAATTCTATCCTTTTTCGATAGCTCTTCTATGATCATTTCTTTGAAAGCTTTCTTCACCATGGTAACATTTGATAATCTATCTTCATCATCATCCAAAATATCAGCCTCAATAGCCAAGCAATTGATTCTAAGATCAAGCAAGATGGAATCAGATATTTAAGAAATTCTCTTGAATTCAAGAAAAGTTTCTTTAGGACTATCAAATTCTATGAAATTATTTCAAACCATATAGGGGTCTCATTCTCATCAATTTTTTTTGTATAACTTCTCAATGATTAAAATATTTAGATTATTTTTTATTAGCTTCTAAACTTCCTCAATTCTCAATTTGCGTACATCATCATCCCTCTTAGTTACTTGAGAATTAGCATAAACTTTTATTTTCTTAATATTTTCATATATCTTCATAGCATCCTCAATATATATGACACCGCTTAGGGCCACATTTTCTACCCATGTTTATATTTCATTCTCTATGCTTGATATTTTCCAAACTCTTCAATGACATCAAGGTTAATAACATCATTAGATGAGGATGAATCCAAAGCATCTAATGGTTGAGTAGAAGTATCAATTGTTGGTTTGATAAAGGAAGGACTTCACCTATTCCTCCAATTATTATTTTTCTGGAATTTATTTTTCCACTCTTTCAATTAACCTTGCAACTAGCATTTAAACATTATAAATATCTCCTTCATGTGTGGATTTTCCCAACTCTACCTTGGTGATTTGAAATAATTTTCCATAATATCTTCTTTATTTTTATCTAATGTGGGTTCAACAACTTCAAAAATATTTATATGTACCAAAGGATTCAACCATCAATTTGAGAAAGGAAATACCTCTTGGAATTGGGATAGAGAATCATATGGCTAAGGTGTGCTATGTTTGGACCTTATTTTCTACGACATTCCCTTATTTTTCTTTTGAATATGTTTCCTTAGTATGCAAGGTCTTTAGGTGTTAATAAAGTGGATAAGTTTGATTGGGAAAATGGATCTGTGTACTAAATTGCACTTATCTCAATTTGGTTTGAAAGATTATAAATGATCTAAAATACACTTGACTAAAAAACCTAATAGTAATTTTTAGAATCAAGGCTACTTCTGAGACATTAGCTTTAAAATGTGTGTGGTTCACCTCAATTTATATGATCAATTGACACAATTTTTTAGGTCTACATGAAGTTTCACTTGAATAATTAACATTCCAAAGTCATTAATTTTATATACTATGATGAATTTATTTTGTAAGTCCTAGTTATTATAAATCGTCCTTAATTTAAGAGTTGTGCATCCTTTTCTTTCACACTTTATTTCCTAAATTACATACTCATTTATCTAACTTTTCTTCTTAGATAAATAATGTGTTCATTGATAACAATGAACTAACCTAGCTAGATTCTTATGAACAAATAATGTTTCCTTTACATTATTCCTCAATATTTTATTAAACTTTTTCATTTTTTTAAATAAGTTTTACTAATTTCAAGAAATTTGTATAAATTTTTAACCTTTTGATTAAATGAGAAGATTTTCTTCTAGTTTTAAAATTATAGAGAGAAAAAGAAAAATTTCATTTAATATTATAATTGTGATATATTTAGAGGATAACAACAATTTATGTTAAAAAATATTAAATATAATTTAAAAAAATTTAAACTGATTGTCCATACAGTCATAAAATAATGTTTCTTTATTTTTTTAAATGGGAGATGATTTCAAGGATGTCATCTTTGGAGACAATATGAATAATTATTAAAATAATATATAAATTTTAATATTTTAAATTTAAATGAAAAAAATTTAAAAAATAATAATAATTAAAATAAAAGAAGAAATAAATTTGAATATATATAACAATGATTTATTGATTTTAATAAATTTAATATAATTTTTTTTAATCTCAAGAATGTGTATTAAATATTATTTAACATCAATATAAACACATAATGAATTCATACTATACTCTATATATATATATAACAATGATTTGTTGATTTTAATAAATTTCATATAAACTTGTTTAATCTCAAAAATGTGTATTAAATATTATTTAACATGAATATTAACACATAATGAGTTCATACTTAATTTATTTTCTCTTATCTTCTTAATAATTATGTAGTATCCTAAAACAAGACTCTTAATTGATAAGATGAGATCATAATTTTTCTTTCAATTTAAGAGATCTTAAATTTCAATAACACTCAAGTATATTATATAGAATAATTTATTCTTTCCTTATAACTAAATATACCATCATGTCTATGTTCATTTATATACAAAATACATTTCAAAGAGTTTACTTTTAATATTTTTTTGTGTTTCTAAATCTAGTACTTTTACATTTTTCTAAGATTGTAATATTTTTTTTGTGTTTCTAAATCTAGTACTTTTACATTTTTCTAAGATTGAATTTTGTAAGTGATGTCAAATATACCTTAATATCCATGGGATGGTCTATTTTTTTTAAGGTCCCTATGTCATTTTAAGGATGGTTATATAGTGGCAAAGTATCATAATACTTTCATATATGTGGGGATTTCTTAGCATTCATTCCCTATTATGGCTTAGATGTTAAGGATTGTAGGGGTTTTATTTTCCATTTTACCACTTATAACATGTCCCATTGCTATGGTATTCCTTAAGAAAATTAAAAAATTGTTTGCATAGTACACTAAAATAGTATGATTATTCATATCATTTAATGAAATGATATATATAAAGATACTTGTTATTGTTTCATAAGCGTATGAAGGTTGATGGTATTTTGTGTTTGGATATAATGTATCAAATTGATCTCTATTATTCACTTAGAATTTACTCAAAGTTGTCCCAAAATAGTTTATAGTAAATGATAATAACACTTGGTGTCATTTGTGATCATAATGGGAAAATGATTCTGGCGTATGTGGTAAATCTTGGCGTCCAATCGTCCAACTTTGCTGAGGTGGCAGTGACATTCTATGGTATTCAGATTGCCATGAATAAAGGATTTTCCAACCTAGACATCGAGGCTGACTCCAAAAACACCATGTTTTTGTTGATGGGGAAGGCTAAACCCTATTGGTCCCTTTGGGACCCTACCCTATCAGCTCACAATCTCATGATTTCTCTTGGGAATAGTAGATCTTCTCATGTGCTTAGAAATTGTAACAAAGTAGCAGATGCACTAGCTAACCTTGGTGCTTTTACTCCAAATTTAGTTACTCGGGACAATATATCTCATATCCTTGAGAATGTTTGTGAATTAATTAATAATGATGTCAAAGTACTATAAAAAAGAGATTGAGCTGGATCTTCTATTAGTCCCCTTTGTTATTTTCCATGATTTACAATGATGGAAAATTAACCTCTCTAAGCAGTCTTCTCACAAGCTTTTTTATTCCTTGATTTGGTATTCTTTTCAAAACTTCTATATTACTATTTCTCTTGTTTTTTTTTCTACAAATTTTTCCATGGCGGTGAGTTGGTCTAGGATGAACCCACCAATTATGAGATGTGGAAGAAAGATAAGGAGGTTTGGCCTATTATTCGATGAGGTAAGTTGGCCTCATTCTTGGAGGGCATGAAGGGGCATGACCCCAAACTATTTGTTGAGTTTTCTAACTCTTGGAAGGATCGAATTGTAACCATTGGAAAGTGCTCCTTCCTTGTGAACATCGAGTTGATTACAAAGGTGGCAGGGCTTTTGTTGGTTAGTGCTTACATCCCTTGAAACCCTAAAGGGAATTACAAAAAATATCTGAATAGGTTTCTAAAAGATGGAGAAAAGGTTAGAAAAATTCAAAACAAATACAATATGGCTGACCTTCCCGAGGCATGTAGAAAAATTGCTGAGGTGCTTATGGACAAATATTTTGGCGCTATAGGACTCCCTTGCACTTGTAGGGTTTTTCACTTAAAAGGAGAGAGTTAGGCCAAAATGGGCAATGTCTACACTCAAGACTAATGCAATATGAATGAAGTATGTCTAAATGCAATGATCTAAATGTAGAAAACTAATGAAATAGATCAATTATTAAATGAAAACTAAGAAAATGCAAATTGTTTGAAAACATAGTTATTTATGCAAAAATGGCCTAAGAATGCAAACAAACAACAACATAAATAAACAAAAACTGAAGAGGAGCACCTGGAAATTGAAGAAGGATAAAATGAAGGTTTGGAATCCTAAAAAATCTAATGTAGAATCCAATTGGGACTCTTACGCCAAGTTGGGCGACCTAGTCCTATTTCGGGGAAACTGCACCAGAGCCCGCTTTAGCAAAATGGATATCTGAATCTATAGAAATTTATGAAAAACATGTATAGTGGGACTAAGTCACCACTAATGGCGACTTATTCAACTTTTCCTTTTCTAAAAATTCGAAAGTGGAAATGGAAGCTCTTGATCTGCACTTTAGTTTTTGGTAGGTGTCCACCTCTAAAACCTTGATTTTTAGCATTGTGAGTGACTTTTTGTGGATAGCTTGACCTAGCCAACAAGGATATATCTTCAACAAATTTGAAACTTAATATTTAATGATATCCAATTCCTCCAGATACCTAAATTTGCAAACACACAATGAAAGAGAGAGAAATATTGAATGTTAGGGCATGGGGGTTTGCCTTGGTCAAACCCCTTTTTAGGTAATTAAACCAAAATGAAGAAATAATGTAATGAATCATGAAACAACAGAGTTAGAGACTTTCCATGATGATTGATCTTGAATTTAGGTAGCAATGGATGAAGAATCAACCCTTGAATGCCTTAGAAAGGTATCTTGATGACTTAGAATCCTAAAATGCTAGCTTGCTTAACTTGAGATGGAAGATGAATGTTGAATAAGATGATTGAGTTATGAATTAGGGTTTAAAATCTTGTATTTATAGGAAATCCACCTAATTTTCCTGTTAATTTGATCCCCAAGGCCGACATGAAGGAAAAATTAACTTCAAATCTAAATTTTCTTGCTCAAACCTCAAAAATAGCCCAAATGGGACTAAGTCACCAAGTTGGATGACTTAGTCCCACATGAATGGGACTAATTCACCTAGATGGGTGACTTGGTCCCATAGGGGCTCTTTTGCTAGATGGATTGTCTGGGGATGAAGAAATTAGGTTTCTAGGTTGTTCTAGTCAGGTCTTTGATCAAATTAAGCCTAGAGATGCACAATATGGGGCAATAGGGGCCTATTAATGATGATGTAAAGGGTAATTAGTAGTAGGGACACAAATTTAAATGTGAAAGTTTGATTAAAGGGTATGTGTAGGATCATCATGGAAAAAACAGGCCCTTAAGCGGCAAAAAATTTAGAAAAATCAAAGTTAGGCAACTTGACATAAAAATTTGAATAAGTTATCTATAATATTTCAAAAATATGTAAGAATAGAATCTATAGAAAATTGAATTTAGTTTCTAAAATAATAGGTTTATTTTTTTATAAAAATATCTTTGGTGAAAATTTAAAATTTCAATGCGAGTACTTAAATTTCATGAAAAAATAAGAAGTAGGTGTCTTTGACACCCTAACCATAATAAAATGATAATATTTTTTATAAGATTTTAGATATAAGTAGAGGACTCATGTCCCGATGTGATACATATTTTTTTTATAAATTTTTCCAAGTAAATAATAAATTATGATTTTTTTTATTACAACTTTTAAAAATATAAAAACTTGTATGTCTAACCACCTTAACTTGGTCAAAACTTCATAAAATTCATTTTTTAATCTTATAGTATGTGAAGCATAGAATGTGACACATGTTTTGCATTCAAAAATGTGATACCATTTGAAAGCTATAAATGTTTTTGAATCAGCCTATCAATCAAGACTTTAGTCGTAATTCAAATAGAAAATGAATTTTTTTTTTTTATTAAAATGAAAGTAAAGCATAATTTATATTGGTGGAAAGCTGAGAATCTCCTTTAAAAACCCTTTTTGTTTCATCAATTTTGGGTTAAAAAAAGTCGTCAGCCACATACCCTACACATACTCATCATATCGCCACTTTTTGGTCCATCATGATCCTGCACATACCCTAAATACACTTTGCATCATTAAAATGAGGTCCACATAGCCTAGAAAGGCACAACATCTAATGTGAATGTGTAAAACACATTACAACACTAGATTAGAATTAGTTTTAATTTACAAGCCTTCTAGATTGATACATTTTATAATATTGAATTAGGGAAAAATAGGTCCATTAGTCTAGAAAAGTGTGAAAGTCTTTTACAACACTTTACAACACATTTACAAGACATTGTTAGATGAATTTTATTCAGTTTGCAAGGGTCCAAGACATAATGTGGATGTGTAAAACACCCCACAACACTAGATCAAGGCATCATTAAGTCCAATTTATGATTAATTATTCCCATATCAAGCAAGATATACACTTTTTGGTGACACAATGCTGATGAGGTACGTCATGTTAGAGGGTTGTTTTCATCGTTTTCATGCCCATATCTTTACCATGCTTAATCATTTCTACTATAATTTCAAAATGAATTTTTCTTTCTACATTTTTTCATCACTTGAATAATCCATTAAGAATGTTCAGGGTAAAAGTAAAAATCTCCCCATTCACTAGGTCTAAATTTTCTACCTCTACCATCATCTAGCTACTTTATTACCCTCCCTAACCCCTATCAAAAGGAATAGTTCAGTTATTCACAACTCCACATGACCTCCTTGAGTGCCCGAATCCCACTTTCACCTTGGATGAAACCTTTCCTACCACTTGTCCCATCACCCCTGCTGGGAAAAAATGCCTACTAACGATGAAACCCCTCCTAACCCCATTAAAGTGTGTCCTTCCTTGTGGCTACTCCTACTTCCACTTTTGGCTTTGATAATGTGGATAACTCAAATGATGAATCTTGGAATCCTACCCCTGGAAATTCTCTTACACAATCCCTTATTCATGCAGAGGTGTTGGATGTCCCCAATACCCCTCCTATCATTAACCCTTATACAACCCATAATTCCCCTAAACTTTGCATTAATCTAGATGGGACCTCTACTGACCCCAATGTGAGTAATGATAATTGTGCTTCCTATGATCCCCTTTGGTAGAAAAAAATAAAATTTTGGTGATTGTTAACTTCCAGAATGACATCCTCAAGTGGTTTGTGGGTCAGCTTATTACTACTAAAGAAAAATATAGGTGTTGGAAAACAAGGTGCTTGACAAGTAGGCTCCATGCCTGGGTGAGGTTGAGGATAGTGGGCATTCGAATATGCTTTCCTCCCTTGCTAATTCGTTTGAATGACATGCCAATTAGGACAGGGAGGTGGATGAGCTCAGTGCCTTTGTGGGCACAAAGGAGGAGAAAATGAAATTGCAAAAGGAGTCTGCTACTATTCACAACAACTAGAATAGAACTTTGTAATGTCTCCAAGATATTACTGATTACAACAAGGAGACTATGAAGAATGCCACTCTAACTATCTAGGTTTTTCAACAAGAAATTAGGAATATTCATGGTGAAAGGGTGGTTGGGGGTAATCTTAATGATAGTTGTGCAAAAAAAAGGTAAGGTGATGGGAAGTTCGACTTAGGACACTACCATGGAGACCTAGGCTATTCAAAAGGGACCCCTATCATTCGAGGAGAATCTCCACTTCCTAAATAAGGATTATAATCTAATCAAAACAATTTATAGAGTATAATCTAATAATTATTCATTTAAGAATCAAATATAAAAAGAATTGAGTAAAAGTTCGATCATATAAGATCAATCAAAATCAATGATGTTGAAAGAGTTTGATGTGAATTCAATATTAAACATGACAATTCTACTCTCTTTACATATTAAAATGTATTCAATAATGACTTTTGAATTAATCTTAAGAAATTTATTAAATAATATTTAATTATAATTTAGTTGCATAATTATTTCATCTATGAATGAGACGATTGATTAATAAAATAATGTAAAATAAATATTTCATTTAACTTGAAATATACTAACATATTAAGTTCAATCTTTGAAGTTGGATGCTACTAAGACATCTCATGACTTTAGGGTAAAATGTAAAAAAAATAAAATTAAATCATATATTAGAAAATTAAATTTGAGTGATATTTATTTGTAATGCATAAGTGCTTACTATTATAGTGATTATAAGATATATTTTGAATTGTAATATTTTATAAAATTTTGTAAAATTTAATAGTTATGTCAACATCATGAAGACTATATATTATAAATGATATATTTTTAATTATAATATTTGGTAAAATTACTAAAATTTAATAAATATATTGAGGTCATCAAACCCATATAACATTAATGATAGATTTTTAATTCTAATATTTAATAAAATTTAATGAACTCTAATAAATATATTGAAATTGTGAAGTCCATATAATATTAGTGAGAAATTCCCCACTTTAATACTTAATAAACATAAATATTTTTTATAATTATAAGATATATTTAATAAATATATTGAAATCATGAAATAAGTATAATATTAATGATACATTTTTAATCATAGTACTTAAATAAAAATTAATGAAATCATAAAGTTTATTTAATATTAATGATTATTTTCAATCATAATACTTAAGAAAATCTAATGAAATTAAATAGATATGTTTAGAGCTATAATGTATGGAGATACAATTAATATTACTATATAGATTATGCATTACTTATATGCATACTATAAGAGGATAGATTTTTGAAAAATATTTTAGATTGATATAGTCAAAATAAATTTAAGTTTTTATATAATATTATCAATTATAATTTACAATGTATATATGTTAGTAATAATACTCCTATATATATTGTATATATAGAAGAAATATTATTATATCACTATTTATATTAGCTATATATTTTTCATGATGTCATTTAAAAATAAAAAAGTTAAAGTAAATATAATGTACATATGTAAGTAATAATAATTTTTAATATCCTTTGTTCATGAGGCTTGAGGTAGATTAATTCAACATCAAATTTGAAGAAAGGATTGAGCTAGGCAACCACTTAAAAGGATGGTGTAAACTTAATATTAATAGATCAAAGGGTCTCGAGAGCTAGTTCCCTAACCAAAAATTATAAGGGAATAATGGTTAGCCTGACATTAAAATTTCTTATGGTAGAAAGAAAACATGTCCAAGTACTCCTCTAAATTCTACAAGATGTAATCAATTTGGGATCAAAAGTGTAAATAGAGGGTGACTCCATTTAAGAAAGAGGAGACAAACAACTTGAAAATGAATTAACATTTTAAGCCAATATTGGCCTCTCATAGAATTACTAGAATCTTATTACTCATTAAACATCTATGTCAAAAGTTTGGAACGAATAATTAATATTTCATTATATTAATATAATATTAATGATATATTTTCAACCATAATATTTAATAAAAATTAAATAATATGTAATATTTATGTCAAAGTCATGGAGACTATATAATATTAATGGCTTCACCAATATGTAACTCAAGATATTTAATTAAAATGATTATCTAGTTCATGTAGTTAATCAACACATGTCATTATTAAATCTTTGAGATAAAATAATAGATTGATTGAGTGTAATTAGATTAACAAAATAATGCATTTTGAATTTACCTTATGCATATGGAGGAACTTGAAATCCTTCTTATTATAAATAGTTTGGCATAAGATTTTATATGCTATAAAGGGTTTTATATTAAAGTTAAATACTATTTGCATCTTGATATGAGAGCATGAGTCCAAGTAGAAAATTTTATGATTTAGCATCAAAGATCGACATGTAACCATTCCATCAAAATTGCTTAGGATAGAATTTTAATATCTATCTCTTCTTTATTACACTTTTGAAAAAATTTGAAACTTGAAAAATGGCGTAATTAATAGACATAAAATCACTATCACCCATCATACTAAACCAATTTTTTTATTTTTCTACATCAAAAATAAATAAATAGAACTATATTTAAAATAGAAATCATGATCAACTATTAATTTTGATAATACAACTTAACCAACTCAATAAATATTTATATATAATTATTTTTTTCATAAATTTTATTTCAACTAATGTTTTACAGCTTACCAACTGAATAAGCGCTTCCAAAACACGCCTGACAGTTGCTGCCACTGTGGGAGGCCATTCGGTCACTCGTTTCCGGTAGAGGAAGAGAGCATCTTGGTTGAGAAATGTCGTATTCTTACTTTCATGACAGTCGGCCATCTTTTCTGCAGAGAGCAAGGGTTGGCCATGTTTGCGGAAACGTCATTTTCTTATCTCATCTTTTGCACAAGTATTACAAAACAAAAGTCTTTGATATAGTATTACAAAAGAAAAGTCTTTGATGTTGTTCGCTCAGCAGCTCACCCTATATTAGATTCCCTTATGTCAGAAAGGATCCTGACGGGAGTCCTATTTGTATGTATGTTATTTATGGTTTGATTTATGTGGCAGCAAATCCAAGTTAATTATGCAAATAAAAAATTAAAAAAACAAGACCAGACCAGGTAAACATTCGGGAAAGGAGGCAAGGCCATATTTATACAACAATTAAATACATTATTTCTTCATGTTGATAACTGAAAATAACTGGCAGCTTCTTTCTTGTTTCCGTTGGTCGGCTGAAGCATATTAGTGACGAAATTTACACAATAACGGAGTAATAACATTATAACAATAGTATACTAAGGTAAATAGTAATTATCAGTTCAATCCTGAAGTATAGGCGGCTCCTGTAGCCGGAATCCATGAAGTTCCAGAGATGAAATTGGCAACAGTGAACTTGGAGGCTTCGGTGGCACTGGTGATGACATGATAACCAGGCCAATTCACACGTTTTGACGTTCCTGCACCAGCTCCGCTGTTCATGTATTCACCGTAATACAACGTACTAAGAGCAAAGTTCCCGCTCCATGGCAACCAACCAGCGGGGTCGATGAGATCACCGAGAGTGGATTGCATGAAGACAGTACGAGAGTATTGCTTCCACGGTCTCCCCAGGTACGTCTTTATCGACCCCTTCATGGCTTGGAGATCCGAAGATGCCGACACAACACAATTGTGGATAGAAATTCCCGTGTTTTCGTTGGGATCCGATCTTCCTTGTGCAGTCAAGGTGTTCTTCTGGTTGCTCCCGGGGCGTCTGGCGATGATGTTGCTGTTCTGGATGACCACCGCTGCGTCGCCGAAGATGAAATCCACAGTGCCGTAGATATCGACTTCGCGGTAGAATTGGCGGAGCGAGTAGACATATAAAGTGTCTTGGTAGCCTTTGATGCTGCAACGGTACACCGCCGACAGGTCAGAGCCAACTCGAAGGGCAACGGCTTGGTTTTTCTGCGCCCCCGCCGTGTTCTCGAACGTCATATCTCTCGCGATGAATCCGTTACCGGAAACACCTGTACACAAGAAAACAATCACATATTATCAATACTATACTTATATTCGGCTTTCGCAATTAGTAACGCATTACAAGAATGAAGTCTTTCTTACCGACAGTTGCAGTTTGGAAGGTGGTGATGCCGTCTTGCATGCTCTTGCTTCCGGTCACTACTGTTTTATCCTTGCCGTCGCCAACCAACATCAAATTCTTTATTTTCTTCGATATGTCGATGTTCTCCTTGTACGTACCCGCCTTAATATAGATGATGTACCTTTTGCTGTTCTGCTGAGGCACAGCGTTAATTGCTTGCGCAATTGTTCGGTAATTGCCAGAACCATCTTGGGCTACCACCACGTTCGCTTGGCTCGCCGGGCTTGACGACTGCAATAGCTTGCGGTCTCCAGCTGATAGCCATTCTGGAAATCCATCTTCATTAAGACGACCATAGTTGGAATAGAAATCTCCCTCTTCATTGTTCTTCAAAGACAGCAGGCGGCGGTTATTCCCCGGGGTTGTAGGCACGGTGGAGAGCTTGTACATGGATAGCAAGTTACTCACTAATTCAGACAAATTCACAGCTCTTGGGGACATGAAAGCTTGGATTGGATTAGACGCATCCAAATTGAGGTCACTAAATCCGTTCAAACAGGTTTCCTGGTTTGTCAGCGCTGCACTCAGCCAAACGGGCGAGTCTTTGTTGAGATAACCATTGCTCGAGCAGACGTTGAGACGATCAATGGTATCTTCAAATAACTCCAAACAATCTTGCCATGCCGCGCGTTCTCTTTCATTCATCACATTATTTTGGAGATTCAAAGCGAAGTCGCGAGCCTTTTGGGCCCTTTGAATGCTCACTTGCAATGCGATGTTGGTGAGATCACCCAGCCTGGTCGTCTGATAGGCAGGATAAGAAGCCATGGAAGACACGCATCGCTGGGGATAGCGAGTCTTGCTACACACCGAGCTCATCACTTTGGAAGCGGTTTTCCAAGAATGATGATGGTGATTGTCGTCGTGGTTAGAGCCCACGGAAGCCACCACTGCCACAAACACGAGGGCAACGAGAAGCACAATTGAAGTCAGAGCAACTACTACGCCTCGGCTTTTAGAATTCTCTACTTTCCGTTCATCAACTCTGACATAATTCTTCATGGCTCAAAAAACTTTGATAGCACAGAATTCAGATTGGAAGGATAAAGTAGCTTAATGTGGAACTCAAGGCAAAATAAAAGAGAGCTGAACTCAATCTCTTCTTGAGAGAGGAGTGGATGGGTTTGAGTCATCAATGCTCAAAGCGCCACAATTTATAGGACGGGATTCCGTGAGTGACTTAGGAGTCGGCAAGGATTAGGTGATCGATCTCAGTTAAAAGGTTTTGAAATAACGAGTTGAGTGCTTCAATAAAATTCTATTTCCTTTACACTCTCACATTTTGAATTGCTTGTGGTTAATTCGTGTAGAGATTTATAAGGGCTTATCTAGAGCACTGTTTTGCAAATTTTTAAATTATAAAATTTATCGAATATGTTTGCAACGAAATTCTCTTTGCCGCCGGTTAAGTCTACACCAACAAAATTCCGAATAAAATATAATTCAGGCCGATCAAAACTTGGAACAAGCTCAAGGATTACCCAGCAAAAATTAGTTAAGCGAATCGTTGATTAAAACAAAACCAGAGAAGATAAAATTAGTTTAGCGGCAATGTTTAATTAAATACAGAGTTGAAGAAGCGTTTGCCACGAGCTTAATTTAAACTGCGCGACCGACCTCACTCAAGTCAACCCATAACGTGGCTCTTATTCTACGGCAAATTGGCAATAGCAAACTGCGTTAACTAAAGGAGCTCAAATTCCTAGACTTGTAAGGCATAGATTGATTCCACAGAGTTTGGAGTGCATGTACACAGTCCCGTACAAAATTTCCGACTAGAAGTTATAGCCTCTTTAGCCTATTCTACACCTAAACACTGGATATGCATAGAAGAAATAATATAACTCATAATGTATGCAATGTTTCGTATCAATTTGGAAGACATCGTCAATTGCCCTGGAAAGCAGTTTAGAGAGTCTTAAACAGTTATGTAGTCAGTCTTACTATTTGTGGATGCTATTCTATGCAGATAGCTATTACAGGGGAAATTCCTGAATCAAATCCCGAGCTGTTCTAGATATATTTCAATTAAATCTATTATTGACGTTGTTTGTTAAATTGCAGTTAACTAATTGGAGGCGATTATGAAATCAAAAGTTGCCCCACATTAGACTTATCTGTAATTTGCCATTTTAATATCAATAATCGACACGTCCATTTGCTCTGTACTCGATGTACTGTATGGGACGGAAGCTTAATTTCTCTTACACGCAATCTGAATCTGACAGCACAACTACCTCTAACGTAAATGCCTGTATCTTTTTACTTAATCAAAATACGCAAACCTAAAGTGGTCGACCAATTCAAACGAACTAAATGAATCTACAAACAATACTACATAATGGACCATCCAATGCCTCACAATCTTACTATTCTCGCGCATATTTCATGCTGGTTTACTTACGCATTTGTGTCATCATCGGCGCTAATCAGGAAAACGAAATGCATTGGATTGCTTGCGATTCTAGACTTCATATACTTTTTTATTCCATATGCAGTTCCTCACGTTCTGTCCTCAGTTATTATGAAGTCAAAGACTCCTAAGTACTTACTGCAACTGTCAAAATTAAAGATTAACTGTCCTTTGTGATTCAAGAAGGCTAGTGAATTCTAAATCAGTATTTTCATTTATATTTAAAATGGTGGTTAGTCTAGAAAATCAATTCCCAAAATTGTAGCGGTTAATCCCACATAAAACTTTTCAGCTATTCTGAAATAGCTTTTTATACCTGCATGAATTACCATTAACTGTTAGATATTTAAGCAGAGGAGAATCAAATATGCTGGAGAAAACACAACACGAAGAATTTTCGTAACGTACAAACTTTCTGTTTAGTGTACATGCAGATAGTGGTGACCAGTACAAATACATTTAGTACGGAAGAGGGGAACGTATGCCTTCCATTTGGCAAACAAGGTGTACTGATTGTATGGTTAAGTACGCGTTTAACAGTCGGTCCATTTTGGTATGGTTTACCGTAACGTGATTAAGAATTCGAGATGTTCAGTGTGGACCAGAAAACTTTTTGTCTTGTATGTTTACTCACTTCCGCCCTCCACCGTATACATGCTCTCTACCAACACGGCTGTGAAATAGACGAGTTTGACTTGCGTTCTTGGGTGACCACAACCCATAAAATACGACGTTTTGCATTTGCCGGTCATATGAGGAATCTTTACACAAAACTGTCACAGTTTTCCTATATTCATTAGTGTAAGGCTTGTATCATACATACACCAGCTAGACGTTTCATGCCCTTTTGAAAAGCCATTTTTTATTGGAATTATAAGGAATTCATTTCACAATTCAATTAAGTAGTTTTAAAATTAAATTCATTGATTCATATTCATTGACATTTCAACGGACTTATCTCTCATAAATGTAAACTCTAATAAACTATCATAACTAACTGTAAAACAATGCAAACATCGGCACAAAGTTTTAGAAAAAGAGTTTTTTATTTTATTTTTAACGTTTGAAACGCTTCTTTCCATATACCTACGGATTGGGTTTTAGACATGAGTTTTTAAAAATATATTTGCAAGGGAGGAGACAGAATTCGAGGAGTATAGGTCAAGCAGTTAATCTGGTACGCTAAAGAGCCTGTCCTAACTGTGTGGGGAAACATTTCAATGCAGTAACACAAAACAGGGGAATTAACAAATAAAGTGCGACCAGAAAGGGTTGGATATGTTCAAAATTATAATATTCAACAGAAATGTTTCCGCTTCTTCATACTATTTGCAGGTAGACAGTTAAAGAATGTCGCTATACCAATCACAACAACAAAGCAATTCTCATTATAGCGAGTGTATCTTCCGTTCGTTGATTTCTGTTTGGTTAAAGACGAATTTAGTCGGCAACTTTATCAGAGATAAAATATTTATGTGTTTTCTTAATACGATAAACATTTCGGCAGCGTATTACGTTGGATGCATAATAATTCAGTAAATAAAATAAAATATCTTTTAATGTTTATGGGAAAAACTCTATTTAAATTTTTAAAGTCAATGTTTTTGATCAAATATTGTAATTTATTATATGTCTTTTTCCTTTATAGTAGATCATGATGTTTGAAAATATCAAATGAGTGAGTTATAGTATTTGACTTTAAAAGTTTATAGTTTATATAACAAATATAAATAATTAATCTATTATAGATTACAGAAATATTATATCTATGAGAAAAAAATCACTGTGGTTAGTTTTAGTTGTAGTTGGTATGAGTTTTCCACAGTCAATGTAGTATTGATAAGATAGTTTCTAGATTCAATTGTGTTTGTTTTTCATTCGATATTTGAAATCACATTTAATGAGCCGTCATCAAGAAGAAGAAAGTGGTTACTAAGTGTGACCAAAATGTGAAATGGAAAATATACATAGTTGAATTCAAAAGCTCTTTTATCAATAATTTTATCTGATTGCACCATTTATTATCTTGAAATAAATGTAAATTTTTAACTTATAAAATTCAAAATTTTAACACAATGAAATGAATTTAATGTGATTTAATATAGATGTATATGACTCAACAAAACCAAAAAATATCTATTAACTCTAGTTAATTTTAACTTGTTTTGTACGATATGATATCTTGAATGGATCTATACAACTCAACAAAATGAAAATCGACTCAACAAAATAAAAATACCTATTAGCTCTAATTAATTTTAACCTATTTTTTATGATATGATACTTGAATGGATGTAGATTCTAAAGCAATATAGAATTCAGACGTTAACATAATTTAATAAATTTAATATTTATTTTAATGCATTGTCCTCTCCTAGAAAAGCCATGATAACAAGTAGTTTTACAAGACATGGATGCATTGCTTTTGTTTTCATTTGATTCATAAAGTATTCCTATACTTCGAACTAGTCACGATTTGTAGTTGCTTACATACATCCTGTAGACACGTGAAATTGACATCATGCATATTTAATTAAATTATATTCGCCCATCAATTAAATAAATCAAGTTTATTTGATTGATCTCTTAAGATTATTTTTTTAATTAAATAAATCACTTTATTTAATTATCTCCTAAAGTTTCTTCATTTAATTAAATCAAATGAATTTAATTAAATGGATAGTGCATCAATTTCCTCCCTTTTGATTTAAATAAATCCAAGTATCTAAGTCAAAAGTCAAGATCACCCAATCATCATCTTAAATTAATCAAACCATGATTAATGCTAATCCTAATCCTCTTTTCTCTAGATTTTGCAACTTTTGCACATAAATCAATTTAATTGATTTATTAATTCATCATTTTCATTCAAAATGGCATCTTTGAGGGAATATTCTTCCAATTTGAATTATCCCTCCCACATGACTTGTCCATCCAACAAAGCATTTACGAGCTTTTACATGTCTCTTACATGTCTCTTACATAAGTCAACTTGGCATTTAATTCATCTTTCATCCCCCCTAAACATGTCACTTTATCAAATTCAAATTTCAAACTTGCACATGGATCAAAATGTGCTCAACCTTCATCCTATCACATGTTGACAAGTGACATCTTGTCATTGGTGGATCTTTAGTCCCACATTCACCCATTTTGCATTTCTCTCCATCATTGTCTCTTATAAATAGAGAGCTCATCCTTTGCATTCGATCATCCACAAATTGAGCAAGCTTATTATCCACAATCTACAACTTCATGCAAAGTTACTGTAACACCATAAACAACAAGCTAAAACTATGTCTCATATATAAGCATGATGTTAGTTTAAAACAAGCAAATAATATAATATTCTTTATGAAATAATCCATTATGCTTTACAAACAAAACAACAAAACAAACTAATTGAAATCTTAAAAGCATAATGAATAACTTATTCCATAGTGGATTGGTGCTTCTGTGGAAAGAAGCCCTTTCCTAATCCCTGATAAGCTCTTGATAATGGAGATGTGTGATTCTTGACTATAATGCCAATGCTCAAATTGTGGATGATCAAATGTAAAGGATGAGTTCTCTATTTATAGGAGAGAATGATGGAGAAATATGTAAAATCGGTGAATGTGAGACTAAAGATCCACTAATGACAAGATGCCACTTGTTAACATGTGATAGGATGAAGGTTGTACACATCTTGGTCAATGTGCCAAAGAGGGGGAGATTTGAAATTCAAAAGATGGCTTGTTGGAGGGAGAAGAAAAGTCTTAAATGCCAAGTTTGACTTGTGTACAAGAGACATGTAATAGGTTTTAAATGCTTTGTTGGATGGACAAGTCATGTGGGAGGGAAAATTCAAATTGGAAGAATATTCCCTCAAAGATGCCATTTTGAATGTAAATGATGAATTAATAAATCAATTAAATTGATTTATGTGCACAAGTTGTAAAATCTAGAGAAAAGAGGATTAGGATTAGCATTAATCATGGTTTGATTAATTTAAGATGATGATTAGGTGATTTTGACTTTTGACTTAGATACTTGGAATTAAATAAATCAAAGTTGAGAGGAGAATGATTTTAGATTTAATCAAATAAATATTTGATTTATTTAATCAAAGAGAATGATGTTAGTGTTAAATCAAATAAAGATGGATTTATTTAATTTAAATGGATGACCTTAGGAGATTAAGTAATTAAACTTGATTTATTTAATTGATCAGGCGAATAGGATTTAATTAAATATGCATGATGTCAATTTCAAGTGTCTACATTTTTCCCCTTTTTGAAGCAATGTACTTGTTCTGTTGATTCAAAGAATAAACTTGCCACAATCAAATTTCAAAATAATTATGATTTTTTCAGATGCCCCGGTGGATCGAATTATACTATTACATTTCCCCCTCGAGAGATCAAGTGAAAAGATTTGATTTGAGGGTTGTGTTACCTGATTTTTAGCTTTCAGCTGAAATCAAGTAACCATAGTGTTTTTATTTTCATGTTGTCTAAACATTTAAAGATAAACCATAAAACTGCTAGTTTCAATGTGCATAAAAGATTGATTGTCAAATGAGTTAGATTACATTTTTCAATTTCAATGGTGCATTACAACAAATGAGAAAGAGAATCATGTATTCAAAATGTAATTTATTTTATTGATAATCATTGAAATATACATGTCCCTCACAAGCCAAGGGAATAGCTTTCTTATTGAATACAAATATGACAAAACTCATATATGAATAAGTAGAAAGAAAAAGATGTGTGCATATAAGAATGGAACCGAACATTTCCTATGAATGACTGATTACAGGTCACCCATTATCATGTTCCTGCTACCCTGAACTACTTGTGTCCTATCCATCTGTAGTGCTCCTTGTTCCCACACCTAAAAGTATAATAAGGCTAGAGCGAGGCTCTAAGCAACGAATGATTCAATCCTTACATTCAAACCTACCTATGCATGTATAAACTGATCCATAAATGCATTAAACAAAAGAGTTCCCAACGAACACATTTATTTTCTAACTGTTTGCTTCATGTGTAGATTTAGGACAAGTATGATTATTGTTTCATTATCAGATCAAATGCAGCATGTGGGGTAAATGTGGCTTCCACAAGGGTAGATCTCAGCGTGCTTTGAAAGAAAAGGAAATTGAGCAACTTGATCAAAGATTTATCTCTTATCAATGTATTAAATCAATATGGAATCATACTAGTTGATCAACTTTCATTATCATATTCAGAAGATGCATCAAGTTCAATTATGCATCAAGTGTTTTGAAGATGCATCAAGTTCAATTATGCATCTTTTAAACAATGAGGAAGCATTTCAGGTTGTCGTCAAGCCCCTCTCACCACGACTCTATTGGGAAGTCACTCATCACATAGGAAAGTAAGTTGTTAGGTCACCCACATATGTGACAGGTGGCTATCAAATAAAGTTAGAATGGGGAGACTATGCATGTTTATCACATATAACAATAGCAGGGGTAATGGTTGACTCATGGTCATGGTACAAGATAAGGACAACAATTAAAGACAAAATTTGAAGTTGCACAAGGTTGAATTCAAGGCCTTCTCAACCAAAAATTAGACAACAGGTTTTCCAGCTAACAATCAATGTATGATGGTTTGAGGAAAGGAAAAAGGCAAAGAAATTCAAGAAACATCAACTCTAGTTGACATAGATATCTACATATAATGAATATGTCATTATAGGGGTTTATGACAACAATGGAACCCTCATATGATGGTTTCCCATTATGCACTTACCTGATGGAGGTTGCCATTTTAATGTAAGAAGGAAGCAAACATGGTGGTGAAAGCAAGCTAATATCAAGAGCAATGACAACGTATCGTGTGGAGGATGCCCATCAACAAAAAATTAGTCCACCACTTACACAATCCTATGGTTGGTGTCAATAATAGTGACTCTTCCATATGACAGTAAAGATGCCTTGAGAAGATTGCATGAGGAGGTAAAATTAGATGAATGTGAGGGCAGTACAAAAGAATGTTGTCCTAGCATTAAGGATAGTCTAGAAGGCCCATGCACAATCATATAGCATGACTGAGCATCACAAAGTAGGGAGGGTTTCTAGTAGACCAAGTTTCAAGATGATTTTTTGATGGAGTATAATGATACACTTTTATGAATTACTTAGCCACAATCACAAACCATTCCAATACTTTTAAATAGGAGCAACCACTTAAAGATAGGACAGTCATGTCAAGTATACATAGTTCAATCATCCATTAAGAGAAAATGGATAGTCGACAACCCTTTAGTAATTGCTACCATGCAATGAAGGCAATACTGTTGCAGGATAGTGGTTAAGCATTGTGAATCATAAAGGACAGTCGTGACCAAATATGGAGAGTGACCTTCCAACTTTGATGCATCATCAAAGATAGTGACACTGTGCCAACAAAGTGTTCTCTATATGATCTTATACAAGCTATGAGAATAGTCCTAAGGGGGGTAAATAACAACAAAAATACATGTTGATCATCATTGAAGGACAAAGAAAACACATACTGATCAAATGAATGTGAAAATCAATGAAGACAGCCAAAAGGGGTCTAGGATTTCTGTGCAAGACTAGGGGATTGATATTTCTTAGTGATAATTCTAGGACAGTCATAGTAATAAGTTTTCTCACTGTCATAATGACTAAGCACAACCATCAACAACCGTCAAATAAATAGGGGTCAGTGCATAGACAATCACCAATCAATAGGGTCATACAATAGGACATTGATGATGAGAAATAGCAGTGCCAATGATCCCTGGTAAATGACAGCATATTAGGATAGTCCACATTAGTGTTGGTTACAAGAGTAAAAGTACAAACACCATACATAACCAGGAGTAGGGTTTCCAAAGGAAAAACTCTATAAGAAGGTCATAGCAATCAAGAGGAGATTCCATGAAAGACAAAGTAGAATGATTGTAATCCTTCTAAAAGGAAAGCAGCCACTTCATGAATGCCAAGAATAGTGTAGGGAAGTGTTTTATTGTGGAGCAGTGGATAGGTGTAGCTCTTGTTCCAACTTTCCACCTCTCAGGGAGTCTCATTCAATGTAAAAGTCATTAGCTATAGGAAAAGATTTGACAAGGGTAAACATTTGCATCAATGAGATTAGAATTCCATTAGAATTTGTGATCAGAAGGCAGTGGCTTTAGTATTAAAGTTTACTCATGTTCAGTGCAAGATGGCGACCGGTGTAGTGTCCTTGACAATTAAAAATGTAGTTATGGAGCCCATCTAGGCTAAATACAAGAAGATAATACAGGAAGTCAAGTAGAGCCATTTCATCACTTTTCTTGAAGAGACAGTGAAAGATTAAAGCACATTACCAAATGAACAAAGGAAGCTTTTATTCTAACAGGTGACCCCCTATGGAGTCTCATTGTTATCATAACATTGCATGGTTTTATCACACAAAATGGAGCCACATTCTAGTTTTCTTTTTTATTTTTCCAGAAACCCATCTGGGTTTTTTAATTTTGCCAAGATTTATGAAAAAGAAGAGGGGAATTCAAAAGATTACATGAGGGTTTTTACAAGTGAAGCATAATGACACCCTTTCTATTCATGGCCATGACCAGTGAGCTTTTGTAAGTTAGGAAAACAATAGAAAATCACCGAGTCTATTCAAGTTTGCATTTTAATGAAGCTTTTCGAAACAATTTCACAGTACAGAAGCAAAATGAGACATTTGAAAGCTTCTATTCAAGCTCTCTTGCTCACTATCTGGAGGAAAAGACAATATGGAGGCCGGTTGGGAGCTTACCTAAGCTCAAACACTAGGATGTGCAGAGTTGTGCCATTTTAAAAAAGCTCCCTGTTAAGCTTCATTAACCTCCCATGGTGGTTGTAAGCAAGGAGAATAACCACAGAGAAAGATGCAACCAAAGAATCATCAGGGAAGGTTCACAACTGCAGCCTGTAATTTAAAAGCGGCCTCCAAGTTCAAAAAATGCAAGTTTATACCAAGAATACACAAGTACCTGCGTTCCCATGGTATTTTTTATGAGAAAAATGTCAAAAGCCAACTGAGAAACCAGTGTCAATGCCATTTTCCTGTGTTTGCTCAAACCCTGCCGACAGAGTATCATGTTTCCAGATTCTTCCAAGTGAGCAAATGATGATGTTTTTTGCATCATTCAGGTATTATCATTAGGGTTTGACCCTTCTTTTCACATTGATGGGATTTTTATCCGTTTTTGTTTTAAAAAATCAACACATGAAATGTGATGGGGGCTGATGGCCACATACTATTGCCTTAGGAATTTTTTTTATGCCTTTATTTCTTTTCCCCATTCCTTAAAGTTTTGCTAAGTCTTGAATATGTCATGTGTAATCACTTAGGCATTTTATGCATTATGTTATTTTGACTTATGCTAGGTGTGCAATACAATGTGTTGCCATGAGACCATCAAGTGATGCCTTGTTTTTCCAACATCATGTGACTTGGCATTATTTCCAAGAGTCTTGGAGGTCAGCCTTATGAGCCAAGTGCTATTGATACTTTATGCCTTTTCAAACCAATGAAGTATGATATGTGTGGGAGAATGTAGAATATGGTAAGTTGATGCTCAAATGCCTTAGAGGCTTTTTGAAGGCTTTTAGCTATGGCATTGTATGTTACATTTGTTGTTAGTTTTTTGAAAATAGCTATAAGTGAATTGAAAACCATAGTCAAATGGAAATGTAACATAGAAATATGGTGGGGCCCTTTGATTTATGCTCAATTGTTAAGTGTTTTGCTAAGTGGTGTTTTATAAATGACTTAACAAATTCACTATCTTTAATGCTTTTAAAAGCCATGTCTTTTTAGAAACACACATATTGCATGATGGGGAATGTGGTTAAGTGTTGAAATATGACCAATTATGACTTGTAGAGATGTGGGAACCGTGTGATGCTGTTTGGTCTATTTTCAATGGGAATGAGGCCAACTAGAGGTATTTTTGTCACACTTTTGGGATGGCTAAGTGCTTAGCCTTTTTTTTCTCCATGGTGAGGGCATTTTAGAGACTTCTAGAAGGTTCTTGTGGGGCCATTTATGTTTTATCCAATGATAATCTTCTAGAAGCACATGTGTGGGAGTTTTTGGTGGGTGTTGGTTAAGTATGTTCATTTTTGAACATTTTAGGAGTTCTTTCTTTTTCAGTAGGAGGATAGCTACTATCTTGCAGTTATTTTTTCATGAATCTACATTGTAACTCAGACAAGCCTATTATATAGTAAGTACTTTGAATTGATAAAGTAGAGCACTTTTACCTTCTCATTTCCTATTTCTCATGTATGTTGTTAATGATTGACCAGCTTGTTTTGTGAAATCTATCCTTTCCTTGCAAGCTTGTCTCATGTTATGCATCTATTCAGCAGAAGGTGTATGTTTGTAGGTTGTAAGTTGTGTTGTTAGTGGTGATGTTAATTGTGAAATTTCTGTTTTCCTTTTAATAGCATAATTTATAGACCTTCTTATGAAATATTTATGCAAACTGCATTATCAAGTGAGTTGTGTAAGTCCAGCTTTGTGATATTAATTCAAATATGATAAGTTGTTAATAGGTCTAGGTTGTTTGGTGCATCACTTTAGGTTTTTTAGCATTATGTTTATTTTCATGCAATCCTTACCCTTATCTCAGAAATTTAATAGTTAAGTGTTATCAAACGGGGAAGCCGACCCACAATCTAAAGGTCTACTTTTGAATAGGTTACCCACAAGCTGAAAGCATTCCAATGTTGGTCCAAATCTGCTAAGTGCAATTGGAAAAGCTTAGCAAACAGGTTGCAGATTTGTATTGCCAATAGTTTTGGCACGCCCGGTGGGATGGTGAACTACTTCTCAATTCATTTTTATGAATTTTATTGCTATTGTTGGTGTGTATAGCAGCAGTTGTAGCCTTTTGGAGGCAATTTTTCAATGCACCTGGTGACTTCTAAAGGATATCAAATGGTTTCAAGCAGACAAAGTGTTGTTATGAAAAATCAGACCCAGTTTCTTGCTTTACCAGAAATTCCAATGAATTTCCAGTCTCTTGAATGAACAAATATGTCTGCATTTTATGGAAATATGTCATATTACCCACCATTTCATGAGTACCATGCACATGTGCCCTCTTACCAGCCATCTCACACATAACAACTTGCTAGTCTTATACCAAATGTCCCTATAACAATAGACTACTAGCAGTCTCACCATGTTTTCCACCCTTCCGTCCCTGCTCAATCTCAATATCAACCAATCTATGATAAAAATCAACCCCATGAGGAGGTCTTTTATTCCAACCAGCATGATTATTTGCATAATCAGCCTCAAGAGCACTCTTACCAGTATGTATTGGATTTGATCCAAAAGCTTGACCGTGTATTGTGGGCTTTAAGCCAAAAGCTTGAACATGTGAAGATTGGTGATGCTAGAAAGGTGTTCTCACATATGTATTGGATGTTGGTTGACATCAAGAAGTAGAAAAGGATCATCTCACAGCAGCAAGAGTTGGCTGATCAATCCTTTATTTATTATGAAGAGCAGGTGACAAAAAGAAGGCAGTTTGAGGAAAGCCTGGAAGGAGAGATAGCTATTAAAGAGGAGCAAATCAAGTCTCTTTTTGCTTAGGTGCAAAGAAGTCAAGCTTATTTTGATCATCAATTCCAACTAAGGTATGAAACTTCCAGTCCTAGTCTCAGCTTAGCTCTTCCTATAATATTGAACAATCCTGTCAATAAAGGAGTTCCCAAGTCCAATTTTCCAAGCTTCAAGCAAGTTGAACATCTTCAGCTTGCTAGATTTGAGTCCCCAAGTTTTAGAAATCTTGTTTCAACTCAGGAACATGTCCTTAAGCCAGCTCAACCTATGGAGAAACCCAAGGAATTTACTTTCCCAAGTTTTAGGAGCTCTCCTTTTGTTCAAGAGCCCTTTATTGAACAAAGGCATCCTTGTGAAGAACCTATTAGGGAGGCTCAACCAACCCCTTGTGTTCCAGAACAACACAAAGAAGAAATTCTTATGGATCACACCCACAAAAGGATATGAATATCACAGTAAAACCCTTCCTGGGAATTGGACATTCTGACAGGCGACTAATATCTTTCTGGGGACATTCATTTTACTTGTCAAACCAGGGGACATAGACTTTAAATGGCGCGAAAAAATATATGCACTAGGAACTAGTTTCGGTCAAATCTTAGAAGAAATAATACTAGAAAGAAATTCTATCTAAGCCACAGAACGGTAATGCAAAATTCTTTAACTCAACTATGATAGAAACCATAACAACTACGACTGAAACACAAACTATGAACTGGCCTTATGCTGCAAGAACAGTCATAGGGATGGACTCTCTATGCTACAGGAGCACTATAAGACTAAGTTTGTATGAAAACTTCAAAGATGAAAGCTGACTGAAGATCAACAGAAAATAACAACTAACTAACTAGCTACAGATACTTACTAAGTGGGCCCCCTTAGCAAGCATCTACTGATTACACAGATACTAAAATAAGAACTTCATTGAACTTTATTCATGAAAATAGAATGATATACATTATTTTGTTGATATGGAGACTAACAACAAACTCTGTCTCTAGTCAAACAGATTCTGTCTTTCATTATCATATTGATTCTTACATGATATCTTCTACTCTGTTTCTATCTTACTCTAACTATCATCTATCTTTTTTTCTTCCTCTCCCTTCTCGCTCGCGCGGGAGGATAACTTTATTTAAAAATAGGAGAGGAACTAACTAACTAACCCTATCAAAGAAAGACGCGGAAGTAAAGTATATCCCCGAATCAAGGAACAAACTTCATAATAAATTTATGTGTTCAACCCGATCCGAATAGAATCTAGCACTCCACTCTTTCCAGATTGACTGTCATTAAAATTCTTTCCCATGGTTTCGGTCAAAGAGTCTTTGCCGGAGCTTCCTCGAAGTCGTGCAAGAAATGGACTTTACTGCAAGGCTGAGATCGACTACGCTTGACTTGATCATTCTTCAACAACCTGCGAAATAAAAGGTAACAGATGCGAAAGAAAAGGCGCATGGCATATATACGATATCTATTCATTAATCACACATTTTAAATCTACTTCATCATTCAAAAATTGTATACGATATACCAGTCATTTTTGGGAGTCAATAGGGCAATAAATGCAATCAAGTCAACACAATAAGCTGCAGGAATATAAAAGTATCTCGCTATAGGATATCCCAACAAAAGGTTTCAACAAAGTTTAAATAGCTATGAAATAACAAAAGTAAAGTCATTTAAAAGTTTATCATAACATCAAATTATGAGCATATTTTAAGCTCATCACTGCCCCCTACTTAGCCCAATGATGGTCCTCCAGCATTAACTTTCCTAGTGGTTTCTCTGAAGTCAGTGGTGGCTGCATGACTCTAGAATGGATGTCCAAACTTGTAATAGAATCCTCTAAAATCCTGACACCTTTCATACCTTCGGTCTTCTAATTCATTGTTAAGATTTGTAGCCTGGTGAGGATAGAGGGGCCACATTAGCACAGGGGGTCTGAATGTCAGTGGTAGCCATAGTTCAAATCTTGTTTGAAGTCCCAATTGAATATATCTGCTGGTTCGTTTGAGAGCTGCTGTGAAATTTAGGGGACCATGTGGTTCTGACTTTCTTAACCCAACAGTTAACATTTCCCATCTTTTCTCACCTCTGGTGTATTCCAGTCTCCAAAATGAATATGGTTGTGCCTGGAATTCATCATATACTTGTTTTTTGATATCAAATATTTTCTCTCTGGATGAAACATTATTAATACCATATGTTAGAGCAAACCAATCTTTCAACATTGCATGGGGTTTTGCACTTTGAGAGCGTAATGAAATAGGCTCTATTTTCTCAGCTTCCTTGTATGTTTCCCACTTCTTGCCATAATTCACCTCATTTGCTGCCCATGACATAAATGCTCTCAAATGAATATCACCAATGTATAGAAGAGGATTCCATTCTATTTCAAATGGTATTAAAAAGCCATGCAAATAGAATTCACACAGAGAATTCCTTAACAAGTTAGGGGTTGCCTGGTATGCTTCATAAAACTCTTTGGTAGTGTGAATTATAGGGTCTTGGTTTTTGAAAATTCTCATCAATTGAAACCATAAAAACTGTTCTTTAAAGCACAGAGCATAAACTTTGGGTGGCGGTCTGCATTCCATAATCTGACCAGTTACTTTTAACATTTCGTCCATTTTTGCTTTCAACTTAGCAATTTTTTGTTTCTGACTTTCAATTTTCTTTTTCAATTTCTTCTTTTCTATTTCCCATAAACTTTGTTGCATGTCAGTTTGGGCTATGTCTGGAAAAGTCAGAGTTTGTAATGTAACTGTTTCCCAATTATCTTTAACATATTTCAGAAACTTAATTAAAAATGTCCTCTTATACACAACAATGGCTTTACAGTTTCACTAGGCACATTTAGTTGTTCAATCTGTTCTTGCTCTTGCTGCAAGATAAATTCTTCTTGTTGCTGCGGTGGAGAAGTCTGTGCTTCCTCCAAAAATTGCATAGTAGCAGTAGCCAAATCATCAAGATTTGGTAACCCTTGCTCATTGTGCCCTGTTTCTTTTGTCTCAACTTGTTCCTTTTCAGGAATGAACGAACTCTAAGTAGCATTCTCAGACTCATTCTGAGAAATATTAAATTTAGATTCAACAGACCCTTCTGAAATTACAATCACCTCAGGTTGCGGTGAAGCAGGGGAGGTCTTAGATCGTTTCCTTGAGGAAACCCTTCTTGGCACAAATGCGGCTGCAGGAGGTGTTCTGGTAGCTTTTCTTTTTCTTGTTTGTTCAGAGGGCTCTGCCCTACCAGAGGAGGCAATGACACACACTTACATCCCTGCTTAAAGACTTCCAAAGGTCCATCAGTGGGCATTGAAAACTCAGCCCTTGCAGTTGCAGCGTCTGAAGAATAGTTTTCTCCAACGGCTAAGAGCCTGGTTACTTCAGCAATTCTATCTTCGGTTGCAACAACTGTTAGACCCCATACGGTGGCTTCCCCTTCAGAAACGGTTCTCAAAAATTCTCTAGCAGCCTCCTCATCAAAATCATTTAAGCTCAAGAAATAATTTAACCATCCACAGAGGCTGAATGCGTGGACTGTTTACGGATTTTGTAGTAACAATTCATGAGCTATAGGCTCATGTTGCACCAACTGACCACCCATGTTTGCAGTTTTTTTTCTTAGTTGAACTCAATTCCTTGCTGAAGATTCAAATTCTTTGTTTCCCTTCTACTCTAGTTTTTCTTCTATCGTGTCGTCACATTTCTTTTTTTTTTCAAAAATAAACTTTTTAAACAAGCAGTCTTAATCATAGTTTACAAGAAAAACATGCAATAAAGGACACGTGATCATATTTGGAAAGTACTAGAAAAGTATTAAAGAAAGATTATTTGAGCAGTTATGGCAGCGGTGAAAAGACAGGTTTTAAAAGATGGATTACCCTGCCCCTACTTAAAGTATGACATGTGTCCTCACATGTACGAAAGAATAGGTAGAGATTTAGGTGATAATGACCGGTACATGCATAGCAATAAATGAATAGAATGAAATAAATCAAATATGTGATAAGAAAAGATATGGCATACCTTTGATAATTGCACGTACGTGAAGAAAAATGACGGCGCTGCATGAATTGACAAGTGGGAAAGATATCTTAATTAAGGTTGATGCAGACGGATGAAGTGGATGAGTGACATGGGTGGATGAAATGTACAAATAAAATGGATGGATGGGATGGATGGATGGAAGATAAAGAATTGAGATGGGGGCGATAAATGAAAATGGAGAAAAAGGGGTTTCCTTTAAAAAGAAAACCTTTATTATGGGCATGCTTTTTGAAAATTACGGCAACACTGCAAGAGAAAGGCTAAAGCCTTCGGCTGCAGGAAGAGTAGCGAGAGGAACCTGAATGAACTGCTGCATGAATTCTTCCTTTGACACTGATTTATGGTACAACTAGAGTCGGTGGCCATTGACTAGCAATTTGAAACGGAATGGATCAATTGTCACTAGCTGTACAGCTCCATTATCGAACACATTTTCAACTTCGTAGGGGCCAAGCCAGTGTGTTGTGAGCTTACCCTAGTTTTCTTGATATTTGGAATCATATAACAGGGCCCAATCTCCAGCAAAAAATTTCTTAGTTTTGATGTGCTGATCATGCAATTTATTTCTTTGCTGTTAGATTGCTTCTGTATGCTGCAGGACAGCTTTTCTCATTTAGTCCAAAGCATTTAGCTATAGGAGACGGTCCTTCTGTACTTTAGATAAGTCCATGTTGAGTTCAAGAGCTGTCCTCAAAGTTTTATGTTCAAATTCTATGGGTAACATAGCTATTTTCCCATAAAGCAGCTCAAAAGGTGTAAACCCAGTTGTTATCTTCCATATAGTTTTGTAAGCCCAAACTGCTTCAGGAAGTCTATTGCTCCAGTCTTTCTTATGTATCTACACTGTCTTTGTGAGGATTGCCTCAATTTCTCTATTTGTTACCTCCGCCTGACCATTGGCTTGAGGGTGATAGGGGCTGGACTTCCTATGTTTGATCTTATAGTCATTCATTAGTGCAGTGATCAGATTTGACGTAAACTAAGCTCTTTGATCAGTTACAAGCTCTCTGGGAACTCCAAATCTTGTGAAAATTTGTTCATATAGAAATTCAGCAACTTTGTTATCTTGGACATGAGTCATAGCTTTTACCTAGACCTATTTTGTTACATAGTCTATGCAAACTAGAATGTATGACTTTCCATTTGATGGTGGATCAATTGGCCCCACAAAATCCATCCCCTATTTATCAAAAGGGGTGACTATTATATGCGGATATAGTGACATTTCATCAGACTTAGTTAGTCTTCCCATACGCTGGCATCTGTCACATTTTTTTGTATAGGCCACAACATCCTTGTGTAATGTTGGCCAGTAGTACCTTGTTGTAAGAACCTTCATTAATGTTCGTTTTGCTGCAAAATGTCCTCCACATGGTTCATCATGGCAAGCATGCAATATATCATAAGTTTCATATTCTCTTACACATCTTCGCATTACTTGATCAGGTCCAGTATAAAACAAACTATTTGCAATCTAGGAAAAGTTAAAACTTTTTTCAATTAACAACCTCTTTTCTTTTGGAGAAAAGTGGGCTAGTATTTTGTTTGCTACTAGATAATTAGCAATGTCTGCATACCATGGAGTATGTGCAGTAATGGAGAAGAAGTGTTCATCTGGGAACCTATCATCAATGACCTCATGTTCAATAGGTGCAACTGATTGAAGTCTTGATAAAAAGTCAGCTACAACATTAGCTCTTTTTTGTTTGTCAATGATTGTGATATCAAATTCTTATAACAACAGGAGCCATCGTGCCAACCTACCAGAGATGGTAGGTTTGTTCATTAGGTACTTGATTGCTGCATGGTCAGTATGAATGAATATTTGATAACCTGTGACATAATGCCTAAATTTATTCAAAGCATACACTACTGCAAGCAACTCCTTTTCTGTGACAGCATAGTTGAACTCAGGACCTTGAAGGTTCTTGTTGATAAAATAAATAGCATGTTCAATTGAATTTTCTTTTTGACTCATAACTGCTCCTATGCCAAAATCAGAGGCATCAGCATGTATGTGAAAAGGAAAATTCTATTTTGGTCCTTGAAGAATAGGGGCTTTAGTAAGCAAGTCCTTTAGTTGTAGCAAAGATTTTTCACAGGCCTCTGTCCACTCAAATTGGGAATCCTTTGTTAACAAGGCATAAAGTGGACTGACAATTTTACTGAAGTCTTTTATAAACCTTCTATAATACCCTGCATGACCAAGAAGACTTCTGACATCTTTTTTTTTTGCAGGAGTTTGTAAATTCTGAATAACTTCAATTTTAGTATGGTCAACCTGAATTCCATTCTTTGAAACATGATGACCTAGAACAATACCCATCATTAGAAAACACTTCTCATTGTTTAGAGACAAATTTTGCTCTCTACACCTTTTCAATACCTTTTCTAAATTAACTAGTGCTTCTTCAAATGTGACTCTATAGGTAGTGAAATCATCCATGTAAATTTCCATACATTCATGAGATATATCAGCAAAGATACTAATTACTGCTCTCTGAAATGTTGCTAGTGCATTGTATAAGCCAAAAGGCAAGAACGAATAAGAAAATATTCTCCATGGACAGGTAAAAGTGGTCTTGTCTTGATCTTAAGGGGCAATTTTTATCTGATTGTACCCACTGTAACCATCTAAGAAGGAAAAATATCTTTTTCCAGATAGTGAGTGTAGTACTTGGTCTACAAAAGGTAATGGAAAGTGATCCTTTTTAGTGGCACTGTTCAACTCTCTGTAATCTACACAAACTCTCCATTTTCCACCTTTTTTGGGAACAATGACTAATGGAGAAACCCATTGACTGTCAGAGATTGGATAAATAAAACCAGCATCAAGCAAATTTTGAAGCTCACCTTTAACTATTTCTCTAAGTGCTAGATTTACTCTTCTTTGAGGTTATCTAACTGGTGAACAATCTTCTTTGATATATATTCTATGAGTACAAACTCGAGGATCTATTCCTTGCATGTCCCCATATTCCCATGCAAAAGCTTTATGCTGTTCTTGTAGCATTTTTAATAAGTTAGCCTATTGAGACTGTGACAACTTGTTATTGATGTTCAAAAAATGACCTTGAGACAATTCTATCTGCTCCGTGAGATTACTCATAGAATCTATAGGTGATATTTGTACCTCTTGTGGAAGTAAATTATGAAAAATTGCTGGAAGTTTAGGTAGTGAACTTTCAGAATCTGGTTGCTACAAGAAACATTGTAAATGAGTACCATTTGGATTAGATGAACTATCCGTATCAGCATTGTACTGTAGAATTTGGAACAACAAAGCATCCTCACTCTGAAGTTGTGAGAATGGATCATTTTGAATCATCATTAATTGAACCAAAGAATTGGCTTCTTTAATTTCTTCCCCCACATCTGGCCAAATAGGTTGGGACAAATCTGGTTGAGGTCTAGCAGGCGGATACATAGCTAATTTCTTTGTGGACTGTCCATCATAAATGGTCATATCTCTAGAATAGCATCCTATAAAAGCATCAGCAGTTGCTAACCATGGCCTACCAAGGATAACTGGATACCCTCCTAAAGTTGTCTTAACTGATAATATTGTGAAATCAGCAGGATACTCCCAAGATTCAAGAGTGACAATTACATCTTCTACTATCCCATCAGGTTTAACTGTGGAGCTATCTGTAAGCTGCAGAACTATGGGTGTAGACCTAATGTCTGAAATGTTTAGGGAGTCCATAGTATGCTTTGTCATGACATTAATGGCAGCACCTAAATCAATCAAAATATTTTTTACAACTTAACCATTTATATGTATCTGCACTATAGGACTTCAAGGGTCAATATACTTTGGAGTAACTACATTTCTCAACATTATATCAGTCAATTTCCCTAAGACATAAACTGTTTGAAGATCCTTTTTCTTTTGTCTAGGCTTCTTCAAACAGGCCTCTTTAATAGTTTTCCCAAAAATGGGAATATCTTTAATAGCCTGAAATAAAGGTATTTGAATTTGCACATTCTTGAGTTGATCTAGAATGTCAAAAGTGGGTTCTTCTATGGATTTAGATGTAGTACTTTGCAACCTTTGAGGAAAAGGTGGGTTGTCTTAACTTTGCAAAATATGCGCCTTAGAAATCGTATCGGTTATGGGCATATGCTCAGCAGGAACAACAGGTGCAGTAGATTCTTCAAGGGGAGAATCTGGTATTTTAGTAATCAGAGGTGGTTTTGGAGTGGGTAAAGTAGTTCCAGACCTCAAATGGATGTCATTAACGTTTAAGACATAAGCTTGATATTGGTTGGCTTTGGCAAGATATGTAGGTTGTTGTAGCTACTGTTGTTGCTTATTATTGGGATTGGGCAACGGCTGGGCAGGAATAGGCATTTGCTTTGGAGGTCCAAGATTTGTGGCAGTTACTGTAGGAGGCGCATAAGGGCCTGTGGTTGTGGCTGTGGAAGCTGCAGGAATCCAGAGGACTGGTTTTGTCATTGCTGAGGGCCTTTCCATTGAGGATTTTGTTGCCAATTTCTTGAAGGTGGGGTCCATTGCCCTTGTGGCTGCTGCCAACCTCCTTGAGGAGATTGCCACTGTGGGGTCTGATAATTAGGCCAACTTGGTTGAGGCGGATTCCATGGTGGTGGTGGTCCATATGCATGTTGCCATTGGTTATTATAGCCAAAATAAGGATTACCAAAAGTTAAAGGATCTTGAGGCATACCTTATCTTTGGGCCCATGGTCTCCTTTGTGCAACAAAGAACACTTGATCATCATCACCTTCTACTGGCTTGAAGTCAGTAGGTAGTTGTCTGGCTTCCAAATTAGCCACCATTTTGCATCTGCAGTCACGCTTCTTTTGTCTACAGTATGGACAGAACTCAGCCAAAATTGTCTCAGCCTCCTCATGTTTCCTTCGAGTTTGCATGGTGTCCAGTTGTGTAGCCATATTATTAATGATGTCCTGCTTGAAATCAGATAGCAAATTTGTTGTCTCCACCCGGGAGACTCCACCAGAAGAAGACTTTCCCATGGTAGTATGATGACCTCGACCTTTCTTGACTATTGCTCGAGAATAGTTAAGACATATTTTCTTTATATCATCCCAAGGCAGTTGGGTGATATCACCCCCTCCCATCAGGTCCAGGGCATCTATATAGGCATCACTGATTCCCCTTAGAAAGAGTAGTTTCTGAGAGTCCTCGTTGAGAGTATGGTTTGAGTTCCTCTTTAGTGTGAACAAAAATCTAGAAATATAATCTTCCAGACTTTCATCATCCTTCTACTGAATTCGGAACATGTCATCACCTTTGCTAACACTCTTACAATATTCCTTATAATTTTCAAAGAATTTCGTCTGCATGGCCATCCAACTATTGACGACGCCTCTTCCCAGACTCATGAACCATTTGAGAGCTCCCTCCTTCAAGGTGGAAGGAAATAGCTTCAGTTTATGAGTGTCTGTGTTGTAGTCATAACTGTGATAGAGAACATCAAATTCAAACAGAAAGGTTTCTAGGTCCTCTGTGACCAAGCCATAGAATTTTGGAAGCAGTGAAGAAGGTATATTCTTAAGATTGTCAGTATCTCGCTGGGGAACAATAGGGAACTCAAAAGCAGGAGGTTGATTATTAGGTGGATTATTTGCCATGTTAGGTTGCTGGAATAATGCAGCGAATGGGTTTTCCTCAGGTTCATTATCAGTTGGGTCAAATGGTAGTTCAATAAACAAATTTTCAGGGAGGAACCTTCCCAGTGCATCTCTTCTTCTTCTATGCATGCAATACGGTGAATAATGGCTTAAAAGATCTAGAAAATTTTACTAACAAGCTAAACTAGTGCTAAAAATGACTTCTGACAAACTCCTAGCTGGATGCCATCCCCGACAATGGCGCCAAAAATGGCTCGCACCCACAAAAGGATATGAATATCACAGTAAAACCCTTCCTGGGAATTGGACATTCTGACAAGTGACTAATATCTCTCTGGGGACATTCATTTTACTTGTCAAACTAGGGGACGTAGACTTTAAATGGCGTGGCAAAATATATGCACTAGCAAGTAGTTTCGGTCAAATCTTAGCAGAAATAATACTAGAAAGAAATTCTATCTAAGCCATAGAACGGTAATGCAAAATTCTTTCACTCAACTATGATAGAAACCATAACAACTACGACTGAAACAAAAACTATGAACTGGCCTTATGCTACAGGAATAGTCACAGGGATGGACTCTCTATGCTACAGGAGCACTATAAGACTAAGTTTGTATGAAAAATTCAAAGATGAAAGCTGACTGAAGATCAACAGAAAATAACAACTAACTAACTAGCTACAGATACTTACTAAGTGGGCCCCCTTAGCAAGCATCTACTGATTACGCCGATGCTAAAATCAGAACTTCATTGAACTTTATTCATGAAAACATAATGATATACATTGTTTTGTTGATATGTAGACTAACAACAAACTCTGTCTCTAGTCAAACAGATTCTGTCTTTCGTTATCATATTGATTCTTACATGATATCTACTACTATGTTTCTATCTTAATCTAACTATCATCTATCTTTTTTTCTTCCTCTCCCTTCTCGCTCGCACAGGAGGAGAACTTTATTTAAAAACAGGAGAGCAACTAACTAACTAACCCTATCAAAGAAAGACATGGAAGTAAAGTATATCCCCGAATCAAGGAACAAACTTCATAATGAATTTATGCGTTCAACCTGATTTGAAGAGAATCTAGCACTCCACTCTTTCCAGATTGACTGTCATTAAAATTCTTTCCCATGGTTTCGGTCAAAGAGTCTTCGCTAGAGCTTCCTCGAAGTCGTGCAGGAAATGGACTTTACTGCAAGGCCGAGATCGGCTGCGCTTGACTCGATCATTCTTCAACAACCTACGAAACAAAAGGTAACATATGCAAAAGAAAAGCCCCATGGAATATACATGATATCTATTCATTAATCACACATTTTAAATCTACTTCATCATTCAAAAACTGTATACGATATACCAGTCATTTTTGGGAGTCAACAGGGCAATAAATGCAATCAAGTCAACACAATATGTTGCAGGAATATAAAAGTATCTCACTACAGGATATCCCAACAAAAGGTTTCAACAAAGTTTAAATAGCCATGAAATAACAAAAGTAAAGTCATTTAAAAGTTTATCATAACATCAAATTATGAGCATATTTTAAGCTCATCAGCTTGTAGAGGAAGAAACAAATCTTTTAGCTTCTATTATGTTTGAATAAGAGCTTGGGAATGACAAATCAAATGTGATAATGGAGGCAAACGATACTGTAGATGAAGAGAAGACCCTTGGCCCGCACAACAGAATCAACATGGTGGAGAATAGAAGTGTGAACTTGCTACATTTAGCCATGGAGGAATACAGGATACAGTTGCAAAAGGGTGAATAGGAGAAGAATTATCAAAATGTTTTTTGCAGAGTTTTAGTTGATGATCCTCCCATTGTTCTCCAAGATGGTGAAAATGTTCCTACAAGACAACAAGGTGAAATGGTGGAAAAGGATGAACAAGAAGGTCAATGTACAGTTTGGAATGAAGGTGTGAATTTTCCCACTCTAAATGCTATTTTAGAGTATGAAAAAGACATCAAATAGCTGCAGGTTCAAGGATCAAGAAAACAACCTGAAGAGGCTGAAAAGGGTGATGTAGGCTGTGACTTCACAAATTCATTTGATGATCTTCCATACTTCATTGAACATGATGGGGAGAGCATAAATTTGGTCAGAAGTTAGCAACATGAGGTTAAGGAAGAGCAGTGTATAGATGGATTTGATACTTTTGAGCATGTTATGCATGAGAAAGCTGATGCTGAGCTATATGAAGAAGTGTACACTGATATGAATTGAACACTTTTGTTCAAAATTGATGGACAAGAAATTAGATCTGCTAGAAGAGTTGGCACTCATGTAGAAATTCAACAGCAGATTCACAAGTTTGAACAAAAAGCTTCTCATGAACCTGTTGCATGATGTCTTATAAGGTCTCATGAGCTTCCTTTCTGCTATACAATAGAGCTTGAAGCTAATTTATCAGCTAAGAGTTCGTTTCAAGATAACCCTTTACTGTTTGAACACTTGCCTGCCTCCATAGAAGAAGACAAGCCTGATTTGGAGCATGATTTGGAGCATTTTTCTTTGAGTAGTAATGAGAATTATAGAAAGCTTCCTTTCTGGTGTATAAAAGAGCCAAAGGCTGATGTATTGATTGAAAGTGTATTGGAGGAAGCCATCTCATTGTTCTCTAGTGAAGAGATCAGTGATCATTTGGAACAATGGTATGTAATGCAAGTGGGTGATCAGGTGCCTTGTTTGTTTGACAAACAGGTGATCACCAATTGCAGTTCAAGCTTTGTCCTTTCAAGAGGCTTCCCCATCAGATATTTGGCCAGTCCAAAGGCCACTGAAGTAGCAAAGATCATGCTTGCACCCAATTATGAGGATGCAATTGAACAAGAAGCTGATTTTGGAGTTGCAGCTAAAGGTGATCCAATTCAGCTCACCTGTCCAGTTCAGGACAACAGTATGCATGATCGTTTTCAAGGTGCAAGTAAGTTCATTTGCACTTTTTATGAGACACTGCGATAGTCTATTGAATATCTGCATGTGTTTCATGTTCTTTCAAGAATGCATAATCATGTAATGCATCAGTTGCTGATTAAAAAGGGTTGTTATTTCGGAAAACTTGTCAATGGTTTTGTTTGACCAGCTTCTTTGCTGGTTAGAGTAGGTAGTGTAGTATCATTTCAGATGCATTTCTAGTTTTCCCTAAGTTCTTTTCAGCACACCTAGATAGTTTTCATTTTGCAATGTTTGGTTTTTCAATAAGCTTTCAAGTTTTTCTTGCTGGTGTTATGAGTTACATCTATTTGCAATGTTGTTTACAAGTAGTGTTGGTTTTCTGAGTGACTTTGTGCCTAATGGATCACACAAAAGGAAGCTAGTCTCATGTTTAATAGGCAAACATATAGCAAATGTCACCATAAATGTTACATAATTTTTAACTTTCAGCTAAAATCAGGTAACCATATTGTTGTTCTTTTCATGTTGTTTAAACATTTAAAGATAATCCATAAAAATGCTAGTTTTAATGTGCATAAAAGAGTGATTGTCAAATGAATTAGATTACATTTTTCCATTTCAATGGTGCATTACAACAAACGAGAAAGACAATCATGTATTCAAAATGTAATTTCTTTTATTGATAATCATTGAAATATACATGTCCCTCACAAGCCAAGGGAATAACTTTCTTATTCAATACAAATATGAAGCAAATCATACATGAATAAGTAGAAAGAAAAAGAAGTGTGCATATAAGAATGGAACCAATCATTTCATATGAATGATTGATTATAGGTCACCCGTTGTCATGTTCCTGCTTCCCTGAACTGCTTGTGTCCTATCCAGCTATAGTGCTCCTTGTTCTCACACCTAAAATTACAATGAGGTTAGAGCGAGGCTCTAAGCAACGAATGATTCAATCCTTACATTCACACCTACCTATGCATGTATAAAATGATCCATAAATGCATTAAACCAAAGAGCATCCAACAAACACATTTATTTTCTAACTATTTGCTTCATATGTAGGTTTAGGACAAGTCTAATTATTGTTTCATTATCAGATCAAATGCAACATATGGGGTAAATGTGGCTCCCACAAGGGTAGAGCTCAGCGTGCTTTGAAAGAAAAGGAAATTGAGCAACTTGATCAAAGATTTATTTCTTATCAATGCATTAAATCAATATGGAATCATACCAGTTGATCAACTTTCATTATCAGATTTAGAAGATGCATCAAGTGTTTTGAAAATGCATCAAGTTCAATTATACATCTTTTAAACAATGAGGAATCATTCTAGGTTGTCATCAAGCCCCTCTCATCATGACCCTATTGGGTAGTCACTCATCACATAGGAAAGTAAGTTGTTAGGTTACCCACATATGCGATAGGTGGCTATCAAATAGAGTTAGAATGATGAGACTATGCATGTTTATCAAATATAACTACAGCAGGAGTAATGGTTGACTGATGGTCATGGTACAAGATAATGACAACAATTAAAGACACAATCTGAAGTTGCACAAGGTTGAATTCAAGGCCTTCTCAACCAAACATTAGACAATAGGTTTTCCAGCTAACAATCAATGTATGATGGTTTGAGGAAAGGAAAAAGGCAAAGACATTCAAGAAACATCAACTCTAGCTGACATAGATATCTACATATCATGAATATGTCATTATAAGGGGTTTATGACAACAATGGAACCCTCATATGATGGTTTCCCATTGTGCACTTACTTGATGGAGGTTGCCATTTTGATGCAAGAAGGAAGCAAAAAAAGTGGTGAAAGCAAGTTAATATCAAGAGCAATGACAACGTACCATGTGGAGGATGCCCATCAATGAAAAATTAGTCCATCACTTACACAATCCTATGGTCGATGTCAATAATAATGACTCTTCCATATGACAGTAAAGATGCCTTGAGAAGATTGCATGAGGAGGTACAATTAGATGAATATGAGGGAAGTACAAAAGAATGTTGTCCTGGCATTAAGGACAGTCTAGAAGGCCCGTGCAGAATCATATAGCATGATTGAGAATCACAAAGTAAGGAGGGTTGCCAGTAGACCAAGTTTCAAGATGATTTTTTTGATGGAGTATAATGATACACTTTTATGAATTACTCAGCCACAATCACAAACCATTCCAATACTTTTAAATAGGAGCAACCACTTAAAGATAGGATAGTCATGTCAAGTATACATAGTTCAATCTTCCATTAAGAGAAAATGGATAGTCGACAACCCTTTAGTAATTGCTACCATGCAATGAAGGAGGTCCTATTGCAGGATAGTGGTTAAGCATTGTGAATCATAAAGGATAGTTGTGACCAAATATGGACAGTGACCTTCCAAATTTGATGCATCATCAAAGACAGTGACACTGCACCAATAGAGTGCAATCTATGTGATCCTATACAAGCTACGGGAATAGTCCTAAGATGGGTAAAGAAATACAACAATACATGTTGATCATCATTGAAGGACAACAACAACACATAATGATCAAATGAATGTGAAATTCAATGAAGACAACCAAAAGGGGTCTAGGGTTTCTATGCAAGACTAGGGGATTGATATTTCTTAGTGATAATTCCAGGACAGTCATAGTAATAAGTATGCTTACTATCATAATGACTAAGCACAACCATCAATAGTCATCAAATGTATAGGGGTCAGTGAATAAATAATCACCAATCAATAGGGTCATACAATAGGACATTAATGATGAGAAATAATAGTGGCAATGATCCTTGGTAAATGACAGCATATTAGGATAGTCCACATCAGTGTTGGTTACAAAAGTAAAAGTACAAACACCATACACAACCAGGCATAGGGTTTCCAAAGGAAAAGCCCTGTAAGAAGGGCATAGCAATCAAGAGGAGATTCCATGAAAGAGAAAGCAACATTATTGTAATCCTTATAAAAGGAAAGTAGCCACTTCATGAATGTCAAGAACAATGTAGGGCAATGTTTTATTGTGGAGCAGCGGATAGGTGTATCTCTTGTTCCAACTATCCACCTCTGAGTGGCTTTAGTATTAAAGTTTACTCATATTTAGTGCAAGATGGCAATCGGTGTAGTGTCCTTTGGTCACGCCCATAAAAGGATATAAAAGTCATGACAAATCCTACCCTAGGAATTGGACATTCTAGTAGGCGACTAACATCTTCTTATGGTCATTCATTTACTTTGTCAAACCAGGGAACGTATACTTGAAATGGAGCGGCACTGTATGTGCACTAAGAACTAGTTTCAGTCATGATTTACTAGAAATAACTGTGTGAAAGGAATTCTACTTATGCTATAGGAATGTAACATAAAGATTTCTTAACTTAACCATAACTTAATCAAAGTAGACATCATGACAACTATTACTTAAGAAACAAACTATGAACTGGCCTTAGCTGCAAGAACAAACATTCATGATGCTGTAGGAACAATATAAGACTGACTTTGCACTGAAAATTTCTAGAATGAAATCTAACTTATGATCAATAGAAGATAAACAACTACCTAACTATAGATACTTACTAAGTGAGCCCCCTTAGCAAGCATCAACCAGCTATGCAAGAATTGAACTCAAAACTTCATCAGCTTTTATTCATAAACTCAGAATGATGTACATTGTCTTGTTCATATGAAAATTAACACAAAAATCTATCTCTTATCATAGTACTAACTCTTACATATTCTACTTCTCATTATCATACTAACATTTACATGCTATGCTTGCTCACTCGCACAGGAGGAACACTTATTTAAACTAGAAAAACAACTAACTAACTAACTCAAATAGAGAAAGTCGTGGACATAAATGAATCTTGAAACTAAGGAAAAAACTTCTCATAAATGAAAGCATATCTGTTCAACCTGATCTAGAGAGAATTCAGAATTGCACTCTTCCTAGATTAATGATCAAAGTTTCTTCCCAATGACCCAGTCAGAGAGTCTTCGCTAGAAAAACTTCCTTGACATCATGTAGGAAATGGACATTACTGTAGGGACGAGATCCGTTGCGCTTGACTCGTTCATGCTCCTTTCAACAACCTGCGATGCACAAGGTGACAGAGGGAAAAGAAAGCATGCGTGGCAAACAACATGATACATTCATTAATCACATATTAAATCTATTTCATTATTCAAAAACCATATTTGTTATACTAGTCATTTGGAACCTGGTCAAACAAGGTAATTAATAAGACACATTGAGATGTTAGGCTACAGGATTATAGGAATGTATTGCTACAGGATACTACCCAATTTTAGATAAAAAGTCTTTAATTACATAGTTAAAACATCCATTAGTAGTAAAAGTAGAGATATTAAAAGTACATCATGATACTCAAATTATGAGCATATCCTGAGCTCATCATCTGCCCCCTACTTAACCTGATGATGGTCCACCAGCATTAAGCTTCCTAGTTGTTTCCTTGAAATCCGTAGGAGTAGTATGGTTTTTTGGCATAGTCCCAAATTTATAATAGAAACCTCTAAAATTTTGCCATCTTTCATATCTGAGGGGTTTTGTATCCTTATTAATATTTGTAGCTCGATAGGGATAAAGTGGCCACATTAAAAATGGAGGTTGAAATGTTATTAGCAACCATAATTCAAACCTCTTTTGAAGACCAACCTTTATGTACTTCTCTGTCCTACCAAGGGTTGCTTCAAAATGCAGGGGACTATGTGGCTCATATTTCCTTAGCCCTGTAGTTAATTTCTCCATCTCTTTTCAATTCTGGAAGAGGTAAGTTTCCAGAACAGATACGGTTGGCTTTTGAATTCCTCATACACTTGCTTTCTGACATCAAATATTTTTACTCTTTGTGTTTGGTCATTGAACCCATATGCAACAATGAGCCAAGTTTTTAGCATTGTGTAAGGATCTGTGCTTTCTTATCGCAGTGGTATGGGCTCATCCCCTTCAACTTCTTCACAGGCTTCTAGTTTTCTACCATAATTGGTTTCATTGGCTTCCCATGACATAAGTGACCTCAAATGGATATCACCAATGTAAAGAAGTGGATTCCACTCTATTTTAGATGGAATTATCAATCCATGCAAATAAAATTCACATAAAGAATTCTTTAGCCAATTAGGAGCCACCTGGTATGCATCATCAAATTCTTTGGATGTATGAATAATAGGATCTAATTTCCTTGAAGTTCACATTAATTGAAACCAAAGAAATTGTTTCTTTAAGCACATAGCATAAACCCTAGGTGGTGGTCTACACTCCACAAACTTACCAGTTATTTTCATCATCTCATCCATTTTCTTTTTCATTTCCTGGATTTCCTATTTCTTCCTTTCAATTTCTCTTTTCAATTTCCTCTTCTCTTCCTCCCAAAGACTTTGTTGAATTTCAGTCTTGGCTAAGTGGTGGAAACTCAAGGTTTGAAATGTGATCGGTCTCCATGTGGTCCTAAGGTATTCCAAAAATTCAATCAAAAATGTCTTCTTATAAACAACCATGGCTTGACAAGTTGCAGGGGGTAATGAAGCTTCATTGGACTCTTCCAATTGTTTAGTCATTTCTTCCTCTTGCTGCAGGATGAATTCCTGTTGCTATGCAGGAGGAAATTGTACTTCTTCAGAAATTTTCCTAGCTGCTTCAACCAAGTCATCAAGACTTGGCACTCCCCTTTCATTACTATCATATTGTGCTTCATCAATTTCCATTGGTTCATTCTGCATTTCCTTAGGAACAAGTGAGCTATGTGAAACATTCTCAGGTACATTCTGAGAATCATCATGGCTATATTCTTCAGACTCCTCTGAACTTATTATAACTTCAGGTTGAGCAGACGTTGAGGTGACTTTACATTATTTCCTTGCTGAAACTCTTTTTGGCAATGCGGTAGATGCAGGAGGCACTCTCATGGCTTTCCTCTTCTTGACTTGCCTAGAGGGTTCAAACTCAATAGAAGAGGATGATAGAGAAACTGTAGTGGCAATAGGTGTTGCTGTAGGAGGAACTACTATAAGATAAGGTGATGCAGGAGAGGGAAACTAGTGTTTTTGAACATGAGGGTTAGACTCTAGGGTTTGTTCTGCCCTAGATGACTCTCCTACCTTCATTTTTCCTTCTTCTCTTCTACTACTAGACCTAGTTCGTACTCTGGTAGAGGGCTCTAGTGTGGAGGCCATAGGAATAGATGCTGTAGAAAGCCCGGTTACTTCAACAATTCATTCTTCAGTTACAACCACTGTCAGACCCTAAGCTAAAGCTTCCCCTTCTGAAAGAGTTCTTAAAAATTCACCAGCAGCTTCCTCAGTGAAAGAATCTAACCTCAGAAAATAGTTTAGCTAGCCACAATTATTGAATGCCTGCATTGTTTGAGGATTATGTGTTAAGAGCTCATGAGCTATAGGCTCATGTCTTACCAATTGACCACCCATATTTGCAAATTACTCTAGCAGAGATTCCAAGAACTCAAACCTTTTCTGAAAATTCAAAAGAAAATTCTTCTACTCTACTTCTTTTTTCTTTTTTCTGTTTCTTTCTGTCTTGTTGTCACTTTCTTTTCTTTTCCAAGAATGACTCGAAAGATAATTGCATGTAATGATTTTAGGAACTATTCATATAAAGTAGTTAATGTTGTTTAGATAAAACACACAACATATTTGGAAAGTACAATAAGAAATAAAAATATCTTATTAGTTGTGACAATGACATAAGAATTTTTTTGAAATGGATACACATATATGGACTCCATTTGTTTTGTTAAACAACTGGCAAAATTTGAGGATTGCAAAGTGGCCGGAGGGTTGGAACCTCCAACCGCCGGCCTAACAAAATCTTTAGTCACTGCTATGCCACGTGATGGGTTTAGCATATTATTAGCATCGGTTTGGTTTTGTTAATTGTTTCAAAACTGAATGCTTAATTTTTAAAACAAACTCCTCTATAAGTTAAAAATAAAACAACTATAATCCTTTTAAAGGATTAAATCAAAACTACTAAAACAATGTCAGCCCGAAAATGAGAAAAAGGAAGGGCTCTAAAATATTGTAAAGGATTAATATAATCCTATTAGGTATTTAAGATATTTTTATGTGTAAAATTGGGAGATGTAGTTTTTTTTTTAGGGAGATATGGCGGATTTTCAAATATTTGATTTGTAATTTGGAGAGATAAGGCATATTTTGTAAATCAATTGGTTAAAGACCAATTTGAGAAAATTTTATGTATAAAAAAGGGTGTAAGGTGAGAGTGAAGTTAAGTTTTTTTTTAGGTGATGAAGTCTTGAAGCTGAGGTGACACGAAAGAGAGGTCTTGTGGAGATTCTTTGAGTCATTCTTGCGTGTCAGAGAGCTGTTATGCTGCCGAAGTGCTTGGAGAATGATTGTAGTGCTTTGTAATTAATTTTTGGAGTTAATCGGATCGGTCTCTCTATTGGAGTGGATCCAGAGATGTAGTCACGTTTGTGACGAACTCCGTTATCAAACGTTGTTTGCACTTCTCTTCTTCTCTCTCGCTTTCTCTTAGTTTGTTAATTCCTTCATTTTGTTATTTCCTTAAGTTAATTTTGATTTAATTAACTTGGAATAATCATTGTAAAAATTAAGCATTCATTTCAGCACTTTAGTCTAGATCCTATACAAATCAAGAAACCATGAATGAGGGTGATATGGCATGATGGATGACATGGAAGAAAAGGGAATGAATGGTGGTGATGGATGAAAAGCAGAGAAAATGGCTCCCTTAAAAAGGAAACCTTTATTATGGGCATGTAATGTGGAATTAAAGAGATATTGCATGAGAAAGATCGAAGCCTTTCGCTGTAGGAAGATCAATGGCCGCATTTGAAACAAACTGCTGCATAAATTCCTCTTTGGATGCTGGTTTATGATACAACCAAAGATGGTATCCATTAACCAGTAGCTTGAATCGAACTGGATCTATTGTAGCCAACTGCACTGAGCCATTAGCAAACACATTTTCTATTTCATAAGGACCAAGCCAACGTGTGGTTAGCTTACCTTGATTTTCCTTATACCTGGAGTCATAGAGCAGTGCCTAATCACTGGCAAAGAATTGATTAGTTCAAATGTGATTGTCATGCTATTTTTTTCTTTGCTATTCGACAATTTCAGTATGCTGCAGGGCAACTTTCCTCACTCATCCAATGCATTCAACTGTAGGAGGCATTCCTTTTGAGCCTCAAAGATATCAATGTTAAGTTGGAGAGAAGTCCTCAATGTTTTATGTTCAAACTCTATTAGTAACATGGCAATCTTACCATAGAGTAACTTAAAAGGAGTAAACCCTGTAGTTGTTTTCCATTTTGTTTTATAGGCCCAGACTGCTTCAGGAAGGCCACTGCTCCAATCCTTCTTGTGTAATTGGATTGTCTTTGTAAGGATTGCCTCAATTTATCTGTTGGTAACCTCTGCCTGACCATTGGCTTGAGGGTGATAGGGGCTAGACTTTCTGTGCCTGATCTGGTAATCATTCATCAATGCAGTGATTAAGTTGGATGTAAACTGAGCACCTTGATCAGTAACAATTTCCTTTGGGACTCCAAACCTTGTAAAAATCTGTTCATACAAGAACTCAGCAACTTTATTTTCACAGGCATGTGTCATTGCTTTTACTTCTACCCACTTGGTTACATAATCAGTACACACCAAAATGTATGATTTCCCATTGGATGGAGGATCAATAGGCCCAACAAAATCCATGCCCCATTTGTCAAAGGGACTCACTACCACTTGAGGATTCAGGGGCATTTCATTAGACCTTGTTGGTATCCCCATGAGTTAACATCTGTCACATTTCCTGGTGTAGGTTACAACATCTTTGTGTAGTGTGGGCCAATAGTATCCTATATTAAGCACTTTCATAGTTGTTCTCTTAGCTGCAAAGTGTCCTCCACATGGCTCATCATGACAGACATGCAAAATATCATAGTTCTCATCTTCCGTCACACATCTTCTCATGACTTGGTCAGGTTCTGTGTAAAATAAACAGTCTGCAATCCATGAAAAGTTAAAACTTTTCTTGACCAACAATTTCCTTTCCTTTGGTGAGAAGTGAGCTGGGATCTTGTTTGCTGCTAAATAATTTGCAATATCTGCATACCATGGAGTTTGAGCAACAATAGAAAATAGATGTTCATCAGGAAAGCTATCATCAATTACCTCAGGAGGTGTAGTTGTTTGAAGTCTTGACAAAAAATTAGCTACCACATTAGCTTGACCTAGTTTATCAATAACTGTGATATCAAATTCCTACAACAATAGGATCCATCTTGCTAATCTGCCAGATATGGCAAGCTTATTCATGAGGTACCTTATTGTTGCATGATCTGTATGAACAAATATTTGGTAACCAGTGACATAATCTCTAAACTTGTTTAGAGCATACACAACTACTAGTAATTCTTTCTCTATGACAGTATAGTTTAATTCAGGGCCTTGAAATTTTTTACTAATGAAATATATGGCATGCTCTATGAAATTCTCTTTCTATCCTAAAACTGCACCTATGGTATAATCAGAAGCATTTGTGTATGTGAAAAGGGAGATTCCATTTTGGTCCTTGAAGAATAGGTGCTTGAGTAAGTAAATTCTTAAGTTGCAGGAAAGATTTGTCACAGGCTTCAGTCTAGGTAAATTTAGAATCCTTTGTCAATAAGGCATATAATGGACTGGCTATTTTGCTGAAATCTTTGATGAATCTTCTATAATATCCAGCATGTCCTAGGAAACTTCTAACATCATTTTGTTTCATAGGTGTTTGCAAAGTTAGAATAAATTCGATTTTTGTAGGATCAACTTGAATTCCTACTTGAGAGATATGATGGCCTAAAATAATTCCCTCTTATATCATCATAAAGCATTTCTCACTATTCAAAGATAAATTTTGCTCATTACATATTTTCAACACTTTTTCCAGATTGGCTAATGCTTCTTCATAAGTAACTCCATAAATAGTGAAGTCATCCATGTAGATTTCCATAGAATCATGAGAAATGCCAACAAAAATACTAATGAATGCTCTTGGAAATGTTGCAGGTGCATTTCATAGTCCAAAAGGTAAGACAGAGTAGAAAAAAGTGCCCCATGGACTAGTAAAATTTGTTTTATCTTGATCCTCAAGAGTAATTCTAATTTGATTATAGCCACTATATCCATCCAAAAAGGAGAAATACTTTTTCCCAGACAATGAGTCTAGTACTTGGTCAACAAATGGCAATGGAAAGTGATCCCTTTTAGTTGTTGTATTCAGCTCCTTGTAGTCTACAAAAAATCTCTATTTTCCACCTTTTTTAGGAACAATCATCAATGGAGACACCCATTGACTATCTAAAATGGGGTAGATAAAACCAACATCAAGTAATTTCTGGAGCTCTGTTTTAACTATTTCCATGAGTGCTGGGTTTATCCTTCTTTGAGGCTGCCTGACAGGTGAACAATCTTCCTTAATGTAGACCCTATGAGTACAAAGTTGAGGATCTATTCCCTTCATATCCCCATAGTCCCCTTGCAAAAGCTCTGTGTTGTTCTTGCAACATTGTGACTAGGGCAACTTGTTGAAATTGAAGCAGCTTATTATTGATATTCAGATAGCAGCCTAGAGACACTTCTACTTGCTTGATAAGATCATTCATGGATGTTGTTGATAAAGGTGATGTTTGTATTTCATATGGAAGAAAATTATGATAAAGTGTAAGTAACTCAGGTGACAGGCTCTCAGAATTCAGTTGTTGCAGGAAACACTACTAAAGACAGTTATCTGGAACAAATGGGCTACTCAAATCAGAGTTGGACTACAAAATGTGTAAAAGCAGGTCATCCTCACTCTAAAGCTGGGAAAATAGATTAGTTTTCAGCATCATTAGTTGAGCCAATGAATTGACTTCTTCAGTTGCCTCTCCTAAATTTGGCCAAATTGGTTGAGATAAGTCTGGCTGAGGCTGAGCAGGTGGGTATAAAGCCAATTTCTTTCTTGCCTGACCATCAAAAATTGTCATGTCTCCTAAATGACATCCTATAAAAGTATTAGTTGTGGCTAACCATGGTCTACCTAGGATGATAGGATATCCTCTTAAAGTGGCCTTAGTGGACAATATGGTAAAATCTGCTAGGTATTCCCAAGACTCAATGATGACAATAACATCTTCTACCATTTCGTTAGGTTTTATTATGGAACTATTGGCAAGTTGCAGAACGGTAGGTGTAGACTAAATATTTAAGATATTCAAATACTCCATTGTATTCTTGGTCATTACATTGATGGCTGCACCAAGGTCAATCAAAACATTCTTCACTATCTGTCCATTAATATTTATTTGTACCACAGGACTCCCAGGGTCAGTATATTTTGGAATGACTACCTTCCCTAACATAATATCTGCCAACTGTCCTAGAACATGGATAGTTTGGAGATCCTTTTTCTTTCTTCCTGGTTTCTTTAAATAGGCCTCTTTAATGGCTTTTCTATAAATTGGGACATCTTTAATAGCTCAAAAAAGGGGGATTTGAATGTGTACATTCTTTACCTGATCTAAAATATCAAAGGTAGGCTCTTCCATAGACTTGGATATAGTAATTTGCAATCTTTGAGGAAAAGGTAGTTTGGTTTGATGCTGCAGGATAGGCCCCTTAGAGACAGTATTAGATACAGGTATATGTTTTGTAGGATCAGTAAGTTGCTCAGAGGCAGAGTTTGGAATCTCTATTATTACAGGGGGCTATGGAGCAGGAAAAGTGGTTGTAGACTTGAGATGGATATCATGAATATCTTGGGCATAAGTTGGATACTGATTGGCTTCTACAAAATACATAGGCTATTGTTGCTGCTTATTATTAGGATTTGGCAATGGTTGAGCAGGTATAGGAATTTATTTTAGATGGCCAGTATTTGTTGTAGGTGCTTTAGGAGGTGGCATAAGGGCTTGAGGTTGTGGCTGCTGAAACTACAGAGATCTAGGGGATTGGTTCTACCATTCCTGTGGATTTCTCCATTAAGGATTCTGTTGCCAGTTACCTTGGGGTGGAGTCCATTGTCCTTGTGGCTGCTGCCAACCTCCTTGAGGAGATTTCCATTGAGGACTCTGATAGTTAGGCCATGGTGATTGATAAGTATTCGAAGGTGGTGATGGGACATATGTAGGTTGCCATTGTTTATTGTAATTAGAATAAGGATTACCAAAATTCAAAGGATCTTGAGGCATACCTTGTCTTTGAGCCCATGTTTGCCTTTGTGCAATGAAGAATACTTGGTCATCATCACTCTCTACCATCTTAAAGTCAGTAGGTAACTATTTAGCCTTCAGGTTAGCCACCATCTTACATCTACAGTCCCATTTCTTCTGTCTACAATGTGGAAAAAACTCAGCCAATATTGCTTCAGCCTCCTCATATTTCTTTCAAGTTTGCATAGTATCCAACTGTGTAGCCATGTTGTTTATGATATCCTGCTTGAAATCAAACAACAAATTTGTGATCTCCATCCATGAAACTCTATTAATAGAAGACTTTACCACTATGACTTGATGACCTCTACCCTTCTTCACAATTGCTCTAGAGTAGTTGAGACATATTTTCTTGATATCATCCCAAGGTAGTTGGGTTATATCACCTCCTCCCATTAGGTCCAGGGCATCTATACAGGTATCAATGATTCCCCTTAGAAAAATTAGTTTATGAGATTCTTCATTGAGAGTATGGTCTGAATTCTTTTTCAGGGAAAACAAGAATCTTGAGATATAGTCTTCCAACCTTTCATCCTCCTTTTGTTGAATTCTAAATATATCATCTCCTTTGCTACCACTCTTACAATATTCTTTGTATTTCTCAAAAAAAATTGTTTGCATGACTACCAAACTATCAACAACACCTCTTCACAAACTCATGAACCATCTAAGAGCTCCTTCCTTCAAAGTAGAAGGAAACAACTTCAGCCTGTGAGTATCTGAAGTGTAATCATAGTTGTGATAGAGGATGTCAAACTCAAACAAGAAAGTTTTTGGGTCCTATGTAACTAGTCCATAGAACTTGGGGAGTAATGAAGAAGGAATATTTTTAAGGTTATCATTATCTTGCTAAGCAATAATGGGAAATTCAAAAGTAGGAGGTCGATTAGGTGAATTTTGTGCCATATTTTTTTGATGGAGTATCAGAGCAAATGGATTTTCTTCAGGTTCTTTGTCAGCTTGGTTAAATGGTAAGTCAACAAATAGGTTTTCAGCAAATGGATTGATATCTTAGTCTCCTTCTTCCTCAAATAGATTATAAGCTGGTTCAGGGTTGTTATCAATGAATGGAAGGTCAGAGAGGAATCTTCCTAGAGCGTCTCTTCTTCTATGCATGCAATAGAATGAACTGTAACTTGAAGGAATTTTTGAATAAAAAACTAAACTACTGCTAACAATGACTATGATAGGTTCTTAGCTTGACACCATCCCCAACAACGGCACAAAAAATGGTCACGCCCATAAAAGGATATAAAAGTCACAAAAAATCCTAACCTGGGAATTGGACATTCTAACAAGCGACTAACACCTTCTTATGGTCGTTCATTTACTTTGTCAAACCAGGGAACATATATTTGAAATGGAGCGGCACTATATGTGCACTAAGAACTAGTTTCAGTCATGAATTACCAAAAATAACTACATGAAAGGAATTCTACTTATGCTATAGGAATGTAACGTAAAGCTTTCTTAGCTTAACCATAACTTAATCAAAGTAGACATCACGAAAACTATTACTTAAGAAACAAACTATGAACTAGCCTTATGCTACAAAAACAAACACAGGGATGGATTCCCGATGCTATAGGAACAATATAGGACTGAGTTTGCACTGAAACTTTCTAGAACGAAATCTAACTTATGATCAACATAAGATAAAAAACTAACTATAGATACTTACTAAGTGGGCCCCCTTAGCAAGCATCAAACAACTATGCAAGAATTGAACTCAGAACTTCATCAGCTTTTATTCATAAACTCAAAATAATGTACATTGTTCTATTCATATGAAAATTAACACAAAACTCTGTCTTATCATAGTACTAACTTTTACATATTCTGCTTTTCATTATCATGCTAACTTTTACATGCTATGCTTGCTCACTCGCACAAGAGGAACACTTATTTCAACCAGAAAAGAAACTAACTAACTCTAACAGAGAAATTCATGGACATAAATGAATCTTGAAATTGAGGAACAAACTTCTCATAAATGAAAGCATATCCGTTCAGCTTGATCCAGAGAGAATTTAGCATTCCACTCTTCTTAGATTAATGGTCAAAGTTTCTTCCCAATGACCCGGTCAGAGAGTCTTCGCTAGAACAACTTCCTTGATGTCGTGTAGGAAATGGACTTTACTGCAAGGCTGAGATCCGCTACGCTTGACTCGTTCATGCTCCTTTCAACAACCTGCGATGCACAAGGTGACAGAGGTGAAAGAAAGCATGCGTGGAAAACAACACAATACATTCATTAATCACATATTAAATCTATTTCATTATTCAAAAACCATATGCGTTATACTAGTCATTTGGAAGGTCAAACAGGGTAATTAATAAGACACATCAAGATGCTAGGTTGCAGGAATATAGGAATGTATTGCTATAGGATACTACCCAATTTCAGATAAAAAGTTTTTAATCACATAGTTAAAACATCCATTAATAGTAAAAGTAGAGATATTAAAAGTACATCATGATACTCATATTATGAGCATATCCTGAGCTCATCATCCTTGACAATTTTAAAAGTACACAAAATGGAGCCACATTCTAGTTTTATTTTTTCTTTTTCTAGAAACCCATCTAGGTTTTTTAATTTTGCCAATATTTATGAAAAAGAAGAAGGGAATTCAAAAGATTACATGAGAGTTTTTAGAAGTGAAGCATAATGACACCTTTTCTATTCATGGTCGTGACCAGTGAGCTTTTGTAAGTCGGGAAAATAATAGAAAAGCACTGAGTCTATTCAAGTTTGCATTTTAATGAAGCTTTTGTAAACAATTTCATGGTATAGAAGCAAAATGGGACATTTGAAAGCTTCTATTCGAGCTCTCTTGCTCACTATCTGGAGGAAAAGACAATATGGAGGCCGGTTAGGAGCTTACCTAAGCTCAAACACTAGGATGCGCAGAGTTGTGCCATTTTAAAAAAGTTCCCTGTTAAGCTTCATTAACCTCGCATGGCGCCTATAAGAAAGGAGAATAACCACAGAGAAAGATGCAACTAAAGAATCATCAGGGAAGGTTCACAACCGTGGCCTGTAAGTCAAAAGTGGCCTCTAAGTTCAAAAAATGAAAGTTTATGCCAAGAATATACAAGTACCTGAGTTCCCATGGTATTTTTTATTCAAAAAATGTCAAAAGCCGACTGAAAAACCAGTCTCAATGCCATTTTCCTGTGTTTGTTCAAACCTTGGTGACAGAGCATCATGTTTCTAGATTCTTCCAAGTGACCAAATGATGAGGTTTTTTGCATCATTTGGGTATTATCATTAGGGTTTGACCCTTCTTTGCACATTGATGGGATTTTTTATCCCTTTTTGTTTTAAAAAATCAACACATGAAATGTGATGGGGGCCGATGGCCACATACTATTGCCTTAGGAAATTTTTTTATTCCTTTATTTCTTTTCCCCATTCCTTAAAGTTTTGCTAAGTCTTCAATATGTCATGTGTAATCACTTAGGCATTTTATGCCTTATGTTATTTTGACTTATGCTAGGTGTGCAATACAATGTGTTGCCATGAGACCATCAAGTGATGCCTTGTTTTGCCAACATCATGTGACTTGGCATTCTTTCCAAGAGTCTTGGAGGTTGGCCTTATGAGCCAAGTGCTATTGATACTTTATGCCTTTGCAAACCAATGAAGTATGACATGTGTGGGAGAATGCAAAATATGGTAAGGTGATGTTCAAATGCCTTAGAGGCTTTTTAAAGGCTTTTAGCTATGGCATTGTATGTTACATTTGTTGTCAGTTTTTTGAAAATAGCTATAAGTGATTTGAAAATCATAGTCAAATGCAAATGTAACACAAAAATATGGTGGGGCCCTTTGATTTATGCTCAATTATAAATTGTTTTTCTAATTGGTGTTTTATAAATCACTTAACAAATTCACTATCTTTAATTCTTTTAAAAGCCATGTGTTTTCAGAAACACACATATTACATGATGGGGAATATGGTCAAGTGTTGAAATACGACCAATTATCACTTGCAGAGATGTGGGAAGTGTGTGATACTTTTTGGACTATTTTAGTGGGAATGAGGCCAATTGGAGGTATTTTTGTCACACTTTTGGGATGGATATTGGCTTATCTTGTTTTTTCTCCATGTAGAGGGCATTTTAGAGACTTCTAGAAGGTTCTTGTAGGGCCATTTTTGTTTTATCTGAGGATAATATTCTAGAAGCACATGTGTGGGAGTTTTTGGTGGGTGTTGGTTAAGTATGTTCATTTTTTAACATTTTAGGAGTTCTTTCTTTTTCAGCAGGAGGATAGCTACTATCTTGGAGTTATCTTTTCATGAAACTGCATTGTAACTCAGACAGGCCTATTATATAGTAAGCACTTTGAATTGATAAAGTAGAGCACTTTTACCTTCTCATTTCCTATTTCTCATGTATGTTGTTAATGATTGATCAACTTGTTTTGTGAAATCTATCCTTTCCTTGCAAGCTTGTCTCATGTTATGCATCTATTCAGCAGAAGGTGTATGTTTGCAGGTTGTAAGTTGTGTTGTTAGTGGTGCTATGAATTGTGAAATATTTGTTTTCCTTTTAATACCATTATTTATAGACCTTCTTATGAAATATTTATGCAAACTGCATTATGAAGTGAGTTGTGTAAGTCCAACTTTGTGATATTAATTCAAATATGATAAGTTGTTGGGTATGTGCAAGATCATGATGGGCCGAAAAGTGGCAATATGATGGGTATGTGGCTAACGACTATTTTTTTACCCAAAATTGATGAAATGAAAAGGGTGTTTAAAGGAGATTCTCAGCTTTCCAATGATATAAATTATGCTTTACTTTGAATTTAATAAGTAATTATTATTCATTTTCTATTCAAATTATGAATAAAGTCTTGATTGATAGGCTTATTGAAAAACATCTATAGCTTTCAAATGGTATCACACTTTTTGAATCCAAAACATGCGTCACATTCTATGCTTCGCATACTATAAGATTAAAAAAATAAAAAATAAATTTCATGAAGTTTTGACCAAGTTAAGGTGGTCAGACATAAGATTTTTTATATTTTTAAAAAAGTTGTAATAAAAAAATCATAATTAATAATTTACAAATATCATCACATCAGGGCATGAGTCCTCTACTTATATCTAAAATATTATAAAAATATATTATCATTTTATTGTGGTTAGCGTTGTCAGACATACACCTACTTCTTATTTTTTCCCTGAAATTTAAGTACCACTGCATTGAAATTTCAAATTTTCACCAAATATATATATATATTTTAAAGAAACCTATTAGTTTAGAAACTACATTCAATTTTCTACCTATTTTATTCTTACATATTTTTGAAATAATATAGAAAATTTATTCAAATTTTTACATCAAGTTGCCTAACTCTGATTTTTCTAATTTTTTTGCCACTTAAGGGCCTATTTTTTCCATGATGATCCTGCACATACCTTGTTAATAGGTCTAGGTTGTTTGGTGCATTAATTTAGGTTTTTTAGCATTAGGTTTATTTTCATGCAATCCTTACCCTTATCTCATAAATTCAATAGTTAAGTGATATCAAACGGGGAAGCCGGCCCACAATCCGAAGGTTTTCTTTTGAATAGGTTACCCACAACCTAAAAGCATTCCAATGTTGGTCCAAATCTGCTAAGTGCAATTGGAAAAGCTTAGCAAATAGGGTGCAGATTTGGTGTCCCAATAGGTTGATCTCATGGCAAAGAGGTTCAAGATGGGTGTATGGATGGTTATGATGATGATGCAAATGATAATGCAATGCATGTGAGATGGATGAGATGGATGATGTGATTATGAGATTTATGTATGCTAATGATTCGTGGGTGAAAGATGGATGCATTAGTGATGATGATTAACTATCCTAGCATGATGTTAGCATGAAAAAAAAGAAATGAGATGATGAAAAGAGGATTAAACAAGCCAACTTTACGAGAGATGATGATGAGAAATGGATGATTTTATTTTAAGAATTGGGACTTTAAAAGGGATACTTACCTTATGTTTGATAACACACATAGACACGATGCATCAAGGTATAAAGAACCAGGTTGGTGTTGCACCTAGTGTGATATGCTTTGACTCAACTAATAGATAGGAGTATTATTGTTCACACTTGACATACAAAAACCTTGCTAGGATGCACCTAACAAAGCAAGTATTCACCAAGTTATATTACAAGAACGTCCAACAAGCACATAAGACAAAAGATAATGATCATTGCCCCATTCCTTTCTCTCTAAATCACTTTGATTAGACTTCACCGGGAGGCCATTGGGATGAGTGCAATAAGATAAATCAAAAATAAAAGATCAAGCACACAAATAAGTCAATGTTCTTCATACCTCTAGCCAAAGGAATGTGTTTTGTTTAGGATAAGAACCAAAACTATTGCCAAAAGATAATGTCCATTGTAGGAAGGATATATCCTAGGAAATGTTAGTGGATGGCGGAATGTCATTTCATTTATCCAAAGTGTTCTTTCCGATAAATAATGCCCATTGTAGGAAGGATACATCCTAGTACATGATGTTATCAGATGATTGACTTGGGACTGATTGGATGATATGCTATTGATACAATGAGTTGACTAACTTGTTTACGTACTAACATAGACTTGAGACTTGAAATTTTGAGTTTTCACTTTTGACCTACTAGACCTATTTCTGATTGTTTCACTAAAGGTTAGGGATGATTATTTTTTTATTATGAGTGATGTTTATTGTGGGTGAAAGTGAAATGGGATGTATTTTTCAAATATTTGGATGTTTTTGGAGTTTTTTGAAATGTTTTGAGGATGTTTTTGGTATTTTCAAGATTTTACAAATTTTTTGCTTTTGATTTTTTGAATGTTTTTGGGTTTTCTGAGATTTTATGAATGTTTTTTGGATTTTGTGTCTCAGGGGTTGATCAAAGATGAATCTTTCCTACATTTAAGCTTAGAGACAATGTAGTTTGGATACCATATTTTTGATGTTTTTCTGAATTTTTGAGTGTTTTTGGATTTTGATATTGATTTTGGATGTTTTTGGATTTTCACATGATTTTGACGATTTGGATATGGATATGTGTGATTATATCAATGCTCTATTTGCAATTTTGTTGAAGACCAAGCTAAGGTTGATTAATCATATCAATGGATTGATGATGATAACATTGTTGAGGATACAACAATGTAAGGATAGTGTTAAGAAACACAAGGATTATGATGGATATCCCAAGATTATAAGGGATTGATGATTTGGATTGATCAAGATTGATAATGATAACATTTTTAAGGACAGTGTTAAGAAACACAAGGATTGGGAAAGATATCCCAAGATGATGATGGATTGATTGGGTTTAATTGATCATGATTTATGAAGCTTTATTTGGAATAAAAAGTTGTTCGAATATTTTGATGTGATGTTTGAAGTGCAACTTAGATGAAATTGATATTGATTACTTGGATTTATGTTCAATGAAAGATTAAGCTTGATAAGGAACATTTTCTCATCAAAATATGCTATGGGCTAGTGATTTGGAATTTTTCTCACAAGTGGTTTGACCAATTTGATTCTATGTTTGCCAATGTTCGGATAACCACATAAGTTGGAGGCTATAGATCAAGATTTATTCCTGAAGCAAGATGTACATATCTAACCCCAGTGTCTAGCAATGTTTGAAATGTCATGGGTGGATGCTCAGATAGGTGTATGGATGGATGGATATGGATATAAGCATGCAAAAAATGCCAAGGATTATCTTGTGATAAGATAACAGGTTTAGATAGAGGATTTTTATTTGGATAACGCTTCATGGATTAGATTACGTTGGGTAAGATAGGATCAATAAAAGTGGCTCATGTTAAGATGTTTACCATAAGGAAGTGTAAAGTGTACATCAGATTTTTTGCAAGATCAAGATAATTTGGACTACGGATGTAGATGGATGAAAATGGATTGAATAAATGGTTCATGGATGCATGAATTTATTATGGATCAGATGTCAGATTTATTATGGATGAAATGAGATGCTTTCACCTGAATTAGCACACGTAAATGCTCAATTCTACACATGACGCCTATTTACCAGGTTTTCATCATGGTACCTTTCCAAAGTGCCATTGTAGTGGTTTTTACTGGAGGACGATTTTTCTTTTTCTTAACTGCTTTTAATCCTTTTTCTAATTTTTTTTTCATATATTTTGATTTTTTTTTTCTATGAAAGATTTAAAGCTCATGTTGAACCACCTAGTGGTGTTGATGTGGATTCCCTTGTCATAATGTTCCATCGATATCTTGCTTGAAGAAGCTGCTTTGCCAAGATATGTGCACTTGAATCCAACTTTTGAGATTCCTTATCAACTTTGTTGACACCAGAGTTAACTTTGTCTTTGTGCACACATCACGATAGAGTGCCTTCTAAATCCTTATGATGAAAGTTCGTTGCCAATACCTAGTCAATATGAGAATTGGATATCATGCGTAGAGGCGTGGATGGACTGTGTGTAGGGATAAAAGATGGATTGGTTGATAGTTTGGAACCTTTGACTCTCCAAACTTGGGAAGATGAGCAATGATGGGTGGATACGAAAGTGTACGTGGAATTAGGACCAATGGCTTGATTGTACGTCACTTGAGAAGCCTTCTTTTTCTTTTGTGGACATCTTTGATGGACACTTTTCCCTTTTTAATTTTTCCCCATAGTTTCTTTGACTAATGGAGTTTGATAGGGATAATATTTCTTTGTATTCTTTGGTATCCATATGTATTTGATTTTTCCATTATGCTTCTCAGCTTTTTTTTCTTTGATAGCATTTTTCATGCTTTTATTCAAATATTTCTTTTGATGTTGGTCCCAATTCGTGGATGTGGTGATGGGTGGATGAAGATTCGTGACGTGGCTAGTTGTAGTATAAGCACCAGTTTCATCATAAGGACTCTTCATGCTCCCTAGGTTGATGTTTGCTTGAGACATAGTTTCCCCTAGTATTGTGGAACTATTACCTTCATGATTTGATTCTACCTATTCTGAGAGCTCTTGTTTAGAACACATTTTCTGATAAATGACCACTAGAGATGATGTTATTGGAATTTATTGTTTTTTTTTACTTTGGAATATCCTATTCTATTTGACCTATTTCCTTCAGTGGATAATGTTGGATATCTTCATACATGATATCCCCAATCTAAATTCAGGATATATCTAATCTTGATGTTGACGACTTGATTTGATTGTAGGAATCAATAACCTGTTCCTGTGTAATATGTTAGGAGTAGAGGAATCCTTTTCTAAATGAAGACCATCTATGTGTCCATCCACAAAAAGCATCTCATGGGGAGATGGAGGAGTATGTGCTATGTGGATGTGATCATCTTGTATAGATAGGAGAGTATCCATTAGATCATTGTAGTATCTTGGAGATATGAATTCTTAGTGTTGAATAATTTTAGAATCACTTTTGACATGCTTTGGATCTAGTTCTTGACATGGGCTAGTTTCAAATGATCCTTGGATATCATTATTAGGAATGAGAAGTGGCTCAATATCCTCTTGATCTTTGAGTGGACTTGGATCAAATGTCAAGTTGAGGATTCCTTCAATATTTGCAACGATGAGGTCAAAGGATGTCAATATGTATTGGGAAGGACCATTGCTATATTTTGATGAGAGATGTTGATCATGCTTCAAAATAAATTCTTGAGATATGTCCTCTAACTCATAAGGTGATGTAGAGACATTTTCAATATGGTCATTGGTTGATGGATCATAGATTATGTCAATTGGATCAAATAATTCTAACACTCCTTGAAATAGATCACTAAAGGGTGGCTCTTGATGTATGGTGAGTTGATCCTCAGATGGGGTGGAAAAATATTTGATGTTCTCATTGATGGATAGGTCTTGAACATATTTTTCAACAATTGCAGTAGAGAGATTATGAATGCTAGCACTAGTGATTGAATCTTCATCATTGTCCCCAACAATGATTATGTTTTGATCAATGAGGTCTTGGATGAGATTTTTGAGTCGAATACAATTTGACATTGTGTGTCCCTTTGTTTTGTGAAAATGGTGCTCCTTGTTATACCCTGGTGGTTTAACTAGGGGTTCTTGATAGTTCCCATAGATGGCGAGCTTGATGAGATTTTCTTGTACCAATTGTTGCAGGACCGATTCGATTGGTTTCCCAAGTGGTGTGTATTTTTGTTTGTTCCCTTATGAGATTTTCACTTTGAATTAACCTTGTGGTGGTTTATTTTGGAGATGTGGTGATTGATCTTTGAGATGTGGTGACTAATCTTTGAGATGAGGTGATTGGGTTTGTTGTTGATGTTGTTGATCCTGATATCCAACCTCTTGACATTGGAGATATTTTCTTGGTGGGGTTGCAGATACAACTCAATGCTTTGATGACATGGTTCAACCAATGGAAGAGTGTATTGATTTTGGGGTGGATATGTCTCTTGTTGCAATGCTTCATTTATTTTGGAAAGTGAAGCAATTTGATCTAGAAAATTTTGGTCTTGATTTTGATCTTGACTCCCTTGGTGTGGTTGACTCTTTTGTTCAAAAAGATTTGGAATGTGTATTTGTGGTGTTTGTATGGGATCATGGAAAAATTGATTTTGGACAATGTTCTATTTTGGGATGATGCTTAGATTTGGCATTATAGGTTGAATTTGAACATTGTTGTGGTTGGAAAACATATTGCCTAGATTTAGGTCACTTTGATTTTGCATGGTGTTACCTTGAATTAGATCAATACATGGAGTCATTATCATTTTATTTGGACTTTGAACAACATTTGTATGATTCGAAAACATATATATCCCAAAGTTTTCCAAGTGTGGATTTGAAATGTTCATGTTTGGTAAGCTTCTACTTGGTATATTCACATTTGGCACATGTATGGATTTGGTGGGATAATGTTGTTCGTTTGAAGACTCATGCCTTGATCGTTCGGTTGATAGATTTGTAGGTTTGGTCCTAGATTTAAATCTATCATCGGGAAGGGTGTTCCAAACTTTTGATTGGGCATACTCATATTTGTTGTACCAACGAGGTTTGTAGGAGATAATGATCCCATGTATGGATTATATAAATGTGAGTGTTGATAATCAATTGGAATTGTAAGGCTTTGATAGTTTGGTTGATTTGGTTTACTCATGATGAATGGAGCAATTTTATATTCCATGTTCTTCTTGTGTTGAGGTCTCGTTTGGACCGTAAAATAAGGATCAATTTTCAAGAATGTGGGAGGTGAACTTCCAATTTTGTGGATTGATCCACACTCTAGGTACAAAAAAGAAATTCGAAGATTTTAAGGATCAAAAGGATGGTGATGAGATATGAATGATGGAAGATTAGTGAATGATTGAAACTCTTAGGAAACCTTGAAGAGGATACCAAAATTTAGTACTTGGATTGATGTTTGATTTTTATTTGGGATTGGTTTGATTTGATTGGATAGTGAACTCATAAACCACAAGATGTTGGATGTTATCAAGGGATAGACTTGTTCACAAGGACTACTAATTTGACTAAATATGTGGAGAAGGATTCCTCTACACACATCTAATCAAACAAGATCATTTTTATTTGGTTTAAATGATTTTCCCAAAGTTTAGCATGAGGGATTTTTTCAATATTTCCAAGAATTGTTTGTGAGGTGATTTTGATTTGGATGTTTGGGGATGAATGAAAGTATTGATTTTGATCCTAAGAGACTTAGAGAGACTTTGTTTACTAGACCAAAGATATTGAAGAACATGCTTTTCTCTAAGAGTATTTCAAACCAAAAGACCAATGTTTTCTTGAAAGACGATAAAAAGATAAACAAGCACATGTGTTGGGTTCAATTTGAGTTAATCTTGGTTAAAGAATTGCTTTTACCACAAACACACTTCTTGCTTATTTTTCAAACTGAATGTCTATGTCTCAATTCCTTTCCATTCCACAAGGTCCATTATGTGAAAATCAAGGTTTCAAGAGCATAGTTTCCTATTGTTGACTTTGCAATGAAAAATTCAAGATATAGGTCCTAGCGTTTAGAATCCTTCTAGGGATAAGAAACCCTAGGGACAAGCAGTAACATGTGGACTTTTCAAAGGTATTTGTTCCTCCCAAAGGGTTTGAAATTATGATGATTTCTTGAATGTTGGTTTTGATGTTTTTGATCCAAGCACTGTGTTTTCAACTGACTCACAAGCAATATAACATCCTAGCCCAATTGGTACATTTTTCTTGGTGGGCTTGCCTCATGCCCTTCATAGTAAAAGAGATGATTTTACATGCAACCAAGGAAAAAATATAAAGGTATGTTAAGAATGAAGTCTTAACCTCTATATTTTAACCAAGATTGAACATGGCAAGTAACTTCTTGGAATCTAAGTTCCAATGCACCACTTTGATAAATTCATTGGATGGACTAGTTAGGTACTACAAACAAGGTTCTTAATGACAACAAACTATGAACACCAGAACCAAAACTCACCTACTTGGCCACTTAAGGCATGGGATTAGGTGCAGTCTGTTGTTGGCTCAGATTGGTGCTAATTTCTCATGATTTCACACCCTTTGATATAGCCCACCGATAAACGTGCTTGCAATAATTTTCCTATGAGGTTCCTATTGCGAGGTGTTTCTCATAATAAGCCCTTTCTTAAAGGTGACTCAAAGAAATAAAATGTATTTGATTGTTTCTCTTGCACCCCAGATCATACGAAGCGCAAGGGGAGAGGATACACACTCAAAATGCACCAAAGAAAAGATCACACAACTCAAAAACTTGTTCTTTTTAACCTCAAAGCAATGATGAGTTCATTTTAAGCACCAAAAATCAAATTTGAAGTTTGTTTGTTCAATTTTAGACCAAAAAGCAATATCTAGTATGTTTGTAATGTTCAATTTTAGCCCAAATTTGAAAAAAAATCAAATCAATGATTGAATTTAAACCCAAATTGATCTAATTGGCCTAAAATAGAAAATAAAAGCTGAAATGAAGGCCCTAAGCATTTAAAAATACTTTTGGAAAGTTCAAGTTAAGTGCTCAATTTTTTAACTGAATTCTACTTGTGGTTCCTCAATTCCAATGCCACTAATTCTTTATGCAAACCCAATAAACATTACAAAGTAAAATCTTAGAAATGAGAATCAAGAAATCTTTAAAAGTAACACAACTGTGTTTTAATTGTATAATCATAAATTTGGCTTTCCTTTTATAAATGAAAAGAATAACAAAGCACTAATTCTATTTTTCAACCAATATATTTGTAACACAATTCCAACTAAACAAGTTGTTTCCACTGCAATTTGTCTACCACATTCACCCCTTATCATTGCAACTTGTGCAGGAGGAGTAGTTTAGCTTTTAAAGAGCAAATTCTTTTTAAATGCAATCAACTGGTCAGCCATATTAAAAGAAAGGCAATGATCATAAGCATTAAAGACTTTAGATTCGTAATTAGAGATTTTAATGCATATTGGAGGTAGATTAAACAGACACCACAACCATACAAATTGTAGTTAGATTAAATGCAAGCATAAGTAAAAGCCATAGAAAATTTATTTGGAAGATTTGAAAAAAAAAATCTTAGCATAAGATATGGCAGCATTTAGCATTTAAGATGACACTTTTCATTACTTACCATCCCCCATATATATTTTGATCTGTAAATCATAAGAAATGAATCAAATCAAACTTTAGCAACACATTTTAAAATATGAAATTATATTTCACTATAGTGCAAATGAAGCCTAAAATTTTGTCAAACTGCAATTAGAATCATGCTATGAGCTTAGCATAGATTTCAAATGATATGGAACATCAATACATATAAGATAAGCAAAGACATTGATGGGAGAAGCAGCCATATTAAATGATCTCAAATGATTTCACTTCTCCAAGTTGGCGTGCAACTGCTAACAAAAGAATTACTACTTAGCTAATGTCAAGTTGATTCATTGAATTCTCTAGATAGTGATATGACAGGAATAAATCTACACAAGATATAAATCATATCAATATTAAGCATTAATTATCTATTATAAAAGAAACATAGGAATGGCACAACAAGTTTGAAGTTTACTTGAGAAACAAATAAATACTTTAGGGGATGCATTCATTAATCATTCTAGATGGCATAAATACAATTGACAAAAAAAGCCGCACCCAATGTCATAAAAATTTCAAACTAATTGAATTGGCAAATGTTAGAAAATAAATGCTAGTGAAGCAACTGAGCAGCCACCACTTTCCCACAAATGAGACACATGAAAGGGTTGTCATGGTCCTTCCTTGGCATCATAATCACTCCATTGTTAACATTTGATTCAAATGCTACAGTATTTACTATAGTGAGCCTGCTCATTATACAATGCAACCTCTTATATCAATCTCCATGCAAGAATATCGAACATTTAAAAATTGAGCAAGAACAATTGCAACATTGACTGGAGAAATAAATTCATTTAAGAATATATAACACCATATGTAACACCATAAACCTGCAAGCTAAAACTCTGTCTCATATATCAGCATGATGTTAGTTTAAAGAAAGCAAATAATATATTTATGAAATAATCCATTATGCTTTACAAAAAAAACAACAAAACAAACTAATTGAAATCTTTAAAAGAATAATGAATAACTTATTCCATAGTGGATTGGTGCTTATGTGGAAAGAAGCCCATTCCCAATCCCTGATAAGCTCTTGATAATGGAGATGTGTGATTCTTGACTATAATGCCAATGCTCAAATTGTGGATGATCAAATGCAAAGGATGGGTTCTCTATTTATAGGAGAGAATGATGGAGAAACATGTAAAATGGGTGAATGTGGGACTAAAGATTCACCAATGACAAGATGCCACTTGTCAACATGTGATAGGATGAAGGTTGTCTGCATCTTGGTCAATGTGCCAAAGAGGGGGAGATTTGAAATTGAAAAGATGGCTTGTTGGAGGGAGAAGAAAAGTCTTAAATGCCAAGTTTTACTTGTGTAAGAGACATGTAAGAGCTCTTAAATGCTTTGTTCGATGGACAAGTCATGTGGGAGGGAAAATTCAAATTGGAAGAATATTCCCTCAAAGATGCCATTTTGAATGAAAATGATGAATTAATAAATCAATTAAATTGAATTATGTGCACAAGTTGCAAAATCTAGAGAAAAGAGGATTCAGATTAGCATTAATCATGGTTTGATTAATTGAAGATGACGATTAGGTGGTTTTCACTTTTGACATAGATACTTGGATTTACATAAATCAAAATTGAGAGGAGAATGATTTTAGATTTAATTAAATAAAGATTTGATTTATTTAATCAAAGAGAATGATGTTAGTTTTGAATCAAATAAAGATGGATTTATTTAATTTAAATGGATGACCTTAGGAGATTAATCAATTAAACTTGATTTATTTAATTGATCAGGTGAATATGATTTAATTAAATATGCATGATGTCAATTTCACATGGATTTGTGGAGGAGTAATACAATAGAGAAACTCTCTATTTATAAGAAAGGATGATGGAGGATTGAAAGATATAGAGGATGTTTGACAAAATAAGCCAATGTTAAAGTGCTACTTGTTAACATGTGAGAGGTTGAAGAATGAGCACATTTTGGTCAATGTGCCAAAGAGGGGGAGATTTGAAATTTTGAATTTGATGAAATGACATGTTTAGGGGGGATGAAAGATGAGTTAAATGCTAAGTTGACTTTTGTAAGAGACATGTAAGAGCTCTTAAATTCTTTGTTGGATGTACATGTCAATTTGGGGAGGAAAATTCAAATTGGAAGAATATTCTCTCAAAGATGCCATTTAGAATGAAAATGATGAATTAATAAATCAATTAAATTTATTTATGTACACAAGTTGCAAAATCTAGAGAAAAGAGGATTAGGATTAGCATTAATCATGGTTTGGTTAATTTAAGATGACGATTAGGTGATTTTGACTTTTGACTTAGATACTTGGATTTAAATAAATCAGAGTTTAGAGGAGAATGATTTTAGATTTAATTAAATAAAGTTTTGATTTATTTAATCAAAGATAATGATGTTAGTGTTAAATCAAATAAAGATGGATTTATTTAATTTAAATGGATGACCTTAGGAGATTAATCAATTAAACTTGATTTATTTAATTGATTAGGAGAATATGATTTAATTAAATATGCATGATGTCAATTTCACATGTCTACAGTTACTCTCTTCACATTGAGAGCTAATTTTGTCCATTATCATAGCATTACATCTTCATCATTGGCTTATCAAGGATTGGGAAAGGTCTTTTTTCCATAAAAGCACCAATCCACTATGAGATAGGATTTACTTCATTTTTTATATGCTTTAGTTCTCTTGTTATTTGTTTGCATTTTAAAAGCATGTTGGATTATCTCATATGGATGTTAAATATTTTCTTTGTTTTGAAATACTAATCATGCTTTGTGTGTTAGAATTCAAGCCATTGTAGATTTTGATGTCCACAAAATGGCGCTACGAGGAGGACTTTGCATTTGTTGTGCATTGACTCTCTAAATTTGATTTTGTATAGCTATTTGTTAAGACTAATTTGAGTCTAGTGGAGAGACATGTATGTTGTCCTTTATGTGTTATTCTATGGTCTTTTCCATTTTTAGATTATGCTATCTTTATGTGTAGGATTAAATTACACTAATCCAACACATGTGTATTTTGTGAACATCACTTTTTTATAATTGACAATTGAATCAAACAACACATTTAGAAAGCAAATTTGAAGCTTAGGTATTAAGTACTTACTGTTTGATTGAATTCATAATAGATTTAATAAATTTAGACTTAACATTGATAAATTTCTTGAAGGAAGTTTACTCAAGATATTTACTTACATTCTTCATATTCAAACACAATTGATTTTATTTTTGTGTGGTGTTCAAAAAGTAAGATTACAAATTTATATTCTAGATGAAAATGATTTTTTTCCATGGAGACTGAAATTTACTATCTAAATAATCATATTCATCTCATTTTCAAATCTATTTGTCTTGGGAATTAATTGCTTTAAATATAGCATCAATCTACAGGGAATCCCATCAGAAAAACAATGATATTATTTTTTGATTCTTTGTTCATTATCAAACTCAACATTTTACTTAGGCTTTGAAAGCTTGACAACAACTTTCTCATATCTACTAATTTCTCTTTTCATGTGACAAGGAAACAACTTGAAAGTCAAGTTTTCAATATCTGTCATCAATACCGTTGCTTTCCTCATTAAATATCGCTACTCTTCTCATCAATATCAATGCTTCTCTTATTAATATTATTGTCTCCATGATTAATGAATGGCTGTGCAGGGTGGACGTGTTTACAAAGGAAGAAATTTGCATTGATTGTTCTATAGGAGTTTGGTCATCGATAGTATGATCCTTGAGAAAACTGCATCCTCATTCTCTCCACTCTCTGTCAGTACAACAATCTTCATGTTGCTTCCTACACCATTAAGTATTTTTAAATCCTCTTTATGACTTCCTTGTGTAGGGCGAATTGGGGTGTAGCCTATGGCCAACAACACAACACACTTTGCTCGAATATAGGACTCTCCACTTGTAGTGGCCATCTGCCACTTTTTGTGCTTACGAGTTAAACAAGTGCATAGACCACCAATCCATGTACATCTTGTAAATTGGAATTAGCCAGACATGTTATCAAATGTCTACATCATTAGATCTATACTGATGCTTGCATAGAAAAAATTAATGGATTATTGATGACCTTGGCCTTTGCATCGTACTCACTAGTTTTCTTCTTAATTTCCCAACATTATTTCATTCGTGTTACATGCAGACTAGTGTCATCCATTGGGGCATAGGCAGTAAGGATGCCAGTAAAAAATAAACAAAGATATTGTCTACAATGTTTTGGACAAAGATCAAGATAGGAGGGTAGGACCAACACATTTAAAGAGGAGAAGGAGTAGTGCAACCAATTTTTTATTGACTTTCAGCTGCATCCTTTACACCTACCAATTTGCATTACTTTGATTCATCTACTATCTTTGCCTCATAATTCACGTGCTATCTTTGCCTATGATTTAGCTTTCATGATTTCATGGGGGTTTGTGGTTCTTTAACTAGTAGGAAATATTTCTTTCTATATGTATCCCCTAGATCTGACCAAGAAAAATCAAATTTAAAATCCTAGTGATTATTTTATTTTCTACCAAACCAATCTCTAATTTGTAGCTTTAAGCTTTCATTCAGCAAGTTGTGGTACATTTTACACATTAAGTTTTTTGCTTTTGATAGTAGTTTTTACTTTACCAGCTGCATTTAGGTGTATCTATCACCTTTAGGTTCTTACTCCGCAGGACTCCACTTGTCCTTAGAACATCTTGGCGTATGTGACCAAATCATCATAGTTGTTTCTATTTTTCCACCTTTATGTGCTTGCTTTGGTCTTTAATGTGATTTGATAGATATACTACCTAAATTAGAAATAGGCACAAAAGAGTGACTGAGATCTATTAAAGAAAATTATCATTCTCACCGCCTACATAAGTCATAGTCACTTCACTATTTAATGCAGTAGCTTGCTACTTTAAAATATTTACTATTCTCACATTATCTTTTTGAGTATTGTTTGAATAATTAATATAAAATGTCCAATTTCTAACTCTTGACTGAGTTTGAATAACTTTTTTTGACTATTGGAGACCTCTCTATAATTTTATAGACATGACATGATTTGGTGGAATGGTATTGTCAAATTTTGATTTGCTAGAGCAATCTTTTAAAAATATTTTCTATGTAGCCAATTATTTGGATTGTCAATTTATAGTTGCATAGAATCTGATTTTTAACTTTATTTAATCAATTTTTAATAGAAAATCTACATGAAAAATGTATTTTTTTGTGAAAATGATTGATTCCTTGACATAAGTTTCATTTCTAATATTTTACTGTGTTTATAGGGTTGTTATTGGAATCAAGCATTGAAATTAGGTGAAAGTGAGCAAGATTGGAGTTGAAGAAAATCATACATTGAAACTTGAAGTTCACAAAGTGTTTTAAAACACTTTAAGGAGCTTCCATTCTATGCTTTAGTTTTTTGTTTTAGATCAACTCACATCTTTTGGGGCTCTAAAAAGAGCACTTCAATTTCTTGTTACAAAAGGGATTAAAATGAACTTTAGGACAAAAACTCACTAGATTTGGTTTAAAGATTAACAATTGAACAAACAAACTTCACATTTGATTTTTGGTGCTTAAAACGAACTCATCATTGCTTTGAGGCTAAGAAGAAAAATTGCTCGAATTGAGTGATTTTTTCTTTGGTGCATTTTGAGTGTGTACCCTAGATCCCCTTGCACTTTGTGTGATCTACGGTGCAAGAGAAACACTCAAAATGTATTTTATTGCTTTGAGTCACCTTTAAGAGAGGGCTTACTATGAGAAACACCTCACAATAGGAAACTCATAGGAAAGTTCTTGCAAGCACATTTACCAGTGGGCTATATCAAAGGGTGTGAAATCATGAAAAATTAGCACTAATCTCTACCAACAATAGACTACACCTAATCCCATGCCTTAAGTGGAACGGGGATAGTTGAAGAGCCTTAAGTGGCCAAGCGGGTGAGTGTTGGTTCTGGTGTTCATGGGTTGTTGTCATTAAGAACCTTTTTTCTAGTAACCAACTAGTCCATCCAATGATTTTATCAAAGTGGTGCATTGGAACTTAGCTTCCAAGAAGTTACTTGCCATGTCCGATCTTGGTTAAAGTATAGAGGTTAAGACTTCATTCTTAACATACCTTTATATTTTTTCCTCGGTTGCATGTAAAATAATCTTTTCTACTACAAAGGGAATTAGGAAAGCCCACCAAGAAAAATGTACAAATTGAGCTAGGATGTTATACTGCTTGTGAGTTAGTTTTAAAACATAGTGCTTGGATCCAAAACATTGAGACAAACATTAAACAGATCATTCAAATCTCAAACCCTTTAGGAGAATCAAATATCATTGAACAAATTCACATGCTCTTGGTTACCCTTGGGATTCATATCCTTAGAGGTTTCTAGGAACTTGAATTTTATCTCAATTTGCTACTACTAAAGTAAACATTAGGTAACTCTTGCTTTGATTTCTTTGATTCTCACACTTTGTCGATGAGAAGAAATTAAAGCATTGGACATCTAGTTTTAAAAGCTAATTAAGAGGGTGTTTGTGATAAAAAGAACTCATTAAGCAAATTTAAATCAATTGAATCCCACACATGTGATTGTTATCTTTTGGTCATATGGTTTTCATGCAAAACATTGGTCTTTTGGTTTTGAACTAATCTTAGAGAAAAGCATGTTCTTCACTATCTTGGTCTTGTAAACGAAGTCCCTCTTAGGTTCATTTAGGACCAAATCAAACACTTCTTTCATCCCAAATATCAATCAAGATCCATCCCACCAAACAACTTTAGAGCTTTGGAAACATCATTCTAGACTTGGGTAAATCATCAAAATCAAAACCACCTTGTTTAGTTAGGTGTATGGGAATGCATCTTTTCTCATACATTTAATTGAATTAGCAATCCTTTGAAAAAGTTCATCCTAAGATCACATCTAACATTTAGGGTTTACAAGTCCATTATCCAAATCCAATCAAAACAATCAAAATCAAACCCTAAGTCTAGCATTGATCCAAGGTTCCTAAAAGTTCAACACCCATATCATTCGCCCCTTTCATCATTCATCTCATCAATGGTCCTAAACACCTTAGGGCTCACTTTTGCAACAAGGTAAAAACACAAGAACATGGAATATAAACTTGATCCATACATCATGAGCAATCTAAACCAGCTAATCTATCAAAGCTTTACAATGCCAATTGATTATCCAAACTCACATTTCTACAATGCATACATGGGATCATTATCTCCTACAAACCTCGATGGTGCATATGTGAGTATGCCCAGCCAAGATTTTGGAACATCTTTCTCGATGGTAGATTTAAACCCAAGTCCAAACCTACAGATCTATCAACCAAACAATCAATGCATGATTCTTCAAACAAACAACATTATCCCACCAAATCCATGCATGCCAAATGTGAATATACCAAGTACAAGTTTTTCAAACATGAACATTTCAAATCCACACTCAAAAAACTTTGGGATAAATATGCTCGCAAAACATACAAATGTTGTTCAAAGTCCAAACATGATGATAACAACTCCATGTATTGATCCAAGTCAAGGTAACACCACACAAAATCAAAGTTACCTAAATCAATTCAGTGTGATTCCCAACCACAAAAATGTTCAACTTCAACCCATAATGCCAAATCTGAACATCATCCCAAATCATAACATTGTCCAAAATCAAATTTTCCATGATCCCATGCAAACACCACAAGTGTACATTCCAAATCTGCTTGAACAAAAGCCAAATAAACCATATCAAGGGAGATAAAATCAAAATCAAGATCAAAATTCACTAGATCAACTTGCTCCACTTGCCAAACTAATTGAATTATTGAGCCAAGACACATTTTCACTCCAAAATCAATACACTCTACCATTGGTTGAACCATGTCATCAAAGCATTGAGTTGTGCCCACAACCACATCAAGAACAATATCTCCAATTTCAAGAAGTTGGATATCAAGATCAACAATATCAAAAATAAACCCAATCACCATGTCTCAAAGATTAATCACCACATCTCCAAAATCAACCACCATAAGGTCAATTCAAAGTGAAAATCTCATAAGGGAACAAACAAAAAATACATACCACTCGGGAGACCAATCGAATCGGTCCTGCAAAAATTGGTACAAGAAAATATCATCAAGCTCCCCATCTATGGGAACTATCAAGAACCCATAGTTAAACCACCAGGGTATAATGAGGAGCACCATTGTCATTTTCACAAAACAAAGGGACACACAATATCAAACTGTATTTGAATCAAAAATATCATCCAAGACCTTATTGATCAAAAGATAATCACTATTGGGGATAATGATTCAGATTCAACCACTGGTGATAGCATTGACAATCTCTCCACCACAATTAGTGAAAAAAATGATGAAAATATATAAATCAATGAGCACCTTGAAGTTGTGTCTACTTCATCTAATGATGAAATCAACATATGTCAAGAGTCACTTTTCAGTCATGATCAAGATCCACCAACAATACCCAACAATGATCCAATTCAAAAAATGTCAGCATCACTTGACCCTATGGTTGAAGACATTCACAATCTCTCTACCATGATTTTTGAAAACAATGTTCAAGATCTCTCCATTAATGAGCACATTGAAGATGTTTCTACCCCATCCGATGATCAACTCACCATACATCAAGAGCCACTTTTTAGTGATATATTTCAAGGAGTATTAGAATTATTTGATACTATTGACATAATCCACGACCCATTGACCAATGGTCATGTTGAAAATGTCTCTACATCACATAATGAGTTAGAGAACATATCTCAAAAATTTATTCCAAAGCATGATCAACATCTTTCACCAAAGTCTTGCAATGGTCCTTCCCAAGAAATATTGACATCCTTTGACCTCATGGTTACAGATACTGAAGGAATCCTCAACTCAACATTTGATCCAAGTCCACTCAAATATCAAGAGGATATTGAGCGATTCCCCATTCCTAATGACAACATCCAAGAACCCTTTGTAAGCAATCCATCCTTTCAAACTAACCCATGTCAAGAAACTGATCCAAAGCGTGTCAAAAGCAATCCCAAAATTAATCAAGATTAAGAATTCGTATCTCCAAGACACTATAATAATCTAATGGAAACTCTCCTATCTATACAAGATGTCGCAAATGATGATCATATCCACATAACACATACTACTCCATCTACCCATGAGATGTTTTCTTTGGATGGACACATAGATGATCTGCATTCAAAACAAGGTTCCTTTACTCGTGGCATTATTACACAAAAGGAGTAGGTTATTGATTCCTACAATCAAACTAAATTATCAACAACAGGATTCGATATATCCCAATTTCAGACTAAGGACATCATATATGAAGATATCCAACATTATCCACTCAAGGAAACAAGTTAGAAAAAGCAAGACATTCTAGAGTTAGTAGAGCAACAAATGGAAATTCCATCTATAGTGGTCATTTATTAGAGAGTGCTTACTAAACAAGACATCTCGAAACAAGAAAAATTAAAGAACAAAGATGTTGCTACCACCATACCAAAGGAAACTTCATCTCAAGTAAACATCAACACAGGGGGCATGAAGAATCCTTATGGTGAAACTAATGCCAATACTACAACCAACCACATCGTGAATCTTCATCCACGCACCGCCCCATCCACGAATTGGGACCAACATCAAAAGAAAGATTTGAATCAAAGCACAAAGAATGTTATCAAAGAAAAAAAAGTTGTGAAGAATAATGGACAAATCAAATACACATGGATACCAAAGAATACAAAGAAAGATTATCCCTATCAAACTCCATCATGTAAAGAAACTATGGGGAAAAATAAAAAAGGGAAAAGTATCCATCAAAGATGTCCACAAAAGAAAAAGAAGGCTTCTCAAGCGACATACAAAGTATATCATGTTGGAGTAATTAATTATTAATTACACTTTGCATAAGTTTACTTAGGCTTTATTTTAATTCCTAAGTTCTAGGTTTTATCCTTATCTTATTGAGCTATCTTATTACTCAAAATAAGATTAGGTTTATGCATCTTTTCTTTTATAAAGCAAATTATCTCTTGTAATATCTTGTACTTCGAATATATCAGTTTGCACATCTTTTGAAAATCTTTTCTTTTTCATTTTTCTCTTCTATGGAAGGTGATTTTTCTGGTTTGCAATTAGATCTTGGTTTCTAACATGGTATTAGAGCCTCGATTTGCAGCCCCTTCTCAGCTTTTTTGGAGGAACATAGTGCAAAGCTCGTTCGAGGTCCCTCGAGGGTTTCAATCCTTGAGCATCTTTATGCAGTGTCTTGGATCAGATCAGGGTTTTTTGTTGGCTTCAGAGTGTTGGAAAAAGTTAGAAATGACTTTTATTTCATTGATTTTCATCACCATTTGCCAGATCTGTGAGGGTTTCAAGCTCGGTGATTTTTCTGATAGATCTAGGGGTCGCCTAATTTTTAGAGCACTTTGTGCCCAAACGGACCTCACCGTTGGATTCACAGTGCCCAAAAACCCCTATTTCCATATAAAATTCATATAATTTGGACACAGTCGTCCGAAGAGGAAATTTTTTTTTCCCAAGGGCCGTACGGCCCCTAGGCACAACTCCCAAGGCACATATTTCAAAAAAAAAAAAATATTAAAAAAAGAAAATTTCAACAAAGTTTTTGTGCCGCCCATTTTAATGGGATGCACCACCGGCAGCCACCGGTGCACCACCGCCGCTAGTGGCTCCCCCAGCCAGCATCGTCAGATTGGTCTGCCATGGTTCTATGGGTGACCAGTGCCCAAGCGCCAACCCCCGACCAGACTTCCAGCCCTCACCCTAGTCATATGGATGACTAGGGGCTCTACTGCTGGCCCCTACCCTTCAGCCCCTGGTCCACCCAGGAGACTAGGGGCCTTATTTTTTTTAGCCCCTGAGGGATTCTGGGGGCCAAATCGGACATTTTTGGAAAACTTTCATGGAAACAGGCGTAACTTGGGCATATGGCATCTTTTTTTTGCAAACGAGATATCATCGGAAAGCTGTTTTGACACTCTACGCAATGGTGTAGGTGTGATTTTCTGGTTTTTCATTTTTGATATCATATTCAGCCTCAGAATTTAGATGTTTCTGTTTTCACTCTAGGAAGCATATCTTTTGACTCGCTTATCCATTTTTTGTGATTTTCACGGCGTTGGAAAGCTGGTTTCAGCCTATATGTAGATATGAGGTCATTTACAGAATATTTTTACCTTATTTTCTACATGAATTCATTTTTTTTTGTGTGCTAGGTTTGCATTTTCGCCTATGTTTCGATAGTTTTGCATTCTCTCCTTCTGTAATTATTGGGTATTTTAATAATGAACTGATATAAATTTCCATTAAGGGGGGTTCTTGCATCCATCTTTCATGTTGGTGACAACTCACATGAGTTTTTCTAGTTTCATGTTGTCTCCTTTTAGCTTCTTTCTTGTTTAGCTGGACACATCTTTGGTTTGCTTCAGTTCACACTTCACATTGGGATTTTATAGTTCTTGATCCACATTGGTTTAGATCTTTCTCATATGAGGGCCATGTTTTTATGGTTAACATTCCAAAATATTGATGGTACTCATCCTATGGGAAGTTTTAGTTTCAGTTTGGCATTGGCTTCGTGAGACACAACTTCTCGATTTTTCATCATTATGGCTCCATTCATTTTTTCATCTACTATTGCTTACAGATTCCAAGGTTGATCTAGTATGTGAGTTTGCAGTGTTCCTTGGAATTGGGTCTACTATTGCATTTGTGATTCCATTTTTTGTTTCAGTTGTACACAAAATTATCTTTCCTTGCTTGCTAGATTTGGGGTTCTAGTGTTGCTTCATTAGAGTTCTTCCAATGCTTCTTCGCGGCAGTTCATTTCTCTGAAGGGGGGGTTTTTCCCACTGGGTTTTCTCTCTCTTTGCATTTATACATGAGTACTTGATTAGGCCTTGTTGCTGAGACTCATATTTGCATAATAATCTGCTTCTCCCTAAGTTGGACTTATCGGGGGGTGTTGGTGTAATTAATTATTAATTACACTTTGCATAAGTTTACTTAGGCTTTATTTTAATTCCTAAGTTATAGGTTTTATCCTTATCTTATTGAGCTATCTTGTTGCTCAAGATAAGATTAGGTTTATGCATTTTTCTTTTATAAAGTAAATTATCTCTTGTAATATTTTTTACTTTGAATATATCAATTTTCACATCTTTTGCAAATCTCTTCTTTTTTGTTTTTCTCTTCTGTGGAAGGTGATTTTTCTGGTTTGCAATCAGATCTTGGTTTCTAGCATATCAAGCAGTTGGTCCCAATTCCAAGCACACTTTTGTATCCACCCATCATTGCTCATATTCTCAAGTTTGGAGAGTCAAAGGTTCCAAACTGTCAACCAATCCATCTTTTATTCCTAAACACACTCCATTCATTCCTCCATGCATGATATCCAATTCTCACATTGACCATGTATTGGAAACAACCCTTCATCATAAGGATTCAAAAGGCACTCTATCGCAATGTGTGCACAAAGACAAAGTTAACTCTGATATCAACAAAGCTGATCAAGAATCTCAAAAGTTGTATTCAAGTGCATGTATCTTGGCAAAGCAACTTATTCAAGTAGGATATCGATGGCACATTATGATAGGGGTATCTACATAAACACCACCAGGTGGTTCAACATGATCTTAAAATCTTTCAAAAAAATAAAAAAATTCAAAAAACATAAAAATCCAAAACAAAAAAAATCAGAAAAAAGGATTAAAAAGAGTAAAAATAAAAAATCGTCCTCTAGTGAAAACCACTATGGTGGTGCTTTGGATAGGTATCATGATGAAAACTCAGAAAAAAAGTGTCATGTGTAGAATCGAGCATCTATGTGCACCACTTTAGGTGAAAGCATCTCATCCCATCCATAATAAATCCACATTCCATCCATCTTATCCATAATAAATCCATTCATCCGTGAACCATTTATCCAATCCATTTTCATCCATCTACATCCATAGACAGAGTTATCTTCATCTTGAAAAATTTTGGTGTACACTTTACGCTTATTTATGGTAAACATTTTGACCTAGGTTATTTTCATTGATACTATCCTATCCAATGTTATTTGAGCCATGAAACATTATCTAAATGAGCATTCCTTTACTCAAACACCTTATCTTATCGCAAGATAATCCATATCCCTCCATCCAAACGTCTATCCAAGCATCCACCTGATGGAGCTTTCAATTTTTTCTCCTTGTTAGTCACTCATGACTTCCATTATGTTGCTGATTTTTCATGGTGTTGGAAATTTTCTAAGGGTTGGGGTTTTAGCCTTGTTTTCATCTTAAAACCTTTTTTCTGTGGTACATGCCTTGGTCGGGTTTTTTTTTTGTTGTTACCTTTTTTAAGAGGGGTTTTTAAAAACATCTTGTGCCTCATCATTTCATCTAGACATTGGCCCCTTCAGTTTTTAAAAGTTGTGGCCTCTGAAGGTTTTTGTTTTCCCTAAGTCTAGGCTAACCCTATGCTTTGTCATTTTAAAACAACTTATGTTGATTGTTTGTCATCCACCTAGTGGTGTCCCCTTTCCATTTTAATAAAATTTTTATTTTTGTAGAGGGTGGAATTAGTGCTGCCATTGATCTATTTTCTACAGATATCAATGGTGCCTGCTATCCTGTGATGGTGAATCGAAGGATTGCAAAATCATGAGCGGGCACCACATGCCCTTTCTAAAGGATGAATTCTGTGCGACCATTGATGTGTTGTATTTTCAAGATCAACGACGCCTGCCATCCCATGATTAGGAATTATGGGATCGCTATATCACAGGAAACTACCAAGTGTATCATCTGATGAGGCCTAAGGGTGAAGGAAGCATTGGCCGGTTTTAAATGTATTAAGGGGCAGATTACTAAAATACTTATGAGATGCACATGCTTTATTTCAACATGGATGTTATAATTTTGAGGGAAAAGTTGCTTGCCAGTTAATGGAAAGGATGGTGACCTTTTTGAAGGATCAGGATCTATGATGAGAAAGATGAATGGTTCTCTGCCATCCTGCGATGGTAAATTGAAGGATTGTGATATCACGGGCAACCGCAATGTGGTTCTCCTTTGTGGAATATGACATGGTGGGCCCCTTATTGCCATGTTGAAGATTATGTCAACTTTTTTTGAAGATAGTCGTAGATGATTTGATCAAACTAGAGGATCAACGACTAAAATTTAGATCTATATCAAATATGGTCAGAGTCGTTTGTGCAACCCACAAATGAGCTTTAATGGTGGATGAGACATCTTCTGGTAAGATTTGATTGACATAAAATCAATTTACTTGTTTTATTTGAATCACAAGGCATCCAATTATTTTGTGAAAATAGTTTCCGAGCCGAAGGAGAAATTGTGAAGCAGTTGCAACCAGAATTTGGAGTTTGTGCAAAAAGAGCTGTAAGTTTATTTTCTCCACCTCCCAATCATTCTACACCTAAATTTGGGAAGGGGGTTTGCTATGCTTGTCATTGAGCTCATTGAAATCCTTTGTTAGGGCTATAGTTTAATAAAAAATTGTGAGGAATTGTAGTATTTTACTCAATAATTTCCTATTTCTGCTTAGTCATAGCTATTTGAAGTGTAACATTGTAAGAAAGCCCTAGTTTTTCCAAGATGGCGCCACTTAAGCAACACTCTGGCCACATTGAATATTTGAAAAGGGTGATCCCACAATAGTGGTTTACACTTTTTGGCCTAACTGGACACTGATATTTTTTTTTAACACAATCTCCACATTCGGGCACCTATAGCGATTAAACCGTAAGGAATTTGAAGATGATGTAAACTAGAGTCTTGTCACATTTTTTTTGTAGATTCTAAAAATATTTTTTTCAATTTTTTTGGAATCAGATTGCACTTATTTTTCCATCTCCCACAAAAATTGGGTTTTTTCAAAAAACAACATTTTTAAAAAGTGACGCACACCGTATAACACATAACTTTTTTTCCATGATAGATAAAATTCCAATTCTTTAAAATTTAGATTTCTAACTCCGATATCTAGTGCTTCCACTTGGTTAGATAGTTTTTTATTGAATATTTTTTCTTTAATCAAGTTTCAAAGTCAATCAAATGACAATTCAGACCTAGCGCGACCGTATAACGCATAACTTTCACTGTATGTATCAAAATTATTCTCTTCTTTTTTTGTTGGATCAAGGACTTCAATATCTGGTGCACTCATATTTTTAATTTTTTTTTTTTTATGATCTTCTATTTTTCCACTTGTGCAGAACAGAGATTTTGTTTTCGATGAAAAACCTATATTTAATAAAACTTAAAAAACAGATAGATAATAAAACCAAAACATACTAAAATTATATTCATTGGATAGCTCGTTCTGAAGGCTACTCGATTCCAATTTTGGTTTCTAAATATTCCCCCATTTTCATCCCCAACCAGAGCTTGAAAGCGTAAAATTTTAGGTTTTTTGTGTGTACAAATTAAAAAATTAGGGAAAAAGGGAGTTCGCTAGAACCAGGGGGGTTCTAGCGAACCACCAGGGGTTCTAGCGAACCAGGGTTCATTCGAACCCTGGTTCATGCGAACCCCCCCTAATATGCACATTTCCTTTATTTTTTGGGCGAGAAATGTGGGCCCAATAGTTAATGGGTTCACTCGAACCCTAGTTCGGTCGAACCCCTTTATGGTTCGGTCGAACATGTAGGTTCATGCGAACCCCTAAAACCAATTTTTTTGCCATGGGGTCATTTTTTCTCAAATTTCCTTCCTCTTCAAAAGTGTAAACCACTTATGTGGCTTCACCCAAAAGAAACTTGTACAATGATTTCCTGGATCAATTTCCGTTATCAACAAATGATAGAAGGAAAGGTGTAGTGTTGATGTGAGGGAAAATCCTAGGAGAGGGGTTAGTGTGTAATTGTTCCAACATTGCCAATGCTAGGGTTCCACTCACTGGCTTAGAAATGTTAAGATTGTGGTATGGATAGAGGAATTTACCTCACCCTTTTTCAAATGGGTTGATGTATGCCATGGGGAAGCTAGTTTTAACAAATGTATTCCTTTATGTGGATTTACTTAGGGCAGTGGCTACAAGATATGACCCCATCACACAGGTAATTAGGGATAATGATGGAGGGGTGCTATTAGAAATTAACAGAGTTGATATCGAACCAATTTTTTATTAGAGTGAACCGAGTGAAGACTTGGTTCCTATCGATCTTGAGGAAATGAAGTAGGAGTATGCAAAGGTGAAATATCTTTTTAGGGCTAAGATGCTTCCACCTCATCTAGTTAGGGAAGGAGATTCACAATTTCATATCAGCCCTAGTGATCAGGAACCTTTCAAATTAATTTTTTTTGCAAAACCTTTCTTGGCCACTTTCTATTCATTATGTTAGATTTTGGGTTTTAGTCCTGGTGCGGTAATTCCTATTGCGTACATGTTCATGGGGGTGCAAATACAACGCCCTAATTTCTCTGTGGCATATGACTTTTCTTCTTTGTTGGATGATAGGATACATGAAGGGCTGTTGAAGCTACAAAAAAATGATACTGGTAGTCAATTATTTTGGTATTCTATGCTAATGCATATGTTTTTGTTTAAGAATGTAGATTTCTTTTTTGAGAAGATGAACTTAAGGCAATCAGTTGATGGAGAAAGATTGCCAGTATAGATATGGGCTGTGGATTTATCCTGTAATAAAGAAATCACCAGCTATGTGCAATTTAATAATTATTTTGCTTCTATATTAAGGGCTAGATTGATGGTGAATGTATCTAGGATCCCTGAGGAAGTACATGATTTCCTCAGTCCAAAGGGGAGGAAGTCAGAATTGAGGGTTTTACATAACTGGGGTTACATTATCCCATACCCAGTCAACACTGTCTTGAGAGTATATGGATTTTAGGGAGCCCCTCACATACTGCCATACAATGTGCCACCAAGAATAGGGTTTGCAGAATTTATGTGGCAGATGGGTTGTATTCATGAAGAAAGCCTTACTGGAAAGGGAAAGGGAACATTCTTCCCTGATTATACAGTGGTGTCTGACTTTATATTTTCAAAGGGAGGCTGGACACATTTTGATAAATTCTTTGTTGATTACAATTTGAGATTTGGTCCAAGATGACAACATGATCCTGAAGGTTTCTTTTCTCTTTTCAGACAAAGAATAAAAGGTGGCAATTTCACACATGAGTTCAACCTCCCTGAGGAACTAATCAGAAATGAATTTGATCTAAATAAGTAGGAGTTGATCAAAGAGAAATGGATAGCTTATAGTAAGCTACTGGATGTTGTGCATAAAATGGATCTGAAGTATGATCCACTATTAGAATTCAATCCATACCATAAGAAAATTGATTTTCTAATGAAGAACTTGAAGGAGATTATGGACACCTTGAGAACCAAAAAGATAAATTTAAGGCTAAGTTTGGGTATGCAAGAACAAAGTGCTAGGCCAATTGAAACAGGGCTAGTATTCCAACCTATAGAAAAGAGACCCATCTACAGAAGGAAAAAGGATAGTAGTAGTAATGAGGAAGAAGTAGACATGAAGGGGAAGCAAATAATGAAGGCGTCTCCATGACCAAGTCCAAAGTTCAAGGTACCTGGGGCAGTCAAGATCATTGATTTAAAATCTTTACTAGAAAATAGTCCCCCATCACCACCATCTGAGCCAAGCCTTAAGAGGAAAACAAATGATCATCCACATGAGGATCTAACAGATGAAATTATTGTTACTGATCAGGACATGTAGGCTAGTATGCCTTCCCTTCCTAGGTTAGCTGAATTGGTTTTATCCGATTTGGATATGAAAGGTAAAAGTGTTCAAGATGCAAGAATGGAAGCATGAAATGAGTTATTAGATGATAATGCATTAGTAAAGACTCAAATGCATTTAAAATTTTGACATTTCAAATGCATTCAAAATTCTGACGCAAAAATAGCAACAAACAGCCATTAGAATTCTAACAAGCTGTCATCGAAAAATGGTTCAAAATGTATCAGTGTATGTTTTGAGTCATTCTATAATAGGTTTTGAGTTCATGGGAATTTAATTTTGCATAATAGTATTAGCATTTGAATTGAAATGATAAATTCGAGCTCATGTCTCTCCATTGTATGTGCATATATAAACTTTGAATAAAATAACTAAGGGTTGTTTCATTCATATCACTGTTGTGGTGTGTATGATTCTATTTTAGCTTTAATTCATGAATTTAATTAAAATGCTTGAATGGGATTATAGGCAGATATTTTTTGTATATGGATTTGATAAGTAGTATTGGGTTAGAATACATACTGATGAAATTGTAATGCAATATTGTTAGGGACCTTAAATTTCATGTATTACATCTATTATAAACCTCTAAATGCTTATAAATTTGACTCTTGCAATGGATATATGGCACTAATCTAAGTTGCATTCATTAGTTTGATTCAGTATTAGTTTGTCTTTGCCTAGAGCTTGCTACAAATTTCAAATCAGTGACTATTTTATATTATGGATTATGTTGTAGTCATCCCATGCTCCATATAGTTGATATTGTTGAAGAATAGCCAATTCTATTTGATATTATCCTATTGTGTTGAGATATTAAGTGGGATTATCTGTTATTATTAATGTTGTTTATGAAAATGGTGCAGAGGTTGTAAACACTTGAAGGGATTTCCCTCCTAGGTCTTGCAGAGCCCGAAGTGTAGGAGGCTTTTTGAAGTCCTCGTCAGTTGGTCCAAGTCCTTCAAGCTTCCTTTGATTGGAATTGGAAATTCCATAGGTAGATTAGAAGACCAACCTGGTTATAGCATAAGAAAGAACCAACAAAATGGCAACTCTACTTGGGAGCTAATTTCAAAAAATTTTCCTGTTAGTGTGTCGATTGTCCATTTTGCATAGAGTTTTCATAGTATTTCTGTGATTTGAAGGTTGAGCCTATGATTTTGTGTTAGGTTTGTCCACTTCTTCTATTCTCACAAGCGTCAAGAGTTATGTTGTATAGCACTTTTATGTGCTATCAATACGAGGTTTTGAAGGTTTTTATATTCTACCACGTGTCTAGGTATTTGGTATTCCCAGGAAAATTGGGTGGTGACTCTAAAGTCTCTACACCAGTGTGTGTTTTATTTTGAAAATTTTATTATACATAGAAAGAACTTTTGGACAAATATGTAGAATGAAGAACACCAGGTCATTCATGAAGAATCATCTAGAATAGAAATTGGAAGGTGAACTTCCCAAAGCAAAGAAGAAGGACTGGATAAAGAAAAAACTAGAATCTAGTAATGTTGCTCCTGCATCACAGGACCCTATACACCAAGGTACAAATAAGCTTTTACATCCTATCCACGAGAATTTTGAAGAGGTATCTAGAAATTCAGAGTCAGATAGTTGTGGATTTTTTGATTCATTATTTAATACACTGGTTCAAGATGATGTGACATGTCAGAATAAGGGGATTGTTAGTATCAAATATGCTGAAAGGAGAGGAGGTAGGAGTAGAAGTTGAAGCCATCATAGAGAATGCACCAGTGATGTGCATCCTCCTCCTACTGAAAGTGATGTAAATCCTTCTTTTTTTTTAACATGTAGGGGTCAATTTAATAGATCTAGATGATACTTCAAGTTTTTATGTGACTTTGCCTGACCCTGATGATATTTTGGAGACATAAATTCTTTGAGATGGGAAATCCAAGCACAAGCTAAGCTTAGAGTGAAAAGATAAAAAGAGAGGGAAGAAACGTTGAGTGCTATGATTGAAAGGGATAGGTTAATGAGATAGTTGGCAACAATGAAGCTCCCGAGCTGAGATGAACTTGAACCAAATATTGAGGGTCCAATTCTACAACAAATTGCTAATAAGGAGGTAAAGCATGTGCCTAAAGAAACCCCAATAGCCCACATTGATTCCCAACTCAAACCTGCTGACCCAAAGCCCTCAACTCATGATAGCTCTCAACCAAGTAATACAAATCCTAAGCCTACATTGAACAAAGGAAAGCAAAAGGTTGAGGGGTTTAAAATAAATGAGAAGGTGACTCCCCATTCTACTAAACAAGATTTCAAGCTGCATGTGTCATTTCAAACAGAATCTGCTTTAGAAAAGGCTAAGAAGGAGAGTGAAGCTTTAGCAGAAGAGTTGGAAAGAACAGATATTGAGGCTGCAAATGTAGAAATGAATAGGAAAATAAGTTTCCTCAAGATGACAACTACGGATGAGGTTATACAAGCTGCAACCTCATCAAATCACCAAGATGCCTTAAAGGGCGGTTCTAAATTTAATTCAGATCCCATCATAAATAGTTCTGACCCAAAGATTCATGCAACTGGGTTTGAAAATCCAAAGCAGGATGGTTCTAGGGTATAAGATTTAGGGCCTAGTGTGGATTCTTAGAGAAATGAAGGATTATTACAATGACGACCTATACAGTTGGAAAGGTATAGGCCATTATTCTTTGATGGTGTCCCTGGTTATCCAAACCCTATCCTTGTTGACTTGAGAGAAAAGATGAATAAGTTTGCTAGTAATAATGTTGTAACAGCAGAGGAACACTTCAAAGCTTTCATGGATATGTTAAATGATTATGAGGTAGAACATGAAGATGTTGTAATGAAATTGTTTGTACAATCCCTGGTAGAAGATGCAAGCGATTGGTATAGAGGTCTACGTAATGCTAGTATTGGGTCATGGGATGAGTTTGAGAAGTGTTTTAAAGAACAGTATGGTGATAAGACTAATTCTAATTTCATGTTGAATGAATTTAATAACATTAAGAAGTCATTGAATGAGCCTGTGATAGAGTTTAATTTAAGATTTTAAAAAGCAATGTATAAGTTATTCTAGGTTTTGAAGCTTGATGAAAATGTTTGCTTAACTACATACTTCAATGCTTTTGATGCTAAAATGACATATCTCCTCAGAGACAAAGACCCTCAGACTATGAGGGATGCATTTAGAATGGCTATAAATAATGAAAGCAACAAAAGAGGTTTTGGGAAGTATGGTAGGAGAGAAGAACCTGCACTTTTGAAAAATCCTAGGAACAAACTGAGAAAGTTCTCGCTACAAAGCCTAAGGATGATGAAAAGTGGGAAAAGGTTTACAATACTTTGAAAGACATAAAGCAAACTATGGCTAAGCAAGAAAAGGGTGTAGGAAATTAAAGGAAGCCCTATAATAAAAATGATAGGCCGCCTAGATTGCAAAATTATCCTTACAATACAAATTGGAAAGATGGAAGGCCAATCTTTCCTAACCAGAAGCCTAAAAATGATCAGCATACATCATACCCCTTGCAGAAAGATTCAATGAATATGGTAGTAGATAGACCATGGTGTGAAATGTGTCAACATCCTCATGATCAAAATTACTATGGGGCTACCCAATTGATTGTTGCTGAGGAAATTGAAGAGGATGCTCATCATCAGATATCAGAGTATGAGAAAGATGATCTAGATGTTTGTATGGCTAGATCATACATTGATGAAGAAAAATGTTCCTCTAATGATGAAATATTGGAAGCTGATGTGGATAATCAGAGATAGAGAAATGAGATGTACCATCAGTAGATCTTTTCTGATGAGGAAGGTGATCTTGATCATAATGCTTGCAATATGGAGTAGGCTAAAGATTCAGTGTCCTTAAGGAGACCTTCAGAAGAGGAAATTGCAAGGTTGACTGAAGAAATGGCTGCCCAAGTGAGAGGTTCACTTCAATTGAGAAATATAACTATTGGTGGTGAGCAGGGTAAACCTGTTGGCTTGTTTATCAAAGAACAAAAGGATAAAAACAAAGGTGTTAAGGTTGAAATAAAAAGGATACTTTAAAAGTAGAAAAAGTTAAGGGTGATAAGGTTTGGGTAAAAAATAATGAAACCCCAAAGCTTCAAGAAGGTGTAATTGCACCATTGGTGAAGACAAAGGTGATTACAAAGGTAGTTGAACCTGCTGCAGAGGATAACAAGTGAAAGAAGCTAGGAGGATGTAATCAGCCAGAAAGAAAGGAAAATGATGAAGGTATGATGTTTAATTTTCCTAAGTATACACTTGTGGATATGTTTCATGTTCTTTCTCAGGTTAAAGTACCTTTACTAGAAATGATGAGAATAGATGAACACAAAGAAAAGACAATAGACTTGATCATAGATGTTGTTGGTAATAAGGCTAAACATGGATTCCAGTTATTGGAACTATCAGAGCATTGCCTTATAAGTTGACTCAGTACCCTGACAAGGATTTAGTTATGCCTATCTTAGTTGCAGACATCCCACCTCACTTTGGGATGCTTTTGTCAAGGAAATGGAGTGCATTTCGGGGGTAATATGCAATGTGACTTGTCATTTGCTACTTTCTCTATTGATGGTAAGGATGTTAAAATTGAAAGAGAGTTAAAAGTACCTCATATGATTGAGCATGGTCCAATTGAGAATATGACATGTTTTATTGACAGTGGTATAGATGAATTTAGGGTTGAGGAATTCCCTAGCAGTTGTGATAAGCCTATTGCATTGATTGATACTTAAATAAAACAATTGTCAGAATCTGATGATTTGTGGACTATGTATTTTGACGGTGCAAGTTCAAAAGAAGGATCTGGTGCAGGTGTCATGTTATGGTCACCAAGTGGAAAGACATTCAGGTTCTCTTTCACTCTGTTATTTGAATGCATAAATAATGTGGTAGAGTATAAAGCCATGTTATTAGGGTTGAGATTGGCTGAAAAACATGGTATCAAGAAGCTCAAGGAAATTGGGGATTCTAAGCTTGTGGTCTCTCAAGTTAGATCCAAATATGTATCAAAGAACAAGAGGTTAAAATAGTATAGGAATGTTGTTTGGGATGAACTGGAGAGCTTTGATGCATTTGGTATAGGGTGGAAGGAGAGAGGTCAAAACAAAGTGGCAAACTTATTAGCCAACATTGCATTGAAACCAGATGATATGACTTATGCTGGAATTTCAAAGGTTGAGGTGCAAAATAGGCCATCTATCCCTGATAATATAAAAAATTGGAAATTTTTTGAATATGATGATGATATATTAAATTTTTTGAATTGTGTGGTAGAGTATGAAAATCAGAAAATTGACCTTGGAACTTTTGTTGAAAATATTGATGGTAAGGATACTATATTCGGAAATGAAGTCATTTAGTTAAAGACAAACACAATTCCCAAGGGTTTAGTTGTATTAGAAAGAGTTTTTGACAATCAAGAAAAGATAAAGGCTAATCATACTATTTCCCATCCTGATGACCTAGCAGAGATAAATCTTGGAACACAAGCATCCCCAAAGAAGGTGTATATTGGAAAGAAAATGTCACCAAAGGTGAGAAGGATGTTAATTGAATTATTAAGGAAGTTTAGGCATGTGTTTGCATGGTCTTATGATGATCTTAAGGCATACAAGGAGGATCTTTTTCAACTTGAGATTCCTTTGCATGATGATGCTAAGCCATTCAGACAAAAGCAAAGGCCTATTAATCCAACTTTGGCCCCCAAAATGCAAGAAGAATTAATGAAATTGAGGGATGCAAGGATCATCAAGCCAATTAGACATTAATCTTGGGTGTCAAACTTGGTACTGGTAAGAAAGAAAAATGGAGACATCAGGTTATGTGTAGATTTCAGAAATTTGAATGTGTCTTCATTAAAAGACAATTATCCATTACCTAATATGGAAGCTATGTTGCAACGAGTGACAAGCTATGAGTTAATGTCTATGATGGATGGTTTTTCTCGATATAATCAGTTCATGTTCAAAGAGTTTGAGCAGTTTAAGACGTATTTCACTACACCATGGGGAACATATGTTTATGTAACAATGCCTTTTGGTCTAACAAATGTAGGAGCTACTTTTCAAAGAGCCATGGATATGGCCTTTTCAGATTTCATTAACTTGTTTTTGGTAATTTATCATGATGATCTGACATCATATTCTAAAAAGGAAGAGGATCATTGTGAGCATCTAGAGAAAGTATTCATTAGAGCCTTGGAGTATGGCATTTCTTTGAATCCAAATAAATGTGTGTTTGGAGTACTAGAAGGAAAACTATTGGGACATATATTTTCCAAGGATGGAGTAAAAATTGATTCGGACTATTGGTGGCCTATAGTTTTTAAGGATGCACACCAACTAGTGAGGACATGTGATGCTTGTCAATGTTTTTATGGTAAGTTAAAGTTTTCTGGCAACTTTCCTCTAAAACCAGCTATAGTACAAGCTCCATTCCAGCAATGGGGTATTGATTTTGTAGGAGAAATAGCATGTAAATCTAGTGGAGGTCATTCCTAGATATCAGTGGCCACTAATTATTTCACCAAGTGGGTGAAAGCAATTCCAACAAAGAAGGCCACTAGTAAAGTGGTAAATGATTTCTTGATGAGCAACATATTGACTAGATTTGGATGTCTAGAAAGGATTGTGTCAGACAATGAAATGTGTTTTAGATCTGAAAAATACATAGAATTTTTTGAAAAAGCATGGCATCCAAAATTCTTATTCATCACCAGACCACCCACAGGGAAATGGAAAAGTAGAATCAAGCAATAAAAGCTTGATGAAGATTATTAAAAGAATCCTGGATTAGAATAAAAAGGCTTGGGATTCTAAGCTGAGATTAGCAGTCTGAGCAGATAGGGTAACTTTGAAGAAGGAAATAGGTTGTGCCCCATTCAATTTGGTTTATGGGATAAATGCCAGGTTACCCAAAAACAACTTAATGGAGATGTATAAGTTTGTCCAGATATATGATAATGAAATTGATGATGAAATGCAATTGAGGGTGGAAGCTCTTATAGAGTTTGATGAAGCTAGGAGGGAAGCACAAAAGAAAAATGCTAAGTTTTAGTTGCAGGTAAATAATTTGTACGACAAAAGATCAACTACAAGGAGTTTCAAAAATTGAGATTTGGTTTTAATGTGGAATGCTAGACTAGAAGATAAAGGGAAACGCGGGAAATTTGATGTAATCTGGTTAGTTGCATTTCTAATTAATGACAAGTGGGGTGAAGATTCATACTTCCTCGAAGATATGATAGGAGATATTCTTGAACTACTAGTTCATGGATAGTTCTTGAAGTTATAGTTCACTTGAAGTTTTATTTTCCATGAATAGTAGTTTAGGTTTGTATATTTTGTATATGTTTTGTACATAGGTTGGGTTGTTTAGTCTGAACAATTCCTTTTTGGTCATCTCTACCTCTTGGTCTGCTATTCTTGAGATTCTCAATCTTCGCTTCATTCTAGTGGAATGAACATCCCCAACTAGAGCCACTGATGGAGCTTTCAAATTTTGCTCCTTGTTAGTCACTCATGAATTCCATTATGTCACTGGTTTTTCATGGTGTTGGAAATTTTCTAAGGGTTGGGGTTTTAGCCTTGTTTTCATCTTAAAACCTTTTTTTTGTGGTATACCTTGGTCGGGTTCTTTTTCACTGTTACCTTTTTTAAGAGGGGTTTTTAAAAACATCTTGTGCCTCATCGTTTCGTCTAGAAATTGGCCCCTTTGGTCTTTAAATGTTGTGGCCTCCGAAGGTTTTTATTTTCCCTAAGTCTAGGCTGACCCTGTGCTTTGTCATTTTAAAACAACTTATGTTGATTATTTTCTATCCACCTAGTGGTGTCCCCTTGCCCTTTTAATAAAATTTTTATTTTGTAGAGGGTTGAATTAGTGCTTCCATTGATCTATTTTCTACATATATCAACAACACCTGCTATCCCGTGATTATGAATTGAAGGATCACGAAATCACAGGCGGGTGCCACGTGCCCTTTCTAAAGGATGAAGTTTGCACGACCATTGATGTGTTATCTTTTCAAGATCAACGACACGTGCCATCCCGCGATCAGGAATTATGGGATCGTGATATCATGGGCGACTGCCAAGTGTCTCATCCAATGAGGCCTAAGGGTGAAGGAAGCATTGGCCAATTTTAAATGTATTAAGGGGTGGATTACTAAAATAATTATGAGATGCACATGATTTATTTCAACATGGATGCTATAATTTTGAGGGAAAAGTTGCTCAATAGTTAATTGAAAGGACGATGACCAGTTTTGAAGGGTCAGGATCTCTGATGAGAAATATCAACGGTTGCCCGCCATCCCGCGATGGTAAATCGAAGGATTGTGATATCACGGGCAACTTCCACGTGGTTCTCCTTTGTGGCGTATGACATGGTGGGCCCCTTATTTCCGTGTTGGTGATTATGTTAGCCTGTTTTGAAGATAGTCATTGATGATTTGATCAAACTGGAGGATCAATGGCTCAAATTTAAATCTATATCAAATATGGTAGGAGCCATTCATGCAACCCGCGAATGAGCTTTAATAGCGGATGGGACATCTATTGGCGAGATTCAATCGACATAAAATCAATTTACTTGTTTTATTTGAATCACAAGGCATCCAATTATTTCATGAAAATAGTTTCAAAGCCGAAGGAGAAATTGCAAAGCAGCTATAACTAGAATTTGGAGTTTGTGCGAAAAGAGCCGTAAGTTTATTTTCTTTGCCTCCCAGTCATTCCAAACCTAAATTTGGGAAGGGGTTTCACTATCCTTGTCATTGAGATCATTGAAATCCTTTGTTAGGGCTATAGTTTATTCAAAAATTGTGAGGAATTACAGTACATTTTACTCAGTAATTTCCTATTTCTGCTTAGTCATATCTATTTGAAGTGTAACATTGTAATGAAGCCCTAGTTTTTCCAAGATGGCGCCACCTAAGCAGCACTCTGGCCACATTGAATATTTGATAAGAAACTTGTACGATGATTTCCTAGATCAATTTCCATTATTAATGAATGATAGAAGGAAAGGTGTAGTGTTGATGCGAGGGAAAATCCTAGGAGAGGGGTTAGTGTGTAATTGTTCCAACATTTCCAATGCTAGAGTTCCACTCACCGGCTTAGAAATGTTCAGATTGTGGTATGGACAGATGAATTTTCCTTGCCCTTTTTCAAATGGGTGGATGTATGACATGGGGAAGCTAGTTGTACCAAATGTATTCCCCGATGTGGACTTACTTAGGGCAGTGGCTACAAGATATGACCCCATAACATGGGTAATTAGGGATAATTATGGAGGGGTGCTATTAGAAATTAACAGAGATGATATCCAACATATTTTTTATTTGAGTGAGCCAAGTGAAGACTTGGTTCCTATCAATCTTGAGGAAAATGAAGCAGGAGTATGCAAAGCTGAAATCTCTTTTTAGGGCTAAGCTGCTTTCACCTCATATGCTTAGGGCAGGAGGTTCACAATTTCATATCAGCCCTAGTGGTTAAGAACCTTTCATATTGAATTATTTTGCAAAACCTTTACTGGCCACTTTCTATTCATTATGTCATATTTTGGGTTCCAGTCCTAGTGCGGTAATGCCTATTGTGCACATGTTAATGGGGGTGCAAATACAACACCCTAATTTTTCTGTGACATATTACTTTGCTTCTTTCTTGGCTAATAGGATACATGAAGGGTTGTTGAAGCTACAAAAAAAAGATACTGGTACTCAATTCTTTTGGTATTATATGCTAATGCATATGTTTTTGTTTAAGAATGCTGATTTCTTTTCTGAGAAGATGAACTTAAGGCAATCGGTTGATGGAGAAAGATTGCCAGTACAGATATGGGCTACAGATTTATCCTATAAAAAAGAAAGCACCAATTATGTGCAATTTGATAATTGTTTTGCATCTAGATTAAGGGCTAGATTGATGGTGAATGTACCTAGTATCCCTGATGAAGTACATGATTTCCTTAGGCCAAAGGGGAGGAAGCCAAAATTGAGGGTTTTACATAACTGGTGTGACATTATCCCATACCCAGTCAGCACTGTCTTGAGAGTATATGGATTTCAGGGTGCCCCTCACATATTGCCATATAATGTGCCACCAAGAATAGGGTTTGCAGAAGTTATGTGGCAGATGGGTTGTATTCATCAAGACAACCTTACTGGAAGGGGAAAGGGAACATTCTTCCCTGATTATACAATGGTGTTTGACTTTACATTTTCAAAAGGAGGCTAGAAACATTTTGATAAATTATTTATTGATTACTGTGATCAAGGGAAAATCAGATTTGTTAAAGGGGTTGGCACAATAACATTAAAATTCCTATGAAATAACAAAGCACAAAGGAAATAATATGAAAACAGAAGGAACAATGTTACCCTAGGTCTTCATCTTCCATGCTTCACCTTTGTTACACCTCCTAGCTTGCTGTAAATAGAGATGCCCTCATATTTGTATGAGCAACTATGACAAATGACAAGACCAAAGCAAGTTTTGAAAGATTTTATTGAAAGAAATGACTTGACAATAGACTAAAATGACAATGACTGCAAATGACAATGATAATAACCTAAATTGATAGAATGAGCATGAGATGGAGAGAGAGAGAGAAAGAGAGAGCTGAGAGAAAGAAAGAGCCAGAGAGAAATAAAGAGCCAGAGAGGAGCAAATGAGAACAAAATTGCCCTTTTATGAAAACTGCAATTTTGAATGTGTGGCCAGGATGAAAAGGTGACCAGAACCCTAGAATCAATGATCAAGATTAAATGTTGCTATGTGCATTAGGGTTAGGTCAAAATTAGGGAAAATGATAAGGATGAAGGGCAAAGATTGAATTCTAAGATAATTCAATCAAGGGTCAAAATTAAATGAGATGTCAAAAGATAAGAATAAATTTAGAAGATAAGACTGGCACATACAAAGAGGTTGCTGGAGAATTTAAATAATAAAATTTATTTACTCCAGGTGACCAGTAAATAATTAAATAATAAATATATTATTTAATTATGGAGGAATGTGACAAAAGGAATCATTTTGAATTAAATAATGATTTAATTCAAAACTCAAGAGAATTGACTAAATTAAATAAATCAAATTTATTTAATTTTAATGAGAGAAAAAGCTAATGAATAATTAAATAATTAGGATAATTATTTAATTATAGTGGAAAGTGGACAAAATTAAATAATTTTAGAAAGAAGGGGACTTAATTAGTGACGTAATTAAATAAATAAAATTTATTTAATTAATCAAGAAGACATAAATGACAAAGGGAAATTAAATAAATTAGGAAATTTATTTAATTAAAGGAAGACTTAGATAATTAATGATGTATTTAAAAATAAAATTTATTTATTTAATAATCAAGGAGGAATAAATGGCATGAATTAATTAAATAATTATGAATTATTTAATCAATAGTTGAATGTGGACCAAGGACATAATTAAATGACTTAATTATGCTAGGACGAAAGTGGTAAAAATGAAGCTGGCAGGCCTAAGTCATTTTTAGGTGTCTACATTTTGCCCCTCTTTGTCATAATGTCGCTTGTCGCATTGTGACAAAGAAAATAAGTCAAAAAATGCCCTAGTGCAAAATAAGATGAGGAAGAATGACGAGGGGTTGTGGTATGCCCCCTCGAGAGGACAGACAGGTTCCAAGAACATGGGTGTGCTCTCGAAATTAATCAGAAGACTAGAATATGAAGAGACAAAGAAATGTTAGTGCAAAAGATATGGATGATGATATGGATGCAATGCCTATATGAGACGAGTGAGAGAAGATGACAAGACTAAAGAAGATGCATGTTAGTTCCTAGACCAAATCCTTCAAAACATTTCCATAAGACTAATATTTATTGCTCTTAATCATCATTAGGCGGTAAAAATGACACAAATGGACAACAAACATAATGGTATGATGTAGACCAAGGTGTGCAAGGTCATCCACTTGAAAAATAGACAGTCACAGACAAGGAATGTCCTAACTCATACTAAGGGCAAAGTTGCCCCACTCTTTTTGTCAAGACAATCCACAGACAGCAGTCAGAGAAAATAAAATAGGCCAGGAGACGTCATCGCACCTCTAAATCCTTCATGGGACATCCTCGAGGTAGCTAGTAACATGACCAAAAAGACAAGATAGTAAAAAAATATATGACAAAATAGCCAAGATAACCAAAAGATAAGATAAGAAAGACTAGAAAGATTAACAGCCATGTAATTTTGTTTTCCAATGTTTGTTTGCCAAAGATTGAATTCTTGTTTGATTTGACAGTTTTGACAGTTTAAGAGTTTTGCCAATTTGATGGTGTTGATAGTTTGATGGGGCCTATTGTCAGGAAGGACACATCCTGAAAAGGCAAAGGACATTTTGACGAGGTCTAACTCCAAGAAGGTCACATCTTGAAGAGGACCAAAGAGTAATGAGACTGACATTGTTTTGACTAATATGTTTTGGCAAGTTGACTAATGTTGATTGTATGATTGATTGGACTGTGTTGTCTAATTTTGACCAATTTTGACATTGACGTTTCAAATGACTGTCTTGTGTTTGATTTTGATTGTCTAACTTATTTGACTGATGTGACGATTGTGACAAATGCCATGATTTTATTTGGACAAACCTAAAAGGATTGACCTAATGTCTCGGGGACTCAAATGTGTCTTGCCTACGTAGCAAATGCACAGAGACAATGTAGTTCGACAATGACATGGACTGACTGACATGACTGACTTTGACTCTATTTTTAGGATTTTGACATTGATTTGAATGTTTTTGTGTTTTTCTCTCTGACCTTTTATGATTTTTAGGTCTTTTTTAGGACATTTTATGATGTTTTTGTCTTTTTTTTTTAAGACATTTTATGATTTTTTTGTCTTTTTGTCATTTTATGATTTTTTTTGATTTTTAACATTTTTGATGTGTTAATGGATGAAAATTTGGGTAGCCTTTGTGCTAGATACCAATGAAAAGGGGAAAACCAAGTCTAGGTGCAAGGAGATAAATGGGATTAATGGATGAAATGGATGTATGCAAAAGAGAGCAAGGATGTGATCTCCAAAGACTATGTCGCATAGGAATGACATGCCCCATTCTAAGTACAAGACTTAGGATTTTTCGTGACAAAGTTGATGACAATAGGATAATGATATGATTGGTTTAGATAGGATGAGGTATGTGAAGAGATACCCAAAAAAAATGTTTCAACACTTTGCCCCTATATCTTCATCAAGATCAAAAGGAGAAGAGTGGATAAGTGGACCCAATATGATAGGTAGGTATGAAGGCTAAAGATGGTAGGTAGGATGGAAATGATATGACATAAAAATGATAGGTTGGATAGATAAGACATTGTGCCCCCAAGTGTAAGTGACATAGAAGATCAAACTACACATGATGCCTGTTTGCCAGGTTTTCATCATGGTACTTATCCAAGGCGCCTGTTTACCAGGTTTTCACCATTGGATGAAGGGATTTCTCTTTACTTTTTTTTTTTGACTTTTTTTTTTTTGACTTTTGGATAGGAGGGACTCAAGTGTCTAGTTGCATGAAAGGTGATAGTCCCACTAGAAATGGATATCATTGCATGGACCATGTCAAATGTCATTATGCTCATAGATGTTGGTAAGGGATGACATGAAATGGAGATAGAGTAGGTAGATGATGGATTATGATGTGTATTATGGAGGATTATGTAGGGAAGATATAGGACTTATATGGGAATTATGCAAAAGATGAATGGGGAGGCTTAGCCAAAAGCATGGACCATAGGAAGGTGGTGGGGAAGATATGTAGGATAGTGGATGGGGGGTGACGAGATGGAGGTATAAGGGCTTGTTGTGAAATGGAAGGGAACCATGACCAATGGTTGCACAAATTGTGATAAACGTTGAAGCTTTTGATGTGGACGAGGTGTAGAAAGCAATGGAGATGTTTGCTTAGGAGATGGGTGATGAAGTGCTTTAGGTACCCACATAGACTTAGTATTTTTATGGATTTTATTTGTCTTGTGGGATTTTTGTAATTTTTGAATGGAATGTGTATTTTGGATGGAAGTGGATGGTTGGGATTTTTGTGATGTAGATGCCTCATTTGACTTGATTTCTTTTTGCTTAGGTACCCAAACCATTTTGTTTTTAGACTTTTCTTTTGGAGGCATGGGCTTATATAACTTTTTGGATGCACTTGGCTTTGACTTTTTGCAATTGTATGCTAAGGCATTAGGACCATTAGAATTTTTGACTTTATAAATAGAGGCATCTAAATTTTTATTTTTGAATCCCATGGGGTGGATGGATTGAGTGGAAGCTTTATGTTTACACAATGTGTGCATTTGTTGGTCATGACTAGGATATTTAGGGTATTTATGAATGATTGGAATATTAGGTGTTGGAAGTAATGGTGGCAAAGCAAATGGAGGGAGATTAGGAGTTGGAAGTAATGGTGGTAAATTGGATGGAGGAAGGTGTATGGTCACCTGATTTTGACACTTGTAGGATGACGGTGGTGGAATGGCAAAATATGTTTTAGGCATATGATAGGTTTTATGATGGAAGGTGGACTTAGAATGCATGGAGGAAATACCAACATCTTGAGACTGGTTTCCTTGGGGTATGCAATGGACAATGGGACTAGGTGTAGGTGGAACACTAGACACGAGTTCCTTATTGGAAAGACCAAGTAGATATGATGGAGGACTTGCAATGGGGTCGATAGTGGGTGATGGGGGATCATTAGGATCTTGATTAGCATTGTGTTCACTTAGATCCAAGGTATTTGTTTGATCTTCTATACTAGCTTGGGAGGCAAGTGTCTCATCAAGGGAAGTGGATGTTTGAAGGTCATATGTGGTGCTAGGTGGAGGTGAATTTGGAATATCTTGCTCATGGATAGGCTCTTCATCATTATGGATATCATCTTGATCATAAAAGAGACATAGATTATGGACAGGTTGGATGACAATGATTTGATCTTGATTAGGACTAGGGCTTGATGTTTCCACATGCTTAGGATTAGGCTCTTGACATACATCTTGGGTTGCTTGAATGGAAGTAGAAGGGGATGACTCTTGGAGAGACTTGACATGTTCTAGATGGTCAACAACATAGGAGCATGATGGAGGTTGACTTGGACTTATGAGGGGAGACTCTTGACTTGGCCCAAGGGGTTGAGGATGACATGGTTGACTTGAAGGACTTGGCATGATGTTTGAGGACTCTTTTGTATGTTCAAGTATATGAGTTGAATGACATGGTGGCAATTGATTCCTTTCTTGTAGCCCTTGGGTCACATCCTTTGTAGGTGGATTGGTGGATTTAGATAATGCCATCAATTTATGTTTTAAATATCTAAATGTAAGGCATTGATTTGATGAAGGATTAGATGATGGTGGGGGTAATGAAGAGTTTGATGGGTTAGAAGGTGGAGAGGCCAATGGATTAGGACTAGGACATGGTGGCTTAGGGATAGACATTTGATTGGATGGTGGTAAGGGTGCATGGACTAGATTGGTGTTCCCCTTGTCAAAGGTGGCATTAAGACTTAAAGGCTCTTGATGTTGTTGCCAAGGTGGACTTGGGAAGCTACGTTGTTGTTGTGATATGGGTGGACATGTCGATGTGGCATTGACATGGAAGGTAAATGGGTTTTGTGGGCATGATGATGAAGGTGACACATAGGATTGTGGTGGAATGTGTTGAGGTTGGAATGGTGTTTGGACTTGTGATATGATTTGTTGTTGTGATGATGATGGAGGGGTTGAATAGGACAATGACTATTGAAAGGTTGATTGATGTGGATAAGAGTTGAAATTAGAAGAGTTGTGATAGGTTGACGAAGGGGTAACATGATATGTGGATGGATGAGGTTGATATGATGATGTAAGTGACACATAGGGTTGATGTGAAATGTGTTGATGTGGTGATTGTTGGATTTGACAAGTGGCAATGAAATGATTGGCTTGAGCTAGGAGGTGTTGGATTTGAGGTGATTTAATTTGTTGACAATCTTGGAATAGGGTTTGAAGGCTTTGTATAGTTTGATGGTCTAGGGGTTTGGGTATTTGGTGAAGTGTTTGAAGGAGGTTTTGGAGTTGGGATGCTAGGGCTTTGTGTTCGAATGTGGGCATGGTGTCACACATGTGTGTAAGCTCTTGGGCATCAATTTGTTCCTCAAAGTATGCAACATCGTTCATGTCATTATTAGAAGTGGTAGGAGAAGCCCCTCGAAGTCTGATTTTATGTTTTGGTTTTGTTTCATGATTTGAACTAGAGAAAGAGACTCCTTGAATTATGACTTCAGGCTTAGGTTTTGTCTCATGATTTGTCTTAGATGGATAGCCCCCTTGGATTATGATTTTGGGCTTATGATTAGGATTTGGCTTGTTTATGATTATGACCATTTTGACAAGTGGTGACCAAGACTAGGTTGGTGATGGTGATGATGTGGAATGATGAGATTGGATGACTTGGATGATGTGGAAAAATTTTATTGGAAGTTTGACTTGGGCAATATCAAACACAAGATTTTACATGTAAATGCATAAACACACACACCAAGCACAATGATAAGTTTGTCTTCCAAGATTAAATGCTATGATTAATCAAGCACTTGAATACACAACAACAAGCCCTATGACTAGTCAAGTGGGGTATGGCCAATTAGGTCTCTAGCTAGATTGCACAAGGTTGACTAAGGAATTATTTGAAAGAAAAATCCTGCCACACAGCCGGGAGAAAGGGGTAACCCACCCTTCACCTTCACTTCCCAAAGGTATAAAGTTCTTTGGGGCTTAGCCAAGAGTGACAAGATTTTAACTTCCAAACAAGCGTGTCTTTCGATTCACACTTCGATTGAGGTCGTCCCTAGGGGTGATGAAATCCCCTAGAAGGCCTCCTATGAAGGGTTTGACAAAATAAAATCAAGTGAGGTGTTTGTGATCACACACGCACTTGGTTCACACTCACATCGATTAATTTCCCTTAGAAATGAAATGTTTGTATGCAAACAATAGAAGCACATGTTCTTTTTAACCCCAATTCAAATGTGTAGGAAGACAATGGTTAATTTTAGACCCAATTTTGATATGTGATTGAAGACAAAATTATTTTTAAGAGCCCAAATCCAAATGTGTTTGCAAACAAGGATTAATTTTATGCCCCGAATTGAAATGTGTGACAAATAAGATTAAGAAATGGAAGATGGGATATGTGCACCTGATTATTCGCTTTCCAATTTGTTGTGTATGAATGAGATTTCTGCCACTAAAACCCCTTATGATCACCTACAAAATCAAAAGAAATAATATCATAATGCAGCCATGAAAAAAAATAAACTCATTAGAAAATTGCAATTTCAGATACATATTTTTCACATAGCCGAATTAGATTCGATTATTTGAAGATAGTATTGATCTGAAAAATACAAAATCAAAGAAAAGACTGATATTATTTTTTGGAGAGCTTTCCAGAAATGTAAAGAAGTCAGAAAAAGTCCATATTTTGCGCCCAATATTAATTTTCTATTAAAAATAATAAAAAAATTATACAAAATACAAAATAGCTCCAAAAATTCTAATTTTTTTACTGGAGGCGTCTGATGTCATTACAAATCTTCAAAACAAATTTTGTGAGCATATCTATAACCGTCAGTGAGGTCTAAGCAAATCTATTTTAAACCCTAATTTCAAAAAATCTATTTTTTGACTAATAATTGCACATCAAAATTTAACAACTAAAGAGTAGACCCCTGTTAAAATTAAAAGATCTTTCCAGAAATGTAAACATATCTGAAAAATTCGATAATTTACTCCCGAAATTAATTTTTTTTTTAAAACAGAAAAATAATTATAAAAAATGAAAAACAGATCCAAAAAATCTTATTTTTGGAATGAGAGCTCTTGATAGTGTCCTCGACCTACAGAAAAAAATTGTGAGAAAATACAAAGCCGTGTGAAAGATATGGTCGAATCCTTGGAAACTAGGGTTTTGTCCAAAAATGATGCCAAACCTGCAACAAAAAGCTAACAAAACCTGCAATAAAAAGATCCAACTCCAAGATTTCTCAAAATGTGTTAAAATATGTCGGGTTCACCAATGTAATCAATGGAAAATCTCAGATTTGTTCAAGGGGTTGGCACAATAACATTAAAATTCCTATGAAATAACAAAGCACAAAGGAAATAATATGAAAACATAAGGAACAATGTTACCCTAGGTCTTCATCTTCTATGCTTCACCTTTGTTACACCTCCTAGCTTGTTGTAAATAGAGATGCCCTTAGATTTGTATGAGCAACTATGACAAATGACAAGACCAAAGCAAGTTTTGAAGGATTTTATTGAAAGAAATGACTTGACAATAGACTAAAATGACAATGACTGCAAATGACAATGATAATAACCTAAATTGACAGAATGAGCATGAGATGGAGAGAGAGAGAGAGAAAGAGAGAGCTGAGAGAAAGAAAGAGCCAGAGAGGAAGAAAGAGCCAGAGAGGAGCAAATGAGAACAAAATTGCCCTTTTATGAAAACTGCAATTTTGAATGTGTGGCCAGGATGAAAAGATGACCAGAACCCTAGAATCAATGATCAAGATTAAATGTTGCTATGTGCATTAGGGTTAGGTCAAAATTAGGGCAAATGATAAGGATGAAGGGAAAAGATTGAATTATAAGATAATTCAATCAAGGGTCGAAATTAAATGAGATGTCAAAAGATAAGAATAAATTTAGAAGATAAGACTGGCACAGACAAAGAGGTTGCTAGAGAATTTAAATAATAAAATTTATTTACTCCAGGTGACCAGTAAATAATTAAATAATAAAGATATTATTTAATTATGGAGGAATGTGACAAAATGAATCATTTTGAATTAAATAATGATTTAATTCAAAACTCAAGAGAATTGACTAAATTAAATAAATCAAATTTATTTAATTTTAATGAGAGAAAAAGCTAATGAATAATTAAATAATTAGGATAATTATTTAATTACAGTGGAAAGTGGACAAAATTAAATAATTTTAGAAAGAAGGGGACTTAATTAGTGACGTAATTAAATAAATAAAATTTATTTAATTAATCAAGAAGACATAAATGACAAAGGGAAATTAAATAAATTAGGAAATTTATTTAATTAAAGGAAGACTTAGATAATTAATGATGTATTTAATAAATAAAATTTATTTATTTAATAATCAAGGAGGAATAAATGGCATGAATTAATTAAATAATTATGAATTATTTAATCAATAGTTGAATGTGGACCAAGGACATAATTAAATAACTTAATTATGCTAGGATGAAAGTGGTAAAAATGAAGCTGGCAGGCCTAGGTCATTTTTAGGTGTCTACACATTTGAGATTTGGTCCAAGACAACAACATGATCCTGAAGGTTTCTTTGCTCTTTTCATACAAAGAATAAGAGGTGAAAAATTTGTACATGAGTTCAACTTCCTTGAAGACCTAATTAGAAATGAATTTGATCTAACTAAGCATGAGTTGAACAAAGAGAAATGGATAGCTTATAGTAAGCTACTAGATATTGTACATGAAATGGATCCGAAGTATGATCCAATGTCAGAATTCAATCCATACCATGAGAAAATTTAATTTCTAATGAAAAACTTCAAGGAGATTATGAACACCTTGAGAACGAAAAAGATAAATTTAAGGCTAAGTTTGGTTATGCAAGAACAAAGTGCTAGTCCAATTGAAATAGGGCTAGTATGTCAACATACAGAAAATCATCCCATCTATAGAAGGAGAAAGGATAGTAGTACTGATGAGGAAGAAGTAGACAGGAAGGGGAAGCAAATAATGAAGGCACCTCCATGACCAGGTCCAAAATTCAAGGTACCTGGTTCATTCAAGATCATTTATTTAAAATATTCACCAGAAGATAGTGCCCCATCACCACCATCTAAGCCAAGCCCTAAGAGGAAAAGAACTGATCATCCACATGAGGATCTGACAGATGAAATTATTGTTACTAATCAGAACATGCAGACTAGTATGCCTTCCCCTCCTAGGTCAACTGAATTGGTTTTATCCAATTTGGATATGAAAGGTAAAAGTGTTCAAGATGTAAGAATGGAATCATGCAAGGAGTTCTTAGATGACAATGCATTTGTAAAGACTCTTGTATTCTCGCAATTGGCATGGAGAATGAAATTTGAAGAGTATCAAAATAAATGTAGGGACAGAAGAGAACTAAGGCCTGATAGGTCAGACTAGGATAATGATGAAGTAAAAGCTGAACTAACGGAAGAGTTTGAGAACATCACTCCTGAGGAAGGAAGACAACTAGTGAGTCAGGCTGGTGTATTGATTTTTCTTGTGTGGGACATTGGAGATGCAGTAGCTTTTAATGCTATTATGAAGTCCAAGAATCCTTTTCAAGATTCCGAGGAAGAAGTTAAGGAAGCATTGCAAAACTCTGCCTTCAGTGAAGAATATGAGACCTTGACAATTTGGGCAATGGCTCCATAAGGGAGAAAGCCAAATATTGCTGATATTAATCCAAATTTCAGAGGAGGATTAATAATAAAGAGAGCTTCAGAGACTTCAATCATCGAGGCTACTAATTTAACTATGAAATTGGCCAAATTGGCGCAAAAGCCTGCTGAAAGGGAGGAGGCTGAAAGGAAGAGTGTAATGGAGAAGTATAAAATTTTGATTGAAGAATATAGTAAAATGCAACAGAGGAATGTTGAGTTCCAAATTGAGGTGGAAAGGTTCAGGTACAGACAGATTGGGAAAACATCCAATGCTCCAGGAACTAGTGCATTACCTCTTATAGCAAGGTCAATGCCTCCCACTTCTCTTAAGGTTTCCACACTAAGGTCTCCCATTCAAAATCCTGCTCTCACCCCTCTTCTAGAACAAATTGATGAAGAAACAGAGTGCTTTTTTGATCCAACGAAGAAGCAGCTCATATTAAAATTTGATGAATTACAGACATCAGTAAAGGTAAGAGAAGAGGGATTTCTTTTAAAGGAGAAGGAGATTATTACTACTATTTTGGAACACTTAAATGAAATGGTAGATAGTATATTATTATCTATACATTCTTTGTATTCTTTGTTGGAAGCAATAAATAATATTGATAGGGACTAGGAGGTAGTGGTACAAATAATTGAAAATTGGATCCCTAGGGCCAATGATTTGGATATCATGAATAAAGCCTCAAGGTTTGATATAAATAATAGGCCCCAATCATTGAAGCCTAATCATATGTTAGTAAAATCATTGCAAGGTTTTCAAACCCTACCAGATGATTTGAGTAGGAAGATTAAGGAGTTGGTGAAAAATTTCAATGATTGGGGTAACACATTGTTGCCTAGTATAATTGATGAGCAAGGGAAAATCAAAACACTCCAACAATGGCAGGATCAAACAAGTAAGGTCATCAATAATCAGATTAAAGTAATTTGTGATGACTCAGATTATGATTTGTTGGTAAGTTGTATGGATAAGATTATTAGTAGCAGCTCATTTTTAGAATCTTTTGAAAGAGACACAAATCAGGTAGTGGTAAAATGCATGCCTTATAGTAAAAAGGTAAAAGAGGTAATTAATTTTGGCTGGCTGATTGATGAAGAATACTAGAAATGGGTAGCTAAGTATTGAGAGGTGGCAAATCTGATGCTGCGGTTACAACGGTTCCAATTTTGTGTGGATGGAATTCTCGGCATGGGTTTCTTATGATTTTCTGTTATTGCATCAACTGTCCTTAGTCGACATGATGAACAAGAATATGCTCTAGGATGATTACAGTTGTAAAGATTTTTGGAATATCATTAGGTGCTCCAATTTGTTGGTGACATGTGTACTTTCAAGCTCGAGGCTTGTTTTCTCCTTCATTTTCTATAAGAAGGATTTCAAGGCTAGAAGTACGGGTTAGCAAGTTAGATAATTTTGATCAAGTCTAGGTGAAGTTGCAAAGCAGATTGTAAAGTCTAATAGTTTTAGAGAGAAATGCAATTTAAGTTTTGAGTTCATGGGAATTTAATGTTGCATAATAGTATTAGCATTTGAATTGAAATGATAAATTTGAGCTCATGTCTCTCCATTGAATGTGTATATATGAACTTTGAATAAAATAACTAAGGGTTGTTTCATTCATCTCATTGTTGTGGTGTGTATGATTCTATTTTAGTTTTAATTCAAGGAATTCATTAAAATGCTTGAATGGGATTATAAGCAGATATGTTCCGTATAAGAATTTGATAAGTAGTACATTGGGTGAGAATACATACTGTTGAAATTGTAATGAAATATTGTTAGGGACCTTCTATGTCATGTATTACATATGTTATAAACCTTTAAATGCTTATAAATTTGAGTCCTGCAATGGATATATGGCATTGATCTAAGTTACATTCATTCATTTGATTTAGTATTAGTTTGTCTTTGCCTAAAGCTTGCTAAAAATTGCAAATCAGTGACTATTTTATATTATGGATTATGTTGTAGTCATCCAATGCTCCATATAGTTGATATTGTTGAAAAATAGCCAATTCTATTCAATATTATCCTATTGTGTTGAGCTATTAAGTGGGTTTATCTGTTATTATTGATGTTGTTTATGAAAATGGTGCAGAGGTTGTAAACACATTAAGGGATTCCCCTCCTGGGTCTTGCAGAGCCTGAAGTGTAGGAGGCTTTTTAAAGTCCTCATTAGTTGGTTCAAGTCCTTCGAGCTTCCTTTGATTGGAATTGGAAATTCCATAGGTAGATTAGAAGACCAAGCTAGTTATAGCATAAAAAATAACCAACACCACCCATGACATTCCATACATTGCTAGACACTGGGGGCAGATATTTGCATCTTGTTTCAGGAATAAGTTTTGATCTCTATCCTCCAACTTATATGTTGATCTGAACATTGGCAAACATAAAATCAAATTGGTCAAACAACTTGTGAGCAAGAATTCAAATCACTAGCCCATGGCATATTTTGACGAGAAGACATTCCTTATCAATCTTCATCTTTCATCGAACATCAATCCAAACAATCAATATCAGTCACATCTAATGTGTGCTTCAATGAAACATCAAATCATTCGAACAACTTTGGTTCCAAATCAAGGTTCATCAATCATGATCAATCAAATCCTATCAAAAAATCATCATCTCGGGATATCCTTGTGTTGCTTAACACTATCCTTGCATTGTTGTGTATCCTCGATAATGTTATCATCATCAATCCCTCATCATCTTGGGATATCCATCCTAATCCGTGTGTTGCTTAAGAATATCCTTGCATTGTTGTGCATCCTCAACAATGTTATCATTGTCAATCCATCAATCTAATCAATCAAGCCTAGCTTGATTTTCAAAAAAAGTCCCAAACAGATCACTAATATCATCACACATATCCATATCTAAATCATCAAAATTGTGCGAAAAATACAAAAACATCAAAAAATCCAAAAATCCAAAAAACATTAAAAAAACCAAGAAAATCCAAAAAACATCGAAAACATATCAAAAATCGAAAAACACTCAAAAAGTAAGAAAAACATCAAAAACATGGTATCTGAACTATGTCATCTTTGAGCTTAAACATAGGCAAGGCTAATCTTTGATCAACCCCCGAGACACAAAATATAAATAACATTCATAAAATCTTAAAAATACTAAAAACAACCTCAAAACATTTCAAAAACATTAAAACCATCCAAATATTTGAAAAAATCCATCCATCCCCATCTCACCTTCACCCACAATAAACAATCATCCATAATAAACTGATCATCACCTTCATCCTTTGGCAAAACAAATAGAAACAACCACAACAATAAGCAAAAGAAATCTTCAAATGCAAAATAAAAATCAAAGCAATAAACCTTTAAACACAAAATCAAACTCTTGATCATTCACAAACATGTCAATCAACCTTAAATATCAATAGCCTCTTTTGAATAACCTATCAACTTGCCACCATCCACTAACATGTCCTAGGATGTATCCTTCGTACGATGGGAATTATCTTTTGGCAAAACACTTTGGATAAACAAAACGACATGCCGCCATACACTAACATGTCTTCGGATATATCCTTCCTACAATGGGCATTATCTTTTGGAAAAACACTTTGGATAAACAAAATGACATGCCGCCATCCAATAACATGCCCTAGGATGTATCCTTCCTGCAATGGACATTATCTATTGGCAATCATTTCGGTTCTTATCCTAAACAAAACAAATCCCTTTGGCTAGAGGTATGAAGAACATTGACTTGTTTGTGTTCTTGATCTTTTCTTTTTGATTTATCTTATTGAGCTCATTCCAATGACCTCTCGATGATATCTAATCAAAGTGATTTAGAGAGAAAGGAATGGGGCATCGATCATTATCTTTTCTTTCTGTTGTGCTTGTTGGACATTCTTGTAATATAACTTGGTGAATACTTGCTTTGTTAGGTATGCCCTGGCAAGGTTTCTGTATGTCAAGTGTGAACAAGAATAATCCTATCTATTTGTTGAGTCAAAGTCCATCGCACTAGGTACAATGCCATCCTGGTTCTTTATACCTTGATGCATCATGCTTATGTGTGTTATCAGACATAAGGTAAGTAGCCCTTTTAAAGTCCCAATTCCTAATAAGAAAATCATCCACCTCTCATCATCATCTTTAATAAAGTTGGCTTGTTGAATCCTCTTATCACCTGATTTCTTCTTTTCCACACTAACATCATACCAGGATAGTTAATCATCATTTCTAGTGCATCCATCCTGCATCCAAAAATCATGAGCATACATAAATCTCATAACCATAGCATATCACATCATTCATCTCATCCATCTCACATGCATTGCATTGTCATTTGCATCATCATCATAACCATCCATATATCCATCTTGAACCTCTTTCTCACGAGATCGACCCTCAAATCAAATCTTTTTGCTCGATCTCTTGAGGGGGCAATGTACTAATATAATTCTTTCTGCTGGGGCATCTGAAAAAATCATAATTTTTTTTGAATTTTGATAGCAATAAGTTTATTCTTTGAACAAACGCAGCAAGTGCATTCCTTCACAGAGGGTCAAAATGTAGACACATGAAATTGACATCATGCATATTTAATTAAATCATATTTTCCCATCAATTAAATAAATCAAGTTTATTTTATTGATCTCCTAAGATTATCTTTTTAATTAAATAAATCACTTTATTTAATTATCTCCTAAAGTTTCTTCATTTAATTAAATCAAATGTATTTAATTAAATGGATAGTGCATCAATTTCCTCCCTTTTGATTTAAATAAATCCAAGTATCTAAGTCAAAAATCAAAATCACCTAATCATCATCTTATATTAATCAAACCATGATTAATGCTAATCCTAATCCTTTTTTCTCTAGATTTTGTAACTTGTACACGTAAATCAACTTAATCGATTTATTAATTCATCATTTTCATTCAAAATGGCATCTTTGAGGGAATATTCTTCCAATTTGAATTTTCCCTCCCACATGACTTGTCCATCCAACAAAGCATTTATGAGCTCTTACATGTCTCTTACACAAATCAACTTGGCATTTAATTCATCTTTCATCTCCCGTAAACATGTCACTTCATCAAATTCAAATTTCAAACTTGAACATGGGGGTATGTGCAGGATAATGATGGGTCAAAAAGGGGCAATATTATGGGCATTTGTAGGGTATGTGGCTAATTACTTTTTTTTATCCAAAATTGATGAAACAAAAAGGGTTTTTAGAGGAGATTCACAACTTTCCACCAATATAAATTATGCTTTAATTTAAATTTAATAAATAATTATTATTTATTTTCTATTAGAATTACGACTAAAGTCAGTCGATAGGGTGATTGAAAACATCTATAACTTTCAAGCGGTAACACATTTTTGAATCCAAAACATGCGCCACATTCTATGCTTCACATACTATAGGATTAAAAATAAGAAAAATAAATTTCATGAATTTTGACCAAGTTAAGGTGGTTAGACATACAGTTTTATATTTTTAAAAGTTGTAATAAAAAATCATAATTAATTATTTACTTTGAAAAAATTACAAAAATATGCATCACATCCGAACATGAGTCCTCTACTTATATATAAAATATTATAAAAAATATTATCCTTTTATTATGGTTAGGTGGTGAGACAACACTACTCTATTATTTTTTCCCTAAAATTTAAGTACTATTGCATTGAAATTTCAAATTTTCACCAAATAGATTTTATTTTATTTTCAAATACATTCAATTTTCTACAGATTCTATTCTTACATATTTTTGAAATAATATATATAACTTATTCAAATTTTTATGTCAAGTTGCCTAACACTGATTTTTCTTAATTTTTTGCCACTTAAGGGCCTATTTTTTCCATGATGATGTTGCACATACCCATGGATAAAAATGTGCTCAACCTTCATCCTATCACTTTTTGACAAGTGGCATCTTGTCATTGGTGTATCTTTAGTTCCAAATTCACCCATTTTGCATGTCTCTCCATCATTCTCTCTTATAAATAGAGAGTTCATCCTTTGCATTTGATCATCCACAAATTGAGCAAGCTTATTATCCACAATCTACAACTTCATGCAAAGTTAACCTCTTCACATTGAGAGCTAATTTTGAACATTATCATAGCATTACATCTTCATCATTGGCTTATCAAGGATTGGGAAAAGGCTTCTTTCCACAGAAGAACCAATCCAATATGAGATAGGATTTACTTCATGTTTTATATGCTTTAGTTCTCTTGTCATTTGTTCGCATTTTAAAAGTATGTTGGATTATCTCATATGGATGTTAAATATTTTCTTTGTGTTGAAATACTAATCATGCTTTGTGTGTTATAATTCAAGCCACTGCAGATTTTGATGTCCACACATCCCAAATGGATAAGACATGAGGATATTGGTAAAAGGTTGTTATATTATTGGATGGGAAATTCAAGCAACGAGTGACATAATAAAGAGTAGACAAAGTGAGAAAATTATTGAAAGTCAGTGGTCCATAAGATGCCAAGTATTTCATCAGCTCCATCTAGAAGGAGATACAAGCGATTGATGTAAATTTGGTTGTTAGTTTCTATATCTCACCATACGAAAGTCAGTGGTCCACAAGATGCAAAGTCTCTAGCTGGGTCGTTTGGGTTTATTTCAAAGAAACCATTTCTTTTGGATCCTATTTGAAGTCTAAATGATTTTAAATTTATAGATTTAGTGATTTTAACTTTAATTTTAATACTTTAGATTAGGAAAATAGACTTATTCAAATGGCTTGAAGTGAACTATGTAGGTTATTTTCAGTTGACCTTGACTATGTAAAACAAAGCCTTAAATGATTTTGAAATTCAAATATATAGCATTTCTTCATACATTTTTCATGGTATTTCTCTTTCTATCTCTCTCCTTCTAGAAAGTAAAGCTTAGCATTAACAATAACTTTAATTAAAAATAAAACACCATTTCATTTCTTTGACATTTCAGCAATTAAAGAATATCGAAATAGACAAAAATAATGGATTCGTTCAAATCTGCACTGGTACAACTAAATTTACTGAAATGAGAAAATAATATGTAGCTGAGTAAATAGTATTTTGATTAGCCGAAGAAGACTTTTATTTATGAAATCAATTTTAATGGGATACAAAAGATTCACCCTCCCAGATTCAAACCATTAAAACAATGTCATTCCCTAAAATGAAGAGATATGAATCCAACCAGTCATATAATTCACTAATGGGAATATTAAAGCCTAAGTTTGATGGCTGCATGCTCATGTTTAGCCATTTTATTGTAAAATAGACAATATTTTATATTATAAAAGAAGAGATTTTAAATAGATCATTTTTATTTAATATAATATACTTTTTAAATAATTGTTGGGATCAATCACCCCCTCTTACAAAGAAAGCATATTAGATGGACTTCGATATTATAGTTAAATGTTAATAATGTCTATAAAGGAAATCTTGGACTGTCAGGTGTAGGATATATCTCATATATTTGATGAAGTATTATTTTTACTACTACTTTTTTGCCTCAGCTCGTCTTACAACATTGATTTGATCATTATTGAATGAGATTGCATGGCTATCATTTTATGTATTAGGAAAAGATGATTATCTAATCAACATCAATCTTAGTAAAGATTACGAAATTCTTGATAGTTTCCTATCCTTCTCAGTTAGTCCTCATTACCATTGTAAACAATATAAATTGCTGGTTTGAATTAGGAGAGCTATAAGCTAATTATGAAAAGCAATGATGAGATTGTAAGACATGATGCAATCGTATACTAAGATGGACTCTACTATGGCATATCTCTGCATTTATAACCCGAGCTGAATCAAGGTACTCGCAGACATTATAAACGATGTTTCTAGGTGAGATAAAGCAGACATGAGTGAGAAAAGTTTCTTTCTTTATGGAGACGACATCGATAATGCAGTAAAAGAAATTTTGGGTTGGGATTTTATGGAGGGAGCGGTCTATTGTAAAGTGAATTCTAACATCTCTTCCATGTTCATCTCCAACATTTTTATTATCACTAGTAACAAGGAATTAATAAAGGCCTTGAGGCATCACTACATTTAGTTAAAATATAGGTCAAAAATGAAAGATAAGGATAAAACTAACACAGCTCTAACATCGAACAGAAAAATATACAGAAAAATAAAATCATAGACAACTACTCATTGAAGGAACATACTATAATTTTTTCTGCATAATTGAAAAATGATGTTCATCGATATGAAAAGCAGTGAACAAAAACCAACGATGTTTATTATAAGATATCAGCTAGATATCAGATGTTCACGCTGTAGAATGCATGCATAAACTAAAGGAATAATTAAAAAAAAAGAGAGTTTTAAATAGGTTTTTCTCATGCAAACTAATTGCATGGAAAAAAAAGAAACCATGAAAATTGTTTGAACATTCTAAACTATGCATAAAACATGCAATTTACTAAATGAATATTGATTATCCATTGATCATGATGTTGATAATGCATCCCATAGATTGATCATGTTGTTAATTATAGAATCATGTGCATGTGTCTTCAATCACCCCATGGATGATTAATCAGGGTGAGAAGAGTTCTAATGACCAAAAATTTAGTGTGACTATGGATTTCTATTTAAGCAAAAAATCTCTCCATTCATCATGAATCACTTTCTCATTTATCACATCATGAATTTATGCTTTCTAGTCCTTTAGATTGGGATTTGATCAATCCATTATCAATAGTAGGACATGGGAATACTTTTTCAAATGTTGGCAAACAAATAATGGCTACTTGCCATTCTTATTGAGTTACATAGACATATTTATCAATTTGAATTATATTTTGTATTACATATTGTGTGATTAATCTTTATAATCATATTTCTCACTTAGATCTGTATATTTGATATAAAATGTTGTAATTGATTCATCACATTTGCATAGTTTTTCTCAATGTTTTATATTTTTTAATGTAGACTATATCAACAGTTGTGGGATATTAGTTGGGTAGATTCCCTATTATATTTGCATCTAAATGAGTTCATCTAAGAGAGTATATGATCGTTTGGGAGACTACTGTAAGACTTTTTTTTATCGTTGAATCTTTGACATATAGAGTTTACAATCTACATTCATGCTGCTTGTTTTATTTCCATGTCAATGGTTTTGCCTCAATGGAAGCATACATGGTTTTGCCTCAGTGTTGCTATTCTTCCATTGGAAACTTTTTGTCCATGATTGGTGCTTCTTTGTAGATTTCATCCTATCCAATCTACCATCACTTTTTGTAGGCCACTTAAAAATTACTGAAAAGGATATGTTGATACTATTAACCTTTAAAAAATTGTTTCACTACTAAAATTTATAATTGACTTGCAACTAATAGTTACCATGTCATTTAAATTATTTTTTAATATTTTGAGATAACAAACAACCAATTCTATAGATGGTGTATTTCTTTTTTGTTACTAATTTTATTGGTCAACAACATTAAGCATATAACCCAAAAAACTTTATATGTCATTATTGTGGTAAACCAATATATGTGGTTTTATCATATTCATGATCGAATGAGTTGTACCATAGTATGAAATAAAAATTTATATAACTAAGCTATATTATAAAGACTTGAAAAAGAATAATATATAGTTAATATTGCTATAGGTCTCCTTTAGACCATAGACAATTGCTATAGATATTTAACAAAGAAAAAAATAATATGTGTCATCTATCCTCTTCTTCCTATGGCCCACAAAAATTTCTATCAATATTTTAACCTTTAAGGAAATGCTTTTTTCTTATAATTTTTCATTGAATTGCAACCAATAATTATACTCACATTTAAGATATTATTTGCCACATTGATACAACAAAAATCTAGTTAATGGTTCTATCAACAATCAAACTTAATTCTGAACTTGTAGATCCTAAAAGGTCTTTTTTTGTGGTGCTACAAGGGCCTAAGTTTGATCGTCAATCCTTCTCGTGATTTTTTTTTTTTATGATGGTTATCCATTTAAAGTTGCATTTTAAATAAATATATTTAATTATAAATAAAATTATTTAAAAATTAAATAAATATTAGAATAATAATATATAAATTTATATAGTCTATCCAAAATATTTCCTTTCATATGATATACTCTTTCTAAATTCTTTTATTTTATTTAACAAAAAATGCCTAAAAATGGCCATAAAATTAAATTTAGGCTGGAAACAATAGTTATGTATGCTTAGTCCATTTCTCTATATTCCCACTTGTGTTTTCTATTGATATTCAAATTTGCAACTTGTGAGCACCCTAAAAATCTGCTCAAAGCTTAAACTCCATAACATGGGTTAGTTCATGCAAACTTACTAAATGCTCCTATAAAATAATGCATAGTGCATCTTAAACAAGATAACAAAAAAAACTAATTGGAAGCATAAAAGAAGCAAAAATGAACACCTATTCCATAGTGGATTGGTGTCACTTTGTTGTGAAAAGTGACCCTTTCCCAACCCTTGACAAACTCAATGATAAAATGCCTTGAAGATGGAGTGGACAAAATCAGCTCTCAATGTGAAGAGAGTAACTTTGCATGAATTGTGGATGATCAAATACAAAGGATGAGTTCTCTATTTATAGAAAAGAATGATGGAGAGACATGAAAAATGGGTGAATGTGGGACACAGATTCAACCAATAGGAAGGATCCACTTGTCGAAATGTGAGTGGATGGAGGACGTGCAAATTTTGGTCAATGTGCCAATAAATGACATTAGGTGGCCTTTTCAAATTTCAAATTTGACTTGTTGGAGGGAGAAAAAGGGGCTTAAATGCCAAGTGGGGGACATTTAAGAGGAGAATTAATGCTATGTTGGAAGGGACAAGTCAACTTGGATTTGAATTCAAACTTTGAGAGAATATTCTTCAAAGATGCCTTCTTGAGGGAAAATGAAGATTTAATAAATGAATTAATTGATTTATTTGTGCAAGTGGGAAAAGCTACAGGATGGGACTGCATTAAGATTAGTTTTAATCCTGATTTAGTTAATTTAAGAGAGGATTAAGTGATTTGAACTTTTTGCTTTAAATTTATGGATTAAACTAAATCAAAAAGGAGATGGAAAATGATAAATATTTAGTTAAATAAATATTTGATTTATTTAGCTAAAGGGGATGATTAAAGTTGAATTTATTTAATTTAAATGTGGGACTTTAGAGATTGAATTTAATGAACTAGATTTATTTGATGAATAGATGAATATGACCTAATTAAATGCATAATGCTAATTTTTATGTGTCTACATTTTCCCCCTCTTTGAAGCAATGTACTTCTTGTGTTGGTTCAAAGAATAAACTTACCATGATCAAAATTCAAAAAAAATCTAGTTTTTTTAGATGCCCCAGCAGAAAGAAGTACACTGGTACATTGCCCCCTCAAGAGATTGAGTGAAAAGATTTGATTTGAGGGTCGATCTCATGATAAAGATGTTTAAGATGGATGTATGGATGGTTGTGATGATGATGCAAATGAGATGGTGTTAAGATACTTAGAATAACCAATCTATATAATCCTAAACAAATTAAATGATGATATGATGTGATGATGCCTATATGATTATGCAATGGATGTTTTATGCAAATTTATGATATATGAGATGCTTAGACTAAGAGATCTATATTATGATGATGAAGATGCATGTGAGATGATCCGTGTTTCTTATATGATATGATGTGATATGCATTATTTTAATCATTTGTGGATGCAAGATGGATGCATTGATGATGATGATTAACTATCTTGGGATAATGTTAGTGTGGAAAAGAAGAAATGAGAAATGAGATGATGACAAGAGGATCCAACAAGCCAACTTTATGAGAGATGATGATGAGAAATGGATGATTTGATTATCAAGAATTGGGATTTTAAAAGGGCCACTTACCTTATGTTTGATAACACACATAAGCATGATGCATCAAGGTATAAAGAACTAGGATGGTGTTGCACTTAGTGTGATGGAATTTTACTTGGCAATCAAATAGGAGTACTCCTGTTTACACCTGACATACAAAATGCAATTTAAAATGTAGTTAAGATATTTCAAACATCTCGAACCAAAACATAGAAAAGAAAGCTTTCCTATGTGGTCAACAAGATACCTAAAACATCCTCCCTATGCCCAAATAAAGCACGCATGACCGAGGTTATATTACAAGAACATCCAAAAAGTGGAATAGATAAAAATATAATGATCATTGCCCCATTCCTATCTCTCTAAATCCTTTTTTTTGGACATCATCAAGAGGTTATCGGAATGAGTGCAAAGAGATAAGTCAAAAGACAAAGATAAAATAAACAAACAAGCTAATGTTGTTCAATAGTGCTAACCAAAAGGAAATTTTTTTTTATGGATAAGAATAGAAACTATTTTCAATAAATAATGCCCATTGTAGGGAGGATGCATCCTCGGACATGTTAGTGGATGGCAGCACACCAATTCGTTTATCCAAAGTGTTCTTTTTGATAAATAATGCCCATTTTAGGAAGGATACATCCTAGGACATGATGTTATTAGATGATTGATATGGGACTAATTGGATGATAGGCTATCGACACAAAGAGTTGAGTAACTTGTTTACGTACTAACCTAAACTCGAGACTTGAATTTTTGAGTTTTTAATTTTCACTTGCTAGACTTGTTTCTAATTGTTTTACCAAAGGTTGAGGATGACTATCATTTATTATGAGTGTTGTTTATTGCAGGTGAAAGTGAGATGAGATAGATGGATTTTTTTAAATATTTGGATTTTTTTGTAGTTTTGAAATGTTTTGATGCTATTTTTGGTATTTTTTGAGATTTTTCAAATGTTTTGATTTTTGATTTTCCATTGTTTTGGGGTTTTCTGAGATTTTGACCAAGAGACTAACCTAAGGACCTATCCTAGGGGCCTCAGGGATTGATCAATAGATTAGCCTTCCCTACGTTATACACGTAGAGACCACGTAGTTTGACTAACAACTTGACCGATTTACAGATGAAGATAGACATGATGAAATGTCAGTTTATTATGATGGAATCCTAAAGGATAGACCTAAGTGTCTCAGGGGATGACCAAAGATCAACCTTGCCTACGTTCAAGGCTCATAGATCCGTAGTTTGACAAGAAAACTCTATTTTTTAACTTTTTGACTAACTTTGATGTATTTTTTAGATTTTGATATGCTTTGAGTGTTTTTGGTTTTATTTATGTTTTTTATTTTTTTGGATTTTCTAATTTTCTGATGTTCTTGGATTTTTTGATTTTTTGATGTTTTTTGATTTTTTGATTTTTTGATGTTCTTGGATTTTTTTGATTTTCTTGATGTTTTTGGATTTTCTGATTTTTTAATGTTTTTGGGATTTTTTGATTTTAGGACTTCAAGAATATACAAGAATCCGATCTGATGCAATAGTTTACTCTGATAAAGGCAGGACAAACTGACATTGGGAATGAACCGAGTAGTACTAGGATAGCAATAGTAAGGGACCTTACAATTAATTAATTAATTGTCATGTGATTATCCTAATTATTCCAACAATAACATCATGAGAAGTTTTATAAATATGGGACATAAATTACAAAAATAATCTCTAAGATTTTAGAAGTTGGGTCTTCATAGGATCCTAAAATAATTTACTTTCAACTTTCAAGAAGAAAGAAAAGGAAATGGAAATTAAATCCTAACTAATGGGAAAATTCCAAATTAATACCTCTTATCCATACATGACTAAGTCACATAGGATTCAAAAACATATGAATTGGCATAGGGCTTTCTGAACAACCTCTTATGTCTTCTTCTACTTTAAAGGAATTGCTCACAACCATGGTGTTAGTAACCGCTTTAAAGTAAGGGAATACATCAAAACTCATGTTTCAATGTGCAATTTGTTTTCTTCTTGCATTGCATCTTTATCTTGGTGGTTTCATTGGGCTTGATTTCCTACAAGAGTGTGATATTTCTTTGATTTTTCCTCTCTTGGAGACATTAGACACAATGCTCCCTAAGAAGAAGACCTTACATGAACTAAGAAAAATTCCTTTGAGCATAACTTACACTATTTCATATTTACAAAATCAGTTATATGGCCACCTTTCATAAAAAACATTGCATGTCTATGGAGCCATCTTGTTTGTTCATGAGTTCCACGCATACAAATTTTTTCTTGTCTCATGAAGCTCGAAGATCATTTTTGTGTGGTGCCTTATCAAATTTATCAAGAGGTATAACTTTGGTATGGTTGGATGGGAAGGCAATTTGAGGCATGATTTTCCCTTAGCCACTCGTGTGTGTGTGTGACTGCATATTGGTCATATGTGTCTCACCTTCTTGGATTACTCACCTAGCAAATAGCCTGAAGCTCCGTGCCTCAGAGTGAGCATGCATTTTTGGAAAAACAACCTAGATCTGATCCACATCATGTTGGACAAATGGTCAAAGCTTGATCCACTCCTTCCTTTAATTTTTCCCCTCTCCATGTCTTTGGAATTGTATACTTGTTCCTTATTGTCACTCTTTATATCATTTTCATCTATGTTCTTTTGTGCCTATGTTGGTTTTCCATAGGACCTTGGTCATGGGAGCTTGCACAACCCTCTTTATCATAGCCATCCTATGTTACCAACATTGGTGCATTTGAACCCCCTTGATCATGGCTGGCCTATCTTACTAGCATTGGTGCATTTGGTCTAGTTTAGTGTGAGTTGGAAGCAAGTTCCTCCTCTCACTAAAGTGGGGGCTAGATGTAATGATGGAAAATGGCCCCCTCTAACATGGCCTTGAGTTAGCATTGTAATATATCTAACATATTCACATTAGGTCTTAGGCCCTTCTGAACTAAATGAGCTTATTGGTGCCTTATTTAGAGTGTTGTAAAGTGTTGTAACAAACATTCACACTTTTCTAGGGTTTTTTAATAATTGGGCTTCTTTATGCTTTAATTGACCTTATGTTACATCCACAAGCCTCATTTAATGCATATTTTCCAAGATAATTCTAACACAAACCAATATCCAAGGGTATGTGCAGGATCATGATGGACCAAAAAGTGGCGATATGTAACTAATATGATGGCCCATGTGGCTGACAAATTCTTTTTTACCCAAAATTGATGAAATGAAAAGGCTTTTAAAGGAGATTCTCAAAATTTTCTACCAATATAAATTATGCTTTACTTTGAATTTAATAAATAATTGATATTTATTTTTTATTTGAATTAATTTACTCAAAGTCCTAATTGATGTTTCCATTGAAAACATCTATAGCTTTTAAATGGTATCACATTTTTGAACTGCAAACATGCTTCACACATACCTATAGGATTCAAAAAAAAACAATTTTATTAGTTTCAATTGCCATTTATGGTCAGAGACATGAGTTTTTATTTTGAAAATTTGTAATAAAAAAAAATTCATAACCACTATTTACTTGAAAAAGAGATACAAAGCCTAGACAAATGGTGGGGAGGTTTATATGGCATTGTTGTTCTTTTCCACCATGGTTCAAACCCCATTATGGTATTGTTGAATGGTTGTATTTGGTTCATAGCTCTGGTCAAAAGCATTTACCCCTTAAATAAAAATAAAAAATTACCAAAAAATATGCATCACATCGGGCCATGAGTCCTCTACTTATATCTAAAATCTTATAAAAAACTATTATCATTTTATTGTGGTTAGGGTTGTCAGACAGACACCTACTTCTTAGTTTTTCTCTGAAATTTAAGTACTACTGTATTGAAATTTCAAATTTTCACCCAATAGTTTTTTTTTGTAAATAAACCTAGTAGTTTAAAAACTACATTCAATTTTCCACATATTTTATTCTTACATATTTTTGAAATAATATAGATAACTTATTCAAATTTTTACGTCAAGTTGCCTAACTCTGATTTTTCTAATTTTTTTGCCACTTAAGGGCCTATTTTTCCATGATGATCCTGCACATACTCCCAATCATAATTCAAGTGTTTTTAGGTTGTGTGGCCTATATTTAATGATGTAGGACTCATTCACCACCTTGGGCATATCAACCCCACCTAGGTTTTTGGGTCCCAAACCTGGTTTCACACCTTTCTAAGAATTTTTAATTTGGTCCCATAAATTATGCCTAATGGGACTCATTCACCTCCTTGGGTGAATGAGTCTCGTATGGTTCACAATAAATATTAATTCAATTTTTTTGTTGGATTATATCCTCCTAGATCTTATGTCGGTTTGTAGTGTTGTAATTTTAGGATTTTTAAATAATTAAGTATAAATACAAGTTTCTTTCACTCATTTGATACCTAGCAAGTTGAATGAGCATCCTTATAGAAAGGTTGAGTTCATAAGTGAATCCAAGTGTTTACAAGAGCATTCAAATGCATTTAAGGGATAATTCTTCATCATTTGTTGTAGAAATTCAAGATCCATTATCATGTCAAGATTATCAAGCATCAAGCATGTTATTAAGCTAGTGTTGTGATGTTGCATTCAATATCCAAGGTCAAGCATTGTTCTACACTTATCTCAAGATCTAGATCTACAACCTTCATGGTCATTTCATGGTAGATTGTTGATTTGTACTACAAGAAATCATTCAAGGTATCATTGCTCATGTTTCATGTCCTATGTTACATGTTTCATGTTCATCTTTCATTATTTCATCATTTGGTTTAATTACCTAAAAGGGGTTTGATCAAGGAAAACACCTATTCCCTAACAATCAACAAGTTTTCCCCCTCCTTATAAGTGTGATTGTAGGTTTATAGATTGAAGAAAAGTGGATTTGAAGCCTTCAAAAGCACCAAAATGAAAAAGTTGCAAATTTCATCAAAGTTGTCATGAAAAGTTGTCAAGACTCATGGAAACTCAGATCTAGGGTGAAATATCCATCCAATTTACATGAAATCAGTGGAAAAGTGCTTATTTGATCCATCTTTAGAAGCTTACAAAGTTTCAGTTCAAGATTCTACTCCAGGGACACTTCATGACAAAATGGGACTGATACTCCAGAAGTGGCATATGAGTTCCACTATAGGCAATTTTCAATATTTTGAAAATTCATCTCTAACCTTTTTCTAATAACCTTTTCTTGTGTAGAAACCCAAATCTAGGAGTGATTCACCCAAAATGGAATATGAGTCCCAATAGGCCTTAATTTTAGGTTATTCAACACTTCAGGCTTCCATTCAACCTCTCTCAGGTTTTCAGGTGCTCCATTGTACTTTCCCGAGTTTTTGTTTTGATTTATTTGCATTCATAGTTCATTTAGTGAAGTTTTGTGCATCATTAAGTTCAATCATTAGATCTTGAATTTGATACAATTTTCCAAGCCCTAGCTTGGTGGTGAACCCCTTATTAGTTTACAATCAGTCACTAGGACAACCCCATTGCAAGATGTCTTTCTCCTTTGCATTGAGATCTCTAGGGAATCCTTGAATGTGTAGTATAGAAAGCTTGTTTCCCTAGGTCCTAACACCTTAGTGGTGACAATTTTCTTACACATTTAACAACATCAACATAGTGAATCATTGATTGAAGGAAGTGGTGACATGGATGAAAACCACCAATGATGTGAATTTTTAAATAAAAGTACATTTAATATTATCTATTAGTTGATAGAGTTCATCATAAAATGGTTCTAATGTGTTATACATTGGATCTTATATATTAGTTTTTTATTTTTTACACTTGGTCTTTGGCTACACTTCATCACTTGATGGCTATGATTCTATTATATTGTGCTATTATCTTCTAAAATGTGTATGCTTAAAATTTGAGTGCTATGTATTGATTCATAGCTATGTGTTGATCTTTGGATAACTGCACACTATTTTTATTTTCTTGTGCTAAACTTTTAAGTTTTTATCCTTGCACATGGGCTCTCTAAAGTGGTTATCAAATTCGTCCATTGTATTTATCTCCCTATTGCATGTAATTTTTTTCATGGTATCATGTTGGTTTTCTTTTAGCTTTGGAATTTCTACACCTATGCATATCCTTTTGAAAACTTAACTCATCCTTATTGCACCCTCTCAAATATAAACATCCTTCCATTTTTACATCTTGACATAATTTATCATTTGTAAATGTCTCATCTTCATTATTGATGTTCCTATGAAATTTTTTCTATGAACAGTGGTTTTTCCTATCCATTTTACCCTTTGTAGTGTGAACAAGACACATTATCTAACTAGTACCTAGTTAGGACATTTTCACCTACATTCAAATGTTAAGTTTACTGAGTTAGAAATATTTTTAGAAATATTTTGTAGACATATGATCTTATCCCCTAGTTGTCACATCTCATAGGTTTAAGGCTCTTCTCATCATCCTAATTAGTCCTATCTCTCAACCTTGCCTATGTAATAAAGGTCTCATATGTATATTTTATATTGCATATCATTGCATAGGATCTCATTTGATCTAATATATTTTGCAACCATTATTGATTTTGGTGTTCTTTCTTTTCTCTTTTGTGGAAGGATGTTTTATAGATTTTTGCAAGGGATATTGGGAGCTTGAGTTTATGAGTGACTCTAACATGGTATCAAAGCTTCTAATTCATAAATCCCCTTCTTAGATATAATAGTGATTCAAGCATGAGATTTTTCTATGTTCATTTTGAGACAAAACAAACCCCACCATTGAGTCAAAAAGGTCCAAAAACCCCTATCTTCAGATAATGTTCATTGAGAACTTGCATACAAAGATTCAAGATAAGCTAGGGATAATGAAATTCCCCTCCATCCTAAAAAATTTGAATTCGTGCCTCATAATAACTTCCAACCATTCAAGAAACACAATAAGAGATTTATAAAAATAAATCCACCTAAAAAAAATCAACATGTTGACTCTGAAGTGGCTACTATAAAGAAAAATCCATACCAATATTGGGAAAAGAACAGGAAATTTATCCTATTACCTGATACCCTCCATTTTATTATGTTTCAACTCTTGGGTAAGAACCTAATCACCTTACTTCCCATTAGAACTCTTAACACCACTAACACTTTACCTCTAAACCATAATCTCAATGCCTTTTTTCAATATCACTAACAAGATGGACATGATACAAAATTTTGTGGACATCTTAAACATATAGTACAAGACCTCATTGATTCTAATCATAATCAATTGGGTAGTGTCAATGATAATGGAAATTAATTCATCGCTCCACCTAACCAAAATTTGAAAATATTTATCAATCCAATGCTAAACCATTTCATCTCATTAGTAAAAGCTAGTGATAACAAGAATGTCATGATGAATATTGACAACATACAGGATATAACTAATGATAATAAGAGTGATAATGGATACAATATTGATGATATGATCTTGTGCATAGAGAATGTGATCACTAAGGAATTATTTTTTTTGCATGAACTTTAACATGATTCTTATGAACAATCAAAATCATGGATCAAAAAGCATGATGGTCTTGCTCACCCTACAATACGTTTGATCACTCTCCCACTAAAAGTTGGACTGAAACAATTAAATGTATCATTCTCCATCATCTCATTGTTCAACCAATTCTGTGTGAAGTTAGGCTACCCGTGGCTATGCTCCATGGATGTCATCCTATTGGTTATTCATAAATGCTTGAAATTTCCATTTGGAAATGAAATTTTTACTGTACATCATAGTGGGTTTAATCTTTTGTCTTCTAGTGGGAACTTTTCATTGGATCTCTTTTGGCCCAAACCCATGGAACCTATCAAAAGTTCAAGCCATGGTGAAATTATCCCTTAGCAATATTCCTAAGTCCATGAATGTTCTTCCTTCCCAACCTATCACTTGATGAACCTATGATTGAACCAAAATACCTTCCAAGTAACCAAGAAAAGTCCAACACAATCCACCCACCCCTTTCCTACAAAATACCAAGAGATAATGATGTAACTCCTTTAGTGCCTCCTAAGTTCAAACAAGTTTATAAACATAACTTGAAAAAATGGTTAACCAACCTTTGATGGTTATTTTCATTCATCCCTTGCAGGACGAAAAGAAACCAATGCTTGATAAACCCACTCATACACCATCAAAAATTGAAAACCATGCAATAAGAAACCAAAATGCTAAAGAGCGTAGGTGTAGATGTCATGCTATTGCTTGTTAGCTAAAAGAAAAGAACAAAGCAACAAAATAAGATCAAAATATAACTAATTATATGTATATAATATAATAAAATCTTTTTGCTAATTGGATATTTTTCTTTCCTAAGTATTTTCATGTGCTTCAAATTTATTCTATATCTAGTAATGGTATTTAATTTGTGTTTATTTCCCTACTTATGAACACTATGTATTTTTACATTGTTAGTTTTTGTATTATTAGAACTCATTTTGAATAGTTCTGAAGAATTCTTTTGATACCACTAAAGTCAGAGAAACCTACATTTTAGCCAACTTTAGCCCTTTCGAAGAATAGTTCCCTTTAGGTAGGAGAAATAAGAGATTCACGTAACCTTGGAAGGAACCACCAATAATTTTTGAACTTGTCATAATTCTTGACAGTGTTGTAAATCCTTCATCTTTCCCTTCACCAAAATTTTTTTAGGGGAGCTATAAACATTAAATACGAACCACCAATATTTAGAACTCTAAGGTTCAATACTTTACAACGCCCTTCATTACACCAAAAATTTATAAAAACTCACCAACCTATTGCCCACACAAGATAAAAAATGTGTTTTAGAGAGAAAGTGACACCCACCAAGGTTAGCAAAACCCAATAGAAAACAACCAAGAATTAGACTTAGTAAAATTTAAAGTAGGGGTTGATATTTTTAAGGCGATGACCAAAATTAAGGTAACAAATATACAATGATTAAGATTGGGATGTAGACTATTGGTGTAGGTTTTTATTTTCCTAGTGGGTTAATTTATTTTCCCTTAGTCTTAGGTTTTTCCTACACTTAATTAAGCTTGCTTAGGATAATAAAGCGATTTTATTACTAGGAGATAAGTATGTGGTGTCAGCTTCCTTAAAGGGTGGAACACATTCCACTCTTGGTGGCATCCTCCACTTTTGGTGGTCCATACTTTCCAATTTTGGCGGTGTGCCGTAGAAAGATGGCCCCTTGTCATTTTCATGGCATTTTTAGTTCTTGTTTCATGTTGTTTGATCTATTTTTCTATGATTTTATGTTGTAATGTTCATGGCTTGAACATGCATATTTAGGTACTAAAATTAAAATAATGACATCTTGTGAAGGGGTTGTGATGTGTTGTAAGACATTTCTACACTCTTCTAGACTTTATTTATTGCAATTCACCTAAAACTCACCTTTTCATCACTAAAAAAGTCCTATTTAGAAGTGTTGTAAAGACTTGTAACAAGATTTCACACTTTTCTAGGCATAATTTCACTATTTATCCCTTTCTTATGTTTTATTTGGCCCCTTTTATGCTCTCATATGCTTTAATTAAGTTTATTTTTGAATGAAAGCCCAACAAACAACATTTAATACAAGATAATTACCAACACCCATTTTTAGGTACTACGTGGGACCCATTCCCCATGGGTGGCAAATGAGTCCTCCTTGGCTCCAAATTCAAAAAAATTAAATTTCCTTGTGGGTTTTTATTCAAAAATACTTGATGTCAGCCTGTGACAAGGTATAAATGGTTAACTAAGGCACACGATTGTATAAATAAGTGATTTTCATCTCATTTTACATCTCCCATAATCTCCTACACTCTTATTCATTCAAGCATTCATTCACATATCATCTCAAGAATTCAAGCATCTTACAACATCTTATCAAGCAATACTCAAGCACTTTGGAGCATCCATTGACATTACTTCAGATTTGTATTATCAAGGGTTTGGTAAGTTGATAGCTATTACATGTTATTATTTTATCATTCTCTTTCATTTCATTTTTTTATTAAGGGTTTGATTAGAACAAGTGGGGTTTGACCAAGGCAAACCCCTAGTAGGAGGACTAATTTGCCACCCTAGGCGAATGAGTCCCATTGTAAAAAATTTAGTAATTCCAGTTAGCATTCACAATATTCCAAATTCATCAAACACTATGTAGGTGCACTTTGTTTCATCCTATTTCTTTCTATTTTGCATGATTTCTTCATTTAGTTCATTGTTTGCATATCATAACGTGTTTTCAAACATAGTTTAAATCTTAATTTTGCATTCAAATTCATTCATTCAAATAATTTAATTACATTTAATTTACTTCATTTAGATTAGAAAACATCATACATAACATAATTTGAATGAACCCTTAGCATTTTTGGGGCCTATCTCCTTTTAGGTGAAAAACCCTAGAAGAGCTAGAGAAGTCGATAGGAACCCCAAAAATTGATGGTTCAATTTGGTGAACCTACATTTTGAACACTTCACATTTCTGATTTCATTTACACATTGCATCTTAGTTTATATTTTCATAAACATTAAATTAGGACATTGTTTTGTTTTTGCATACTAGGATTTTTCATATTGCATTAGTGAAAACTTCATTTAGATTTAATTTTTGCATGCAATCTCATTGAAAAAACTAAAAATCTACATTCTGCATCCTTTATTGCATTCTATAAAGCATTAAAATCATCTTCAAATTTTTAAAACACATAAAAACATCATACTAGGACTCATTCGTCACCCTGGGCGAATCAGCCCCTCTGCACTTTTTAAACAACATTTCTGGCATTTTTCTAGCATTTTCCTACATTTTTGTTTCCTATAGTTAGTTCTTTGTTACAGTTAGCAACATTTATGTTATTTGCATTTTAGACATCTTAGATTACCTTTCATTTGCTTTCACCCCCTTCTTTGTGGTACTTGTATGAGTGTTTAGTGCCCTGTTGATAATACTTTAGTGAGAAGAAGTTCTAGACTCATGGCCTCCCATGATAGAACTTTTGTTGTGGACCTTGGGATTTCACGAGCTCCTACCCCTAGTATGGAAAATGGTGCATTAGGCACTAACAATACCACTTCTATGCCTTCACCTTTCCATCCAATGAATGTTGACACCCAAAAAAATTCCCTCCCACAAGAAAAGGTCATTAATATTCATGAAGATTTTTCACATTTACAACAAGATTCGTCACTTGAAAAAATTTCTACCACTGCCATACCTGCCATTGACAATCTTCATCATTTGATTGAAAGTGATGATGGCTTGCAAGTGATGAAGAGAATTTTTAAGATTTAAAATAAACATGCCTCTTCTAATAATCAATCCACAAACATTCCTGTAAGCCAAGGAGGACATCAATTTCCCCCCCCTTCAACCATAGCATGCATACCAACTTATACCAATCCACAAGTCCACACAACTATGCACCAGGTTAATTATGTGGCTACTTCTTTCATGATTCCAACTAGCATTCCTACTTCTCTTGTGGCATCACATGTCACTTCAGCGACCTTTACCCCCCTTAGTATTCCTTTCACTTCACCTAACATCACTTACACTCCATCACCATTTTCCCTTCCACCTCAACCCACTTACCCCGACTTTATTCTTACACAAGTCCTTAACATTCTTTCCTCCATGCAACACCAAATTTCCAACATTATCCAAGGTCAAACCGCTCCACCCACATATCATGTCCATAGTAGCCCCTTTTCTTTAAAAATATTACGTACCCTGATGCGAGAAGGGATAGAAATTCCTTGGTTTGAGTAATATGGACATAAAGGAGACCCTATCAACCATGTGAAGCACTATAAAATTTGCAAAACTCTAAAACCTCAAACATGGGTTAGTTTCCTACAAATTCATCAAATTCTCCTATGAAATAACATCTTATGCTTTAGAATGCAACAAATAACAAAGGGGATCAAGAAGACATTGAAAAAAGCATAACATGTACCTATTCCATATTAGATTGGTGTCAAATGTGCCAATGACCCTTTCCCAATCCTTGCTAAAACTCAAATGATGCAATGCAATGGTGATGGGAAAAATTATTTCTCCATTGAAGAGAGTAACTTTGCATGAGAGTGTAGATGATTTGATGAACAATCAGCCCTCTACTTATAGATTCTCACATTGAAAGAATGCTCATAAGAGAGCAATGTGGGATAAAGATTGGACCAATGAGATGAGGCCACTTGTCACATTATGATAGGTTGAGGAATGTTCAAGCTTTGGCCAATGTGACCAAGAGAGGGAGATTCAAATTTGAAATTGTGAATTAAATGTTGAGAGGGGGACATGAAAGAGAGAAGTTATTGCAATGTTGGAAGGGACAAGTCAACTTGTCTTCATATTCAAACTTGAGGGAATATTCCATTTTTATGCCAAGTTGAAAGAAAATGATGAACTTATAAATGAATTAAAATGATTTATTGGTGCAAGTGGGAAAAGATAGAGGATGTGATGGGTGGTTAGATTAGGTTAATCAAGATTAGATTAGCTTAAATAATGATTAAGGAATTTTGACACATTTGACTTGAATATTTCGATTTATTTAAATCAAGAGGGAGAAATATGACTTTTGAGATTTAATTAAATAAAGTTTGGTTTATTTAATTAAAAGGTTGACATGAGACTTTGATTTATTTAATTTAAATGAATAACCTTAGGAATGATTTAAATAGTCCTGATTTACTTGGTCAATGGATTTGATGAGCTTGATTAATTTAATGAGTGGATGAATATGAACTAAGTGCATAATGCTAATTTCATGTCTCTACATTTTTACACCTCTTTGAAGTAATGTACTTGTTGCGTTGGTTCAAAGAATAAACTTGTCATGATCAAAATTCAAAAAAATTCAAATTTTTTTCGGTTTCCCCAATAGAAAGAAGTACACTAGTACATTGCCCCCTCAAGAGATCGAGCGAAAAGATTCGATTTGAGGGTCGATCTCATGATAAAGAGGTTCAAGATGGATGGTTATGGATGATGCAAATGAGATAGTTTTAAGCTGCTTAGAATAACAAATCTATATTACCTTAAACAACTTAAATGATGATATGATGTTATGATTGATGAGATGGATGACGTGATATGCTATGATTATGCAATGGATGTTTTATGAAAATATGTGATTTATGAGATGCTTAGACTAACAGATCTATATGATGATGATGAACATGCATGTAGGATGATATGTAGAATACTGATGGTTCATGGATGTAAGATGGATGCACTTGTGATGATGATTAACTATTCATGACGTGATGTTAGTGTGGAAAAGAAGACATTAGATGATGACAAGAGGATCCAACAAGCCAACTTTATGATGATGAGAAATGATGATGATAGATGGATGATTTGCTTATCAAGGATTGGGATTTTGAAAGTGTCACTTACCTTATGTTTGATAACACGCATAAGAATGATGCATCAAGGTATAAAGGACTAGGATGGTGTTGTACTTAGTGTGATGGACTTTGACTCCACAAATAGATAGGAGTATTCTTGTTCACACCTAACATACAGAAAACTTGCTAGGATGCACTTTAGAAGTTTCAAACATCTTGGACCAAAACACAAAAAGGTATAACCAATCAATGCAATAGTCAAAACGCTGTCCAAAACA